>PQFF01000475.1:16307-65868 GCA_003547095.1 Diversispora epigaea | reverse complement strand
TTAAAATTAAATACAAATGTATCTAAAACTAAAATATATTCGAAACAAAAAAAAATATAAATAGAAATGGAATAAGAATAGAAAAGAGTAAAAATAAAAGTAAAAATAAAAATAAAAATAATAATAAAAATAAAAATAAAAATAAAATAGGAGTAAAAGAGGAAGAAAAATTAAGAAAAATGGTCACTTAAATAAGAAAACATGATTATCATAACAATCTAGAATTATCCAATTTTTTACAAACACAGCCAGATAATAGCCACTTCAAGAATTGATAGTCACTTTCCAATTAAAGAATTATCTTATTCACTTCAACGCCACACTATAATTTTCAAAACTAAGACACATTATCAGATAATCTAATTTTCAACTCTTAACTGGATGAAAAGGTTGTTTATATTGTCAAAATTTGAAAAAAATACATTTGCACGAATGTTTAATATAAATTTTTACATTTATTTATAATTATTAAACAGGGCGTGAACCAAAGCCACATATCACACCTGTCTAGTTTTTTCTTAAATATTTGCACCTTTCACATGTCCATGAGATCTTATGAGCATTTTCATTTTAGCACAAAATAAAAATTATAGGAGTATCATTTTGGGAAAATAATTAGCCGTATTTGTGCTAGTGTTTCAAGTCAAAATGGCTATAAGTCAGCCGATTTTTTTGAGAATAGACTAATTAAAATTACCATATATGGAGATTTTTTTTATAGAGAGATACACAAAATCTGAGGATATAATTGGATAGACGGACAAAAAAAATAAATAAAAAAAACTATTAATTTATATAAAAAAAAAATAAATCAANATAATTTTCAAAACTAAGACACATTATCAGATAATCTAATTTTCAACTCTTAACTGGATGAAAAGGTTGTTTATATTGTCAAAATTTGAAAAAAATACATTTGCACGAATGTTTAATATAAATTTTTACATTTATTTATAATTATTAAACAGGGCGTGAACCAAAGCCACATATCACACCTGTCTAGTTTTTTCTTAAATATTTGCACCTTTCACATGTCCATGAGATCTTATGAGCATTTTCATTTTAGCACAAAATAAAAATTATAGGAGTATCATTTTGGGAAAATAATTAGCCGTATTTGTGCTAGTGTTTCAAGTCAAAATGGCTATAAGTCAGCCGATTTTTTTGAGAATAGACTAATTAAAATTACCATATATGGAGATTTTTTTTATAGAGAGATACACAAAATCTGAGGATATAATTGGATAGACGGACAAAAAAAATAAATAAAAAAAACTATTAATTTATATAAAAAAAAATTAAATCAAATTTTATCAGTGATCATGAGTGCGGTAATATTTAAATTATTTGAAAAAAAAATTTATTTTATTTTATAATAAAAAAAAAAAAGTAAATCGAAAAAATTATTTTATTAAATCAATGAAATATTAACACTCACTAATTATTCTTTTATTTCATAGATAGTTTTTCTTTAATTTAGATTTTTTTAAGGTATAAAAATTTTTTATTATACTGATTATTATTTCTTTTTATAGATAGTTTTTTAGTGGTTAGATTTCTTGGATTTGTATTTTTTTATTTTCAGGTAAGAATTTTTTAATTTGTTTATTTTGCTTTTTGCACATGTACATTGATTTGATCAATATATGAAAAATTATACAAAGAATCATTTATAAAGTTTGGAATAGAAAGGTGCATTTCTTTTAATATTAATTTTGATAGAAACATATGTTGAGTTCATTTATTATTAATTTATTTGTTGTATTGTTTTCAAAAAAACACACGAACAATATATTTAATTATATTATCATTTCACTTCGTTTGTTTGCTTGTTTTTAATTTTATTTGTATTGATATCAGTTGTAGCTATCATTTCTTTTTATACTTGTAGGATGACGAACAAATGCTTTTTCAAAATAATTTTCTCCAGTATTTTTATATTTATTTTATGAAATTTTTTATTTGATAATTTTTTGTGTATATTAATAATCTATTTTCAGATAATTATTGAAAAAATTCTTACCAGCGCCCATTTGTGCGGAAATTTTCAGGGAGGAGAAAATAATTACAAATATCATGGATCACATGAATAAAATATGCAAAGTGAGTCTTTTCTTTCAACTCATTTTTGATTTTTTTTTATATTCAATAAAGGTAGAAGGATTAATTCATTAAATTCTAAATTATTTATTACAATGTTGATGAGAAAAATTATGATCAATGTTAACCCAAGTACAACTACATTTTATGAAGCGTGTCCTCTAATAAGGGGAATGATTAATAAGGGTCATTCATCGAGAAGTCACTTTCATTTTAGGGCTAATAAGATTTCCTCAACACCAGAAAATCAAACTAAATTCGATAATTATACAATGGATGTTGCTGCTAAAACTTATAATCAGCTTGGAAGTTTGTAAAGTAATTGAGGTATGATAAAAAAAAATAAATTAAATTTATGATTTCATGAATAATATCACTTTTCTTTTTCATTTTAATAGCGAAATAAATATAATTCCTATTTAAAATAGGGGTAACATCATATTTGCAAACTTAATGAGAAGAGATAGCTGACATGTTTAGATTTACTTGTCATTTGTGAGCCAAAAAGATCAAGCAAGGAGTGGATATTCTTGATTATCATGATAATGAATACATCTAACAATTTGGATAGATTATTTTTAACGATATAACCGTGATAATTACTTCGGTTCAATTTTTTTATTTTTTATTATAAAGAATATAATTTATTTTTAAAATAATTCTCTCTTTATAAATACATTACATTTTTTAAAATTTGGGCTTACATCCTTCCAACAGCAATACTTAGTATCATTCTTTTTCTTGTAATGCCTTAGTTTATTCCATGTGAAGGATCAATGAATTCGAGAGACAAAAAAGGTTGTATAAAGGCTACTTACAATTACTTTTCAAGATAATATTTCAAGTTTAAATTGCAGCAATGTTTGAGAATTCTGCATTTAATATAATATTTTTAAAAAATCATTCAATTTGTTAGTTACATGGAACGAAAAAATAGAATATTCCATGCATTCTAATTCTCGAGGAGATGTTGTGTTCTTTAAATAAGAATGGCTTTGTACCGTTAATGTAGCTAAAGCACAACCTTCTTTTTTGAATGAGATTAAATCATCAACAATCTTAGTTATAATGTGGCGAAGTAAATTGGTAATCAGGTGAAATGTTACGAGAGATGATATTTTGTAACACTAGATGAACTTTCAGGTGATTGTCATCCTTGTGCGAGGATGAAGGATGAAGAATGCTGCGCAAGGATAAAGGATACCGTATGAGGATGAAGGATATCGTGCGAGGATGAAGGATGACGTACAAAGGATGAAATATGAAGTACAAAGATGAAATGTAAACAAAAGAGAAAGTATAAATACGACTGTTATCGCGAGTAAGTTTCAATAGTCAGTAAAATAGTGACAAGTTAGTAAATAAATAAAATAGTTAATTAATTAATTAGAAATAATTCAGAATAATTCGAAACTCTTTAATAAATATTATATAGAAAAGTAAACTTCATTCAGGAACAGGAAAGATACGTTACGCTGTAATATTTCTGTTGTTAAATGATACTTTGCTTTTAAAAACTTTATATTTTATATTTTAATAAACTTGTACTTTGTGTCGTAATATTGCGAAATATTATTAAATATTGTTTGATACTGCGTTACTACTTTTACTCCTCCTTACTCACTGTGCCTTCATGATTAATTTGATTATTATTTGATTATTATTATTATTTATTATATTTATTATCTGTTTCGAGATAGGCCAGTTAAATCGATTGTATTAGCTGTGACCTACTGGTAGATAGAGTGTATTATTATTTGTTTGTGTGATGCAAACTGAGAGATTGATTTGAGAAATTGTTCAAAATACTCTGCACTCCTGTGACAATAACATGATAATTCAATCTATTTTTTATTAANTCGCGAGTAAGTTTCAATAGTCAGTAAAATAGTGACAAGTTAGTAAATAAATAAAATAGTTAATTAATTAATTAGAAATAATTCAGAATAATTCGAAACTCTTTAATAAATATTATATAGAAAAGTAAACTTCATTCAGGAACAGGAAAGATACGTTACGCTGTAATATTTCTGTTGTTAAATGATACTTTGCTTTTAAAAACTTTATATTTTATATTTTAATAAACTTGTACTTTGTGTCGTAATATTGCGAAATATTATTAAATATTGTTTGATACTGCGTTACTACTTTTACTCCTCCTTACTCACTGTGCCTTCATGATTAATTTGATTATTATTTGATTATTATTATTATTTATTATATTTATTATCTGTTTCGAGATAGGCCAGTTAAATCGATTGTATTAGCTGTGACCTACTGGTAGATAGAGTGTATTATTATTTGTTTGTGTGATGCAAACTGAGAGATTGATTTGAGAAATTGTTCAAAATACTCTGCACTCCTGTGACAATAACATGATAATTCAATCTATTTTTTATTAAGAATATTATTAATAACTACGTGTTGCATTTTTTGATATTTTAATATTTTCTACTGATGACAATTTTATTTCTATTAATGATTTATATTTATTGATGGTTCTATTATCACTATTTTATTAATTATTTTCTTTCTATCACAAATTCTATTTTACTAACAATTTTTCCATAAATTGTATTAGTGATTTCTATTTATAATAACTTCTCTTTACATCAGGAATTATATAAAGGCGTTCTAGTATGCAATAAGTACGAAAAGTATTTATTGCGTTCGATATACGCTATTTTATTGCGTATTACGAACGTTACGTTCTAGAACGATCCGTTCTACAACGTTTTACGAACGATAAGTATTAATAACGTTATATAACGGATCGTTCTAGTACGGTTTGCAAACTATCAGTATTAATAACGTTCTATTACGAACGATATAAACTAATAACGTTATATAAAGTATCGTTATACAAAATATCAGTATTAATAGTTATTTAATGGATTGTTCGAGAACGTTATTGATTATAATAGTGTGTATCGTATAAAAAATCAACTCTTATAGTTTGCAATACACTATATTATAGATCGATATATAACGATTATATTTATTATTATTTTTTTTGTTCGGAGTATACATGTCGTCAAAACTATTGAATTGAGTCAGACGCAATTAAAATTGAGAAAAATTGGAGTTGAGTCAAGACAAATTTTGATTTTTACTAATAATTGACGCAATTAGTTGAGTCAGACGCAATTAAAAATTGAAATTTTAAGAGTTGAGTCAAGACCAAATTAGTTTTGACGACATGTATAGTTCGGAGCATAACGAAGGATATCATATTTCTTTTTTGTTATATACAAACGAAGAGATCATATTTATTTATTTTGTCACGACATATAGTAGAAGTTTTCATAAAATATAATAAATATTTAATACAAAAAAAAATTATTTATTGTAAAAAATTATATATTAAATTTTTTATTTTTCCTTACTATTTTATTAAATTATTAGATGCTTTATCTTATGTATTTAATAATTTAATAATTATTATTTAATGAATACGATAATTAAAAATAGCAATATATTGTGTATTGTTTTAATGAATACGATGATTAAAAATGGCAATATATTGTGTATTGTGTATTACAGTCAAACTCACCATGTAAATTGTATGTCCTACCATAGGACCATGCATTAAGAGGAGTTATGCATTTAGAGGAGATGCATTCAGAGGAGTTTTTTTGTATTTCGAATAAGGCTNTCTCGAAATAAGGAATTCTTTTATGATCTATACGATTATAATTTAATAAGTATTATTTAATAATTAATACGTTTATTAAAATAGCGATACATTGCATTATATTTTAAATTATTAAATGTATTATTGTATATCGAAGGTATATTTGTATTGTTTACTATCATTTTAAAAATAATATTTTCAAAAGTTATTTAAGGATGAAGTTTTCTTCCAAGTCTTTCAATTCAAAAAAAATTTATTTCAAGAAAATAACAATATTTTTTCAGAATAAATTATAAAAAAACCTAATATTTTATATTATTAAGACAACATGAGTAGAATGCGTAATAGAAGTATATTTGCTTCCGCCATTGCCAGATTACCAGCATTCACCACACCAAGCACATCAATCGTATCAAAACGCACAAGACCCGGAACAAAACCAACTGCACCGTTTGTAGTCAAAGAAAAAGAAGAAAGAGAAGCAACTAGAAAAGAAATTAGTAATTAAATATTTATTCATTTTATTTATTGATATATTAATATTATTATTAAAATCAATTTTTACAATTTTAAGATGTTTCAGAAAGTTATATGAAACGATTAATAGCAAAAATCGATTCACTTGATAAAAAAATGGATTCCCTTTTNAGATCATATTTATTTATTTTGTCACGACATATAGTAGAAGTTTTCATAAAATATAATAAATATTTAATACAAAAAAAAATTATTTATTGTAAAAAATTATATATTAAATTTTTTATTTTTCCTTACTATTTTATTAAATTATTAGATGCTTTATCTTATGTATTTAATAATTTAATAATTATTATTTAATGAATACGATAATTAAAAATAGCAATATATTGTGTATTGTTTTAATGAATACGATGATTAAAAATGGCAATATATTGTGTATTGTGTATTACAGTCAAACTCACCATGTAAATTGTATGTCCTACCATGGGACCATGCATTAAGAGGAGTTATGCATTTAGAGGAGATGCATTCAGAGGAGTTTTTTTGTATTTCGAATAAGGCTTTGTTTTATAATTAATACGATGATAATTTAATTATAATTTAATGATAATTTAATGATAATTTAATGATAATTTAATGATAATTTAATGATAATTTAATGAGTATTATTTAATAATGAATGCGATATTAAAAATAGCAATATATTGTGTATTATCTCGAAATAAGGAATTCTTTTATGATCTATACGATTATAATTTAATAAGTATTATTTAATAATTAATACGTTTATTAAAATAGCGATACATTGCATTATATTTTAAATTATTAAATGTATTATTGTATATCGAAGGTATATTTGTATTGTTTACTATCATTTTAAAAATAATATTTTCAAAAGTTATTTAAGGATGAAGTTTTCTTCCAAGTCTTTCAATTCAAAAAAAATTTATTTCAAGAAAATAACAATATTTTTTCAGAATAAATTATAAAAAAACCTAATATTTTATATTATTAAGACAACATGAGTAGAATGCGTAATAGAAGTATATTTGCTTCCGCCATTGCCAGATTACCAGCATTCACCACACCAAGCACATCAATCGTATCAAAACGCACAAGACCCGGAACAAAACCAACTGCACCGTTTGTAGTCAAAGAAAAAGAAGAAAGAGAAGCAACTAGAAAAGAAATTAGTAATTAAATATTTATTCATTTTATTTATTGATATATTAATATTATTATTAAAATCAATTTTTACAATTTTAAGATGTTTCAGAAAGTTATATGAAACGATTAATAGCAAAAATCGATTCACTTGATAAAAAAATGGATTCCCTTTTAAAAGAACAAATAGATATTAAAAAGAGACTCAAAAACATTGAGCTTCTATCTGAAATAAACAATGATCCGAATTTTTCAAAAGTAAGTATTTCAACTAATTTATATGTTATATTTTAACATATTATTAATATTTATGATAATTTTAAATAAGGATGTAATTACCCGAGTCACAACGAATGTTTTTAAAGTAAATATATTTCCTTTTGAGAAGAATTTGAAAGAAGAAACCGAAAGCGTTATCAGGAAAAGCTTTCCGGATATTTACGAATCAATGGACTCGCAGCACCATTCAAGTTTTTTCAAAAAAATAAAAACTAAAGTAAGAACTATTTATTAAATAAAAAATGGTATATTTTGTTTTATTTTATTATATTAAATATTTTTATTAATAGTTGCTTGAAAAACTTCGTGGAATGCGAGGTGGAATCGTTTCCTGGATCAAGTCAGCAATTTTTGAAATCTTTGAAGAATCTCAACTCCCTCGCATAGATTTCCAATCCTCCCCGGCGGAGATTAATTCTTGGAAGTCAGATCAAAGAGTTAAAGACGCCTACCGCAACCTATTTGAAGTTTTTTCAGATAATTGTACATATATGGAAATTATTTTAGATAGAGTTTGGAGATCTAAAAAAAAAATCTCTAATATGTATATTGCGTGAGGTGTCGCAATAGCTCAACTTTTTTTGAATCCCAAGGTAAAGGGAATTCAAATTTCAGAAAATTTATTAAAAAAACAAATGAAAATAAATTTTGTAAGTGTATTGTTAAAAATCGTAATATTTCGTTATAAATGATTTTTAATATAATTTTATATTTTTTAGCGGAAACTTCAAAATAAACTGCCATTAAAGCCTGGAGATGGAGAATTAGAAGCAGAACATACAACCGAAGAGGAATCCAAAGAATGGGAGGAGGAGGAAAGAAGTCCAAAAAGGAGAAGAACCTCTGGAGGTCGTGTTCTTTCTCCTCGGCTTGGTTCTCCTCGGCTTAGTTCTGGTTCTCCTCGGCTTGGTTCTGGTTCTCCTCAGCTTGTTTCTTCTCGGCTTGTTTCTCCTCGGCTTGCTTCTTCTCGGCTTGCTTCTTCTCGGCCTGTTTCTTCTCGGCCTGTTTCTCCTCGGCCTGTTTCTTCTCAGCTTTTTGAATCTCCTGATACTCCTGATACTACACGAGAAGAAGGTGATACAACAGGTGGTGATACTGAAGGTGCTGAAATAGTAGGACAATAGTAGAAATAATAAATTTGCGTTATATAACACTATATAATTTAATTATATTATTTATATTATTTAATATTTTTTATTATAATATCATTGTACAAAAAATATTAATTTTATATTGAAATAAAAAAAATTAATATTTAAATTCATTTTAATATTATCCCCGTTGACGCGAGAAAATAAACAAATAAATAATATAATTAATAAATAAAAAATAAATTTTAAAATATAATTAAATATTTTTTTTTTATAAACTTTGTTAATTATTTCATTTAGTTTTATAACAATATTATTCACGTCTACAAGGATGACATTATAAATTGACGTTCTAGCTGTCTCTTTCGCTCCAGGCGTATATCTATTCATAGAAGGAGCCGCGACGATACCAATAGTTCCATTCGATTGTCGACTAAGAACTCCTTCTATTTGATTTATTATACTGCGATCTATAATAATCGATTTTATTATTTATGAAAAAAATAATAATATTTTTGAAAAAAAATAATAATATTTTGTAATATATAAATATATAGATACCTATATTTTTTGTTCTCCAATTTTTACATTCTATTATAAATTTTACACCTTTTTTTATTCCNACGCCTACCGCAACCTATTTGAAGTTTTTTCAGATAATTGTACATATATGGAAATTATTTTAGATAGAGTTTGGAGATCTAAAAAAAAAATCTCTAATATGTATATTGCGTGAGGTGTCGCAATAGCTCAACTTTTTTTGAATCCCAAGGTAAAGGGAATTCAAATTTCAGAAAATTTATTAAAAAAACAAATGAAAATAAATTTTGTAAGTGTATTGTTAAAAATCGTAATATTTCGTTATAAATGATTTTTAATATAATTTTATATTTTTTAGCGGAAACTTCAAAATAAACTGCCATTAAAGCCTGGAGATGGAGAATTAGAAGCAGAACATACAACCGAAGAGGAATCCAAAGAATGGGAGGAGGAGGAAAGAAGTCCAAAAAGGAGAAGAACCTCTGGAGGTCGTGTTCTTTCTCCTCGGCTTGGTTCTCCTCGGCTTAGTTCTGGTTCTCCTCGGCTTGGTTCTGGTTCTCCTCAGCTTGTTTCTTCTCGGCTTGTTTCTCCTCGGCTTGCTTCTTCTCGGCTTGCTTCTTCTCGGCCTGTTTCTTCTCGGCCTGTTTCTCCTCGGCCTGTTTCTTCTCAGCTTTTTGAATCTCCTGATACTCCTGATACTACACGAGAAGAAGGTGATACAACAGGTGGTGATACTGAAGGTGCTGAAATAGTAGGACAATAGTAGAAATAATAAATTTGCGTTATATAACACTATATAATTTAATTATATTATTTATATTATTTAATATTTTTTATTATAATATCATTGTACAAAAAATATTAATTTTATATTGAAATAAAAAAAATTAATATTTAAATTCATTTTAATATTATCCCCGTTGACGCGAGAAAATAAACAAATAAATAATATAATTAATAAATAAAAAATAAATTTTAAAATATAATTAAATATTTTTTTTTTATAAACTTTGTTAATTATTTCATTTAGTTTTATAACAATATTATTCACGTCTACAAGGATGACATTATAAATTGACGTTCTAGCTGTCTCTTTCGCTCCAGGCGTATATCTATTTATAGAAGAAGCTGCGACGATACCAATAGTTCCATTCGATTGTCGACTAAGAACTCCTTCTATTTGATTTATTATACTGCGATCTATAATAATCGATTTTATTATTTATGAAAAAAATAATAATATTTTTGAAAAAAAATAATAATATTTTGTAATATATAAATATATAGATACCTATATTTTTTGTTCTCCAATTTTTACATTCTATTATAAATTTTACACCTTTTTTTATTCCTTTAATATCTATTCCTTTATCACCCGGCCTACTAAAAATATGTTTAATTAATAATGAATATTTGTATCATTGTTATCAAGGATAAGAAGGACGTTCTTTATATGTTATATTAAATACAAAGGCCACGGAGTGCTTCCTGTTCTTTACCACTATATGTTTGATTCACTATAAAAAACCCGCTTTGATTTAACCCCACATACATGTCGGACGGTCTTCACGAATGGAGGGTACTCATGTGACAGCGTAAATTTCAAACATATAAATAATTCAACAAATATTCAGTGAAAGGATATAACTCACCCTGTTATTTCACATTTAATATTTGCATCTGTTAACAATTTTTCTATTTTCATTTCAAAATTTTTACCTTTTTGTACGGGAGAATTTTCTTCTTGTTGAAATTTAGTCATTTTGTTGAGTTTAGAAAAAAATAATAAAAACAATTATAATAAATGATACTTATCTTAAATCGCGAAGATACAAAATAGGTAATAAGACATGAGAAACAATATTTAGATTGTAGTGTAACAATNAAGAATGGGAGGAGGAGGAAAGAAGTCCAAAAAGGAGAAGAACCTCTGGAGGTCGTGTTCTTTCTCCTCGGCTTGGTTCTCCTCGGCTTAGTTCTGGTTCTCCTCGGCTTGGTTCTGGTTCTCCTCAGCTTGTTTCTTCTCGGCTTGTTTCTCCTCGGCTTGCTTCTTCTCGGCTTGCTTCTTCTCGGCCTGTTTCTTCTCGGCCTGTTTCTCCTCGGCCTGTTTCTTCTCAGCTTTTTGAATCTCCTGATACTCCTGATACTACACGAGAAGAAGGTGATACAACAGGTGGTGATACTGAAGGTGCTGAAATAGTAGGACAATAGTAGAAATAATAAATTTGCGTTATATAACACTATATAATTTAATTATATTATTTATATTATTTAATATTTTTTATTATAATATCATTGTACAAAAAATATTAATTTTATATTGAAATAAAAAAAATTAATATTTAAATTCATTTTAATATTATCCCCGTTGACGCGAGAAAATAAACAAATAAATAATATAATTAATAAATAAAAAATAAATTTTAAAATATAATTAAATATTTTTTTTTTATAAACTTTGTTAATTATTTCATTTAGTTTTATAACAATATTATTCACGTCTACAAGGATGACATTATAAATTGACGTTCTAGCTGTCTCTTTCGCTCCAGGCGTATATCTATTTATAGAAGAAGCTGCGACGATACCAATAGTTCCATTCGATTGTCGACTAAGAACTCCTTCTATTTGATTTATTATACTGCGATCTATAATAATCGATTTTATTATTTATGAAAAAAATAATAATATTTTTGAAAAAAAATAATAATATTTTGTAATATATAAATATATAGATACCTATATTTTTTGTTCTCCAATTTTTACATTCTATTATAAATTTTACACCTTTTTTTATTCCTTTAATATCTATTCCTTTATCACCCGGCCTACTAAAAATATGTTTAATTAATAATGAATATTTGTATCATTGTTATCAAGGATAAGAAGGACGTTCTTTATATGTTATATTAAATACAAAGGCCACGGAGTGCTTCCTGTTCTTTACCACTATATGTTTGATTCACTATAAAAAACCCGCTTTGATTTAACCCCACATACATGTCGGACGGTCTTCACGAATGGAGGGTACTCATGTGACAGCGTAAATTTCAAACATATAAATAATTCAACAAATATTCAGTGAAAGGATATAACTCACCCTGTTATTTCACATTTAATATTTGCATCTGTTAACAATTTTTCTATTTTCATTTCAAAATTTTTACCTTTTTGTACGGGAGAATTTTCTTCTTGTTGAAATTTAGTCATTTTGTTGAGTTTAGAAAAAAATAATAAAAACAATTATAATAAATGATACTTATCTTAAATCGCGAAGATACAAAATAGGTAATAAGACATGAGAAACAATATTTAGATTGTAGTGTAACAATATTCTTTGGTCAAAATCAATAAATTAAAAAAAGATTGTAGTGTAACAGATTAAATGTAACAATATATAAAATACATTAATAAATTTGCGTTATATAACGCTATATATTATTATAATAACTATTATTTATTATCTATTTATAAAATTTTTTATTATCTATTTATAAAATTTAAAATAAAAATTCATTTACTAAAAATTCGTTATCTATATTAAAACGTGGAATAATATGTATTATATCATTTATTGCTTCTATTTCTATTAAATTAAAAATATTTGTTTTTTCTAATAATGGGCATTCGTATAAATATGGATTTACCGATGATTTGAAATCATACTACTGCACGAATGCGAGATGCATTGGTTCTTCATAATTCATTATTATTTCAGTTATTAAAAGAACCNGTGTGGCAGCGTAAATTTCAAACATATAAATAACTCAACAAATATTCAGTGAAAGGATATAACTCACCCTGTTATTTCACATTTAATATTTGCATCTGTTAACAATTTTTCTATTTTCATTTCAAAATTTTTACCTTTTTGTACGGGAGAATTTTCTTCTTGTTGAAATTTAGTCATTTTGTTGAGTTTAGAAAAAAATAATAAAAACAATTATAATAAATGATACTTATCTTAAATCGCGAAGATACAAAATAGGTAATAAGACATGAGAAACAATATTTAGATTGTAGTGTAACAATATTCTTTGGTCAAAATCAATAAATTAAAAAAAGATTGTAGTGTAACAGATTAAATGTAACAATATATAAAATACATTAATAAATTTGCGTTATATAACGCTATATATTATTATAATAACTATTATTTATTATCTATTTATAAAATTTTTTATTATCTATTTATAAAATTTAAAATAAAAATTCATTTACTAAAAATTCGTTATCTATATTAAAACGTGGAATAATATGTATTATATCATTTATTGCTTCTATTTCTATTAAATTAAAAATATTTGTTTTTTCTAATAATGGGCATTCGTATAAATATGGATTTACCGATGATTTGAAATCATACTACTGCACGAATGCGAGATGCATTGGTTCTTCATAATTCATTATTATTTCAGTTATTAAAAGAACCTATTTATAAAATATTAATAATAATTAAATATTCATCATTATTTCACAAGCTATTAATTTTGATCTTTACCTGAGCAAAGCATATACCATTATCTGATGTGTATTCAAAGATTTCATTTGGATTCATTTCAACTGCAATATTACTGAATATAGGTCTTTTATGGAATTTATTGTTTGCACGCATTTTTGCACCATATTTTAACGTCACACCACTATATATGCAAAATTTTATATCAATTTCTTCATGTTCAGATAGTTTTTGATCATAGAAATCTAGATATGCATCTAAACACTCCAAGAATTTTTCGAAGCCAAGTTTCATTTCTTTTTCGAGGTCAGGGTCATTCATTCTTGTTTGGATATAAATTTCAGCATTTTGTATACAAAATTCATATAATTTTTTTGAATATTTTAATGCTATTGGGGTTTTTGGTATTTCTTTTGAGGAACTTTCTATTAAAATAGCTTTGCAGCGAATCTAAAGAAAAATGTGTTAATATAAATTTAATAACGTTATATAACAATTTTTACCAAAAAAGAATACTTACAATTTTCATTATTTGTTTTTCAATTTTTTTTTTATTTGTTAATTTATAAGGCTTTTTGACATAATCTTTATGAAGGCTTTCATATGTTTCTGTTGTATACCTATTAATGGCACCAAATTCACGAATTGAAGAGCAAATATGGAACACCCACGAATGTAATTTGGGAAATTGAAGTTTAGATGATGAATATTCTTCAAATAGTTCAATAAAAAGTTTTGCCCATTCATTTATCGATTCCTGAAATTAATTAGAGAAAATTTTAATATGCAACGAATTAAAATATTGTATAAAGATATGTATTGTTACCTGCAAACAAGTAATATCAGATTCTTCATAATTTTCTTTTCTTGATAATAAATACATTTTATTCCATTTTAAATATATTTCAGTAATTTTGTTATTTTTAATAAAATTTGGTCTTTTGGAATCTTGATAGAGATTGTCTACAATAAAAATTATTATTTTCATAAGGCTTCGGTATTCCGAAGCGGTTAGTAAGGTAAGATGTAAAAAACCGTTAGAAAATGATTTAAGATCTTGATAGTGGGGAATTAATTTAATGCGATTATTTATTTTATCGATAAAGGATTTTTCACATTGTTCGAGAATTAAAGCTTTAGTAAAGCTTAATTGATAATGAAACAGGCCGAGATCAAGGTGGTGCATTCTATCGGGTACTGTGGCAGCGTATATGTTGATATCCCTATTAAATTTTAAATTTTATTAATACTTTTATTATTTAAAATTAAAAATTTCATACTTACGGAACATTCCAAAAAAAATTTCGAACTTTTTCAATGCTAACGTTTTTTTCCGTATTATTTTTATAATGTAATTTCATATTTTTATGAGATCTTGGTTCTATTTGATTGCTATTTAAGTTTATATTTGATAAATTTTCTTTAGAAATGAGACAAAAATGACAGGGGTGATTTGATTGTGTTGATTTATATGTTAATGAAAATATGCATGCTTCGGGCCAGTCAGAAATAATCATAGAAATTCTAGGGATACACCACAATATTCTATTATTTAACTCTAATTCTATACCATTATCTTCGTTATATAACGGAGACAACAAAAATTTGAGAGATTTATGAAAAGTTCTGCGAACTATATTTTTATGTTCTTCAGATTTTTTTTGAGTATCATCTTTTGCTTTTATAATAGGAAGATATGCTAATAATTGTTTTACATCTGGTTTATTTCTACGCCAGGTTATGATATTGCCCAGAGTTATAAAAATGGGGGTGCAAGGTATTTTTTCCGAGAGTGTCGGTCGTTGAAGCGTCGGAATATAATATGATTGATAATAGATGTGAACCAAGTGGTATAGTTTTTTCTGTTTTTGCTCACCAATTGGTGGTATATTGCTCATTGTAATTTCTATTATTATTTGACTATAAAACGGTATATAGTGTTAAAAAATAATAATTTATAATATTATATTGTTAAAATTAATTACCTGATCATTTTTAAAATTAAACGTAATATTATTATGTATATCATTTATTGATAAAATATTTTTAATACAATTTATTATAGGCCGATAATATATGATATAATCTTTATTATTATATTTTAAAATTACTTTTTCTTTGTTTAATAAGTTAATTAATTTCATCCTATCCATTAGTTTTCTTCCTTGTTCTATGTTTTTGGGAAGAGGTGATGTCAGTAGGTTTGAATGTTTATTAAAAAAACGTATTATTGCGTTTCCGGCTTTATTATTTAGGTTATGTTGGATAATTAATGTCANACATAATCTTTATGAAGGCTTTCATATGTTTCTGTTGTATACCTATTAATGGCACCAAATTCACGAATTGAAGAGCAAATATGGAACACCCACGAATGTAATTTGGGAAATTGAAGTTTAGATGATGAATATTCTTCAAATAGTTCAATAAAAAGTTTTGCCCATTCATTTATCGATTCCTGAAATTAATTAGAGAAAATTTTAATATGCAACGAATTAAAATATTGTATAAAGATATGTATTGTTACCTGCAAACAAGTAATATCAGATTCTTCATAATTTTCTTTTCTTGATAATAAATACATTTTATTCCATTTTAAATATATTTCAGTAATTTTGTTATTTTTAATAAAATTTGGTCTTTTGGAATCTTGATAGAGATTGTCTACAATAAAAATTATTATTTTCATAAGGCTTCGGTATTCCGAAGCGGTTAGTAAGGTAAGATGTAAAAAACCGTTAGAAAATGATTTAAGATCTTGATAGTGGGGAATTAATTTAATGCGATTATTTATTTTATCGATAAAGGATTTTTCACATTGTTCGAGAATTAAAGCTTTAGTAAAGCTTAATTGATAATGAAACAGGCCGAGATCAAGGTGGTGCATTCTATCGGGTACTGTGGCAGCGTATATGTTGATATCCCTATTAAATTTTAAATTTTATTAATACTTTTATTATTTAAAATTAAAAATTTCATACTTACGGAACATTCCAAAAAAAATTTCGAACTTTTTCAATGCTAACGTTTTTTTCCGTATTATTTTTATAATGTAATTTCATATTTTTATGAGATCTTGGTTCTATTTGATTGCTATTTAAGTTTATATTTGATAAATTTTCTTTAGAAATGAGACAAAAATGACAGGGGTGATTTGATTGTGTTGATTTATATGTTAATGAAAATATGCATGCTTCGGGCCAGTCAGAAATAATCATAGAAATTCTAGGGATACACCACAATATTCTATTATTTAACTCTAATTCTATACCATTATCTTCGTTATATAACGGAGACAACAAAAATTTGAGAGATTTATGAAAAGTTCTGCGAACTATATTTTTATGTTCTTCAGATTTTTTTTGAGTATCATCTTTTGCTTTTATAATAGGAAGATATGCTAATAATTGTTTTACATCTGGTTTATTTCTACGCCAGGTTATGATATTGCCCAGAGTTATAAAAATGGGGGTGCAAGGTATTTTTTCCGAGAGTGTCGGTCGTTGAAGCGTCGGAATATAATATGATTGATAATAGATGTGAACCAAGTGGTATAGTTTTTTCTGTTTTTGCTCACCAATTGGTGGTATATTGCTCATTGTAATTTCTATTATTATTTGACTATAAAACGGTATATAGTGTTAAAAAATAATAATTTATAATATTATATTGTTAAAATTAATTACCTGATCATTTTTAAAATTAAACGTAATATTATTATGTATATCATTTATTGATAAAATATTTTTAATACAATTTATTATAGGCCGATANTCTTTGTTTAATAAGTTAATTAATTTCATCCTATCCATTAGTTTTCTTCCTTGTTCTATGTTTTTGGGAAGAGGTGATGTCAGTAGGTTTGAATGTTTATTAAAAAAACGTATTATTGCGTTTCCGGCTTTATTATTTAGGTTATGTTGGATAATTAATGTCATTAAATCAGAATAGGTATTGTTTGGAAATTTTGGTATGGTTTCAGTTTCTTCTTCTGCTGATTCGGATTCTTCAGATTCGTCGGATTCATTATCAGTTTTATCTGATTCGAATTCGGTTTTATCAGATTCAGATTCAGTTTCATTAGATTCAGATTCAGTTTCATCAGATTCGAATTTAGATTCTTCAGTTTCAAATTCAGGTTCTCTGGATGCGGGCTCTTCATATTGTATAGATGCGTGTTCCTCGAATGTTAAACTATTAATATTTTGCTGACGTTCATCTATTTCAACTTTATAATTTATATTGGTTACATATATTTGATAATAATCGAAAGATTATAATAAGAAATTTTCACACTTTGTATAATGTCATTGATTCTGTTGCTTCTTGGACTAGACTTAGATTCATCATCCAATATATAAATTATTTCATTATTTCGATAATCTTTGCTATTATCCTATATAAATAAAGTATTATTAAAAATTAATAATATTATATAACAAATTTTATAATATTTCATTAATATTAATTACTTCTTGCTCAGACATAATGATATCGGATTCATTTTGAATAAAAATTTCTTCAGAACTACTTGAAGCATAATTTTCGGAACATCTTTTAACGTGCTGACTGTAAGCAGAACGGTTTGAAAGAACACGATTACAAAAAGGACATGCAAAAGCCATTATTATCGTTAAATGAATAATTAATAAGAATGGTTAATAAAATGATTCATTTAAATACTTAATACTTGTGAATTTCTAAATTTGAAAATTTATTACTTGTTTATTACTGATTTAAAACATAATACAACGTTATTATAATTCTATACCACAAAATTATCTATATTAAATACATATTTAATCAGAATTCTTCAAGAACTTCATAAAATTTATAAATCATAAAAAATATTCGTAATATATTTTAATTATTGTAAAAAAGAAGTTTATTTGAAAATATAATACTTTCTCAAACAAAGGAAGAAAATGTCGTGAAACACGTAATATAGAAGGAATTTGTCGGATTCGTAGTCATAAGATATTTTAAAAATGATACTCCTCATTACATTAAAGGAAGGAAATACATATGTAATATTATATAGAAGGAATTTGATGGGGATAGATAAACAAATCTGTGAGAAAATTAGATATTAGATTAAAAATAAAATATTCCGTTATACACCATTATTAAAAAACTGGTTATACTGTTTATGCATGATCAGGAATGATCTGCGTTATCGATTATCAAATGGTAAAATACTATTTAAACCCTTACTCCATAAAGGTTGTTTACTTACCACAAAAAATGAAGGGATAACTTTAAGAGAAAAATTTCGGAACGAAAGTTTCGAAATTTTTTTTTAAATTATACATGCAAATAATTAATTTTTTTTTGTTTCACTTTACAATATAATGCTAAGTAATTACAAAAATCCTTTATTTACATTATTTATATTAAATATAATAAACAATATATTAATATTTTCAACTGAACTTTTCGAACAAAAACGTTATATAACGTAATACTAACGTTATATTCTAATATTTTTAAGTCAACCTAACAAAGTCCTTTTCAGAAAATACTTTTTTTTTACTTTTCAACAAAATTTTTTTTCAATTTCAACTAACTATACTTAAGAGTCAAGATAGCCTGCTGCAAATATCGCATGAGAAAAAAGAATGGTAAATATAAATATTTAATTTATTTGTTAAAGAAGTAGAGATAAATCTATATAAAGAGTATTATTTGAGATAAAATAATGTCAAAATATTATTTAAAGAAGAGAAATTATAATAATATATATATAACGAAACATTTCGTTATATATTGAAATATGTAATAAATAAAATATATTTTATTACTATATTATACAAAGCCACGTAATACAAAAAAACCCAAAAAAAACAATAACAATGACAATGAAGAAGCACCAGAAGCAACAGTGACATCATCATCAACACCAGTTTCAACTACAAAATCTGCTTCGGTATCCACTCTCTTATCAAAATCAGCATCAAGATCCATAGCAACAACAAAATCAACTTCAACTTCAAAATTGAAATAAACTCAACCTCAACAAAATCAACTTGTTCCGCTTCAACTCTTACTGCGTTAACTCCTACTGCATCAACTCAATCCGCATCTTCTCTAATCCCCACAAGAAGATTCCAAGAATCATTTTCATTGGATGTTGAAGCAAACAAAAAAAGAAAACCAATAAATTTGAAGGTAATAAACGTTATATATCGGTTTAAAAGATAATTAAATATATTATAATATAATTAATGTTGAATTCTTTAATTTAGATGAAAAAACAAATCAAAAAATAATGAATACACTATTGGAAATAAAAAAAGACATTACTGGAATAAAAAAAGAAATCTCTGAAATATACAAAAGTGTAGATAATTCCAAAGAAAAAAATAAGGAAGTGGAAGAATCATATTTAAATGTAAGAATAATGGTATACTTTATTTTTCTTTATGTATATAAATAAAAATTAATTTTAAATATTTTTACAGAAAATAGTCCAAACTGTATCGAAACCTTTTATTGAAACAGATATGTATCCGGATATTGAAAAACTAAAAGAAGAAACAAAGAACTACTTAAATTCAAACGATCCCGAATTTCTTGCAAAATGTTTAGAGAAAAAATGGGATCATTTGTTTGAAAAAAAAATTCATGGAAAGGTAAATAATTTAATTAATAATTTATCATATATCAAATGATATTTAGTGAAATATGACGTTAGATAACGTTTTATAATATAGATGCTATTGAAACTTCGATCAATGAGAGGTAATATAGTTGCCAAAATTAAATCGGCAATATTTTCTACCTTTGGTGAAGATTCGCTACCAAATATTAATAACAACGCTACGCAAAAAGATATAATGGATTGGAAGGAAAAAAAAGAAGTTAGAAAAGTATTTGAAAAATTACATAAAAAAATAAATAATGACAACGATAAAGAAACACCAACATGGTGTAATAAAATATTGCAGAAAGCATTTCCAAATCCTGATAAGGTAGGAAAACCTCTCCTCGCATTCGCCGTAAGAGTAATTGAAATAATTCTTGATCCTGATAATGGAGGTATAAAAGTAAAAGACGAAATAATGAAATCAAAAATAAGAAAAAATATAGTAAGTTTAATTTAAATATTATTAATTTATTGAAGACTCCGGAAAAAATAAAAAAAAAAGGGTTAAATATCATTATAATTTAGGATAAAATCGAAAATGGAAATATCTATATTTCATCATCATCCTCAGAATCATCTTCAGAATCAGAAAAGGATAACAATGACAATACGAATGAAGACAACGAAGATGTTGGCATAATTTATATTGACTCTAATGAAGAAAACGATATAAATTTATTTCAAATGGACGATGAAAGCGAAATGGAATAAAAAAATTAAGTATGTTTATTACTTTAATATTTTAAAAAATTTGTAACGAATTAATATTTATTAATATAT
Source organism: Diversispora epigaea (assembly GCA_003547095.1). Lineage (NCBI taxonomy): Eukaryota > Fungi > Glomeromycota > Glomeromycetes > Diversisporales > Diversisporaceae > Diversispora > Diversispora epigaea. Next base: position 44,695 of record PQFF01000475.1, on the reverse strand, counting down.
TTCTTTATTATACATGTAATAAAATAATATGTAATTATAATAAATGTAATATAATAATTAATAAAAGAAAATAATAAAGATTGAAAATCAAATTTTAAATTCAAAAAAAATGTAATATTTTGAAAAAATAAAAATAAATTAAATATAAAAAACGTTATTTAACGCTAAACGCTATTAAATGATGTTTAAATATTATTATATATCGCCGTTTTATAGTGTAAAATGAACATTTCGTACTTTTAACGTTATTAAACGCTTTTGACTAACGATATACGAACGCCGATATACAACGTTATTAATACGAAACGTTCGTAATACGTTATAAAACGGCGATATATAACGTTATATATACACCGTTCATAAACGTAGTACGAACAGCACGTATTTATAGCGTACTAGAACGTTATGTTCTAGTACGTAGGTGTCGTTCTAGAACGTAATACGAACNGTAAGTTTAATTTAAATATTATTAATTTATTGAAGACTCCGGAAAAAATAAAAAAAAAAGGGTTAAATATCATTATAATTTAGGATAAAATCGAAAATGGAAATATCTATATTTCATCATCATCCTCAGAATCATCTTCAGAATCAGAAAAGGATAACAATGACAATACGAATGAAGACAACGAAGATGTTGGCATAATTTATATTGACTCTAATGAAGAAAACGATATAAATTTATTTCAAATGGACGATGAAAGCGAAATGGAATAAAAAAATTAAGTATGTTTATTACTTTAATATTTTAAAAAATTTGTAACGAATTAATATTTATTAATATATTTCTTTATTATACATGTAATAAAATAATATGTAATTATAATAAATGTAATATAATAATTAATAAAAGAAAATAATAAAGATTGAAAATCAAATTTTAAATTCAAAAAAAATGTAATATTTTGAAAAAATAAAAATAAATTAAATATAAAAAACGTTATTTAACGCTAAACGCTATTAAATGATGTTTAAATATTATTATATATCGCCGTTTTATAGTGTAAAATGAACATTTCGTACTTTTAACGTTATTAAACGCTTTTGACTAACGATATACGAACGCCGATATACAACGTTATTAATACGAAACGTTTGTAATACGTTATAAAACGGCAATATATAACGTTATATATACACCGTTCATAAACATAGTACGAACAGCACGTATTTATAGCATACTAGACCGTTATGTTCTAGTACGTAGGTGTCGTTCTAGAACATAATACGAATGTTCCGTTCATATAACGTTATATAACGTTATATAAAAATTACTGATGTAGTTACTAATGATACGATTTTAATTGATAAATTAATTTTCTTTAACATTTTTATTGGTTTCTATTTTAGCAATTTTCTACAAACTATTTTTAATATTTTTTTTTATTGATGATTTATACTAACAATTTTCTTTTTTCTAATAGTAATAATAATTCCCATTTTTTACTAACATTTTTTATTATTATAACTAACATTATCACAAACATTTATTGTTTTTTAGTTCAAAGTGTAATAGTTAATTTTTATTTCATATGTCCTTGGTGAGTATTTCTTATTTAGGATTAATTATTTTGTATATTACTTTATTTATTAATTTTCAAACCCTAACATTCTTTGAGATTTATGGCTTATGCTAGATACAATGATCAAAGATTTTTTGATATTAATAGTATTGATGCATATGATGAACACTGTTGAAATAATTAATCAATGAATATACTAATTTCTTAGTATACCATCTCAAGAGAAATAAACCAATCACCAAAGTAAAAAACCACCAAGTACAAGAAGTCTCACTTTTGATCATGGCTTTTCTAATTCAAAAATAAAAAAAAAACAAGCCAGTGAATCCATTTAGGGTCCGAATCACTGTAGTCTTACTAACTACTATTTTTCTATACTAAAAAAAAATTTCCTGTTAACAAAAGTCACCAAATTGAATATCTTTTTGTCTTAAACTATGATTTAAGGTCTGCTTTTCTCAAAAGCTTGTAATTGGAATCCTAGACAAGCCAATCGCCAATATCGGTATATACACGCATCTTTATGTAACAGATGAGATCAAGAACTATGGCTTGGGTACAGGCAATTATATCATTCGTAAGTGTGTTTCAATCGCTTACATTTTTTATTTGAGTGACTATAATTTTATATTTTTCATTACTGTTATGATTTTGCTCTCATTTCGTTCTATAGATCAAAACTACAGGCCTGCTTGAATTGAGCAAATACGGGCCTCATACTTGTGTAAAATTTGCATTTGATAGTACTCATTCATCAGTAAATTTTTTTAAATGTAAGCCTTCGAAGTCCTTCACTTCGATAACCTTCAAATACCTCCAACATAAACATAATATTTACAAAGGTTATTGGTATCGAAAACCTTCATTTTTATTAATAAAATGTAATACTCCGGAGGTTATTTCTATTGATAACCTTCAATAACCTTCATTTTATCATAATAAACGTAATATTTGCGAAGGTTATTGGTTTGATAACCTTCAATAACCTTTGAAAACAAAATTATTACAATAACCTCCGATATAAAAAATTTCCAGATGTTGTATTTATTATTATTATTTTTGAAGGTTAATTGAAGGGAAAGAATTGGTGGCAGAATCAAATTAGGATTAGACGAGAATGAGAAGAAGACAGATAAGGTGAAGCAACTGCCAAAAGTAAAGGTAGTAGAGGTGACAATAATTATGTTTCTGAGGAAGATATTCTACTTTCTTTTCAAAGAAACGTAGAAAATTGAAAGAAGATGATAATTCCAAAGATATTCAGTTAAAATTCTAAGGAAACATAGAGATATATAAGAGAATAAAAAGATTTTTAGATTTACATGTCAATGCCATTGAGATACAAACTGAGAAAGATCTTATGGTGGGTTTATTTGGCAACCATTTTTCTAAACAATAAAAAAATAAAATAACAAAAATAAAAATAATAAAAAAATAAATATCATAAATAATCTGCTACAGTAGAAATACTATCTTTTTATGTTATCATTATATTAAATATAAATATATATTATAATCGTTCAGATTATTTTCAATGTGTATGATCTTTATCTCTTCTAATTTTTTTTTCAATTCTCCTTCCAATTCTGTCTCCAATTCCACCTTCAACTCTTAATCTTTAATTAATCATGTATCTACCACCTCTAAATTTTTTCAATTTTTTTCCCAATCTTCCAGTTTATTACTCCAAATAATACTTCCGGAGCTATATAGGGCAATACTCCAGAATTTATGAATCCAATCAAGATTATTAAAATTGAATAATTTCTAAAGCTTCCACCATAATATTATGCTAAAATCATCATATATTTATATTGCACACTTGGCTATCATTTATATTGCTTTAATAAAGGATTAAATCCAAGTAATGAAACAATAAAATTAATTATTTTATTTATTTTTAATTTGAATATTATACATTGAGAAAGACTTTTTGAATTATATATACTAAATTAATAATTTTCAAAAAATGTATCTATAGGAAAATTATCTATACAGAAAATATGGATACCAAATTTATTTATATGTAAATATATTTAAAAGATTATTTGTATTATGATATGAAACAATTTTTGATAAAACGTTACATCACAAAATTCTGAAATTATTAAATCACTTGATAATATAGCATGTAATTATCACCCTTACCTTGCGTACCAATTCCTAAATAGTGGTGGGATCTGGATATCCGTTTATCCGTGAACGGATAATCCGTGAGCTTTATCACGGATACGGATATCTGTAATTAAATATCCGGATATATCCGCGGATATCCTTGGATATCTGTTATTATCTGAGGATATCCTTAGATATCCGTTATTATCCGTACTTATCCGTTATATATCTGTTTTATCCGTTATATATCTGTTTTTATCCGTTATTTATCTGTTTTTATCCGTTATATATCTGTGAATAAAAAACTAAAAATTAGAGATAATTGTCAAGGGTTATCACATATAAATTTTTTATTTTAATAAGTAAATATCAAAAACGATACTAAGTAACCTTAAAGATAAGAATGAATTGCGCATCATATTAAAATTGAGTGAACAATTGTTATTTCAAAAGATTTCACCCGTTCGAACTTTAATCGTCAATAGTTCCCTCAATTTTGATGATATAAGTCTGTCTTTTTAATATAATACGCAATTTATTCTTGTCTTTAAGGTTACTTAGTACCGTTTTTGACATTTACTTATTAAAATAAAAAGTTTTATATGTGACAACCGTCAACAATTATTTCCGATTTGTAATTTATAAAGTATTTTTTAAAATCAATTACACAATAATAATGATTGTCAAAGGAAAAAATTGATCATAACTTTAAGCTTGATGCAGTAACTTTATAAATAAAAACAAATAGAAATGGATAATTTTTTATTTATAAAAATTTATTTTATTTATTTTAAAAGCAACCAAAAAAGTATAAATTTTTATTTATAAAAAATTTATTTTAAAAGCAACCAAATTTCTTTTTTAACTATTTATTTTATTTTAAAACTAATTAAATTTCTTTTTTAATTATTATTTATGTATCCACTGGAAAAATTCCTCCAGCCAATTGCCAATTTTTTTTACAAAAAATTAAATTTTCAAATGTAATTGCTGTTAATTGTGTTCTTTTTATAGTCATAATATTTCCTGCTTGACTGAATAATCTTTCACTTGATGTGGAGGTTGCTGGAATAGCTAAATATTTTTTAGCTAATTTTGATAATATTGGAAACCTAGATACATTGTTTTTCCACCATGAAAGAGGACAATTTTCAAAATGAATTTTAGGTAATGCTAAATAATTATCTACTTCATCAAGATTATTGCTATTTTGAAACATTCTTGCTAAAAATGAATTAGATTTAACTAAACTACATTCAATTTCTTGATTATTATTAGTTAAATTTTTTATATCTTGATAAGCTTTTTTAATTTGTTCTAAAGTTTTAGTGCGTACTACTTCTGAAGCAAATTCTAAATCCTTAAATCTGGGATCTAATAATGCAGCCAACATTCCATGTTCTTGTGGAACATTCCAATAATGTTTAATAGCATTATATAGTGCAATTTTAACTTTATTTTTTAAATTGAAACAATTTTGTGGTGAATTAATACTAATTTTTCTACTTTTAAATCCTTCAGTGTCATCTTCTGGTGCATCAGTATAACCTATATTATCATCAAAAGCTGTATTTGGATTACTTAAATCTACAATTTCAATTTCTGAATCATCAGGTAATAATTTTTGACTGATTATTTCTAATATACTATACATCAAACTAATAGTAGTATATTTACTTCCACCCAAGTATTCTGTTGCTTCAGCAAAATCTTCTAAAATTATAATTAATTCACCAATTGCTTGCCATTCCTCTTCTATTAAATTTATATTTCTTAATCTTCTTCCATCATACTTTGTTGAAGGATCTGGATCAATCATCATAGTAGTTGCCATAATTTCAACAAGATCTTTAATTTTAATTAGACGTTTCCATGCAAGATAACTAGAGTTCCATCTTGTCTCTACATCAGAAATCAATCTCAAATATTCATGAATATTTTCCAAATTCTATAATAATATATTTTTATTAAATAATAAAATATTAATAAAGTTGTTTAATTAAGTTTTCAATAATTTATTAATTTAAAAATTTATAAATAATTTAATAATTACCTCATTATTGATATGACTATTATTTTTTTGTATTTCTATTAATTTTTCTGTTTGTTTAGGTGTAGTAAAAAAATTAATTAGTCGCTTAGCTCTTGCAATTAAAACTTCAGCTGGTAGTAATCCTTTTCCTATTACTAATTGAAGGGTATGTGCTGTACAAGGAAGTCGTGTAAGTTCAGTCATCAATCTTCCTGCTTTGACCATATTTGATCCATTATCTGTTGTTATGGTAAAAACTTTTCCAGTTAAATTCCAATTTGAAATAATTTCATGTAATACATTACAAATATTATATCCAGTATGGGGATATGGTATATATTGAATTGCTAAAATAGCTTCACAAAGTTTAAAATCATTATCAATAAAAGAACAAGTCACTCCAATATAATCATTTCTACTTTTAGCTGTCCATAAATCAGTAGTTAAAGAACATGAAGTAATTTCTTCATTAAATTTTTTTACCAAAATGGTTTTAATTTGATTATATGATTCTGCTAATAATTGTTGAATTGTTTTTTTACTTGGAAGTTGATAATAAGGATTAAGCTCATGGATAAATTCAATAAATCCCTCATCATTGCACATACTTATTGGTTGAATATCTTTAATTAACATTCCAACAAATTTTTTATCACGACTTTGTTTAATATCAGGATTACTTCTCAGTACTTCCTCAATAGATGGTTGTGATGACTGATTATTATTTTTAAATTCATGCATTTTTCTCTTATGGCTTTCTTCTGTAATTCTATGTGTAGCAAGATGGGAAATAAAATTGCCTGTAGACCCATCAGAACCTATGAAATGACCACAAAATCCTTTCTTATTTTTTTGTTGAACTAAACACTCTCCAATTCTTCTATATTGCCCAATAGGTTTATATTGTTTGAAATAATCCCATATCCAACTTGTTCCTGTTTTTGTATTTGTTGTAGGAATCAATTGATTAGATATTTTATTCAAGTTTATTTTTGTTGATTTTTTATAGTGTTTTTTGAGTTTTTTTGAATTTGAACTAGTTGTAGGTTGACTATCTATATTTGAGTCTGATATTACTACTACAGGCTCAAGGGAATTTTTTTTTTGCCGTTTAGATGAATTATGTCTTTGCTTTTGTCTTTTTAAATTATTTTGTTCAATAACTTCAAGATCAGACTATTCAGACTGTTCAGATTGTTCAGACTGTGATAACTCTGTTTCTATCTGTTTTGTAGACTCATCACTTTCATCATTGGACATTCTGGCTATTTTGAAGTAAGAATAATTACACGGATTTTTATTTTTTTTTATTTCAAATAAAATGTGTCACACAAATCTTCAGAGTTATTGTACAACAATGAATTTTCTTTACATAATTATCTTCATAGTAAATTATTAAATCCAAAACATATACATTGATTAACATTCATATCAATCTCAACTGATTGCAATAAGTAAACTCAAAGATGAAAAGAAGAGGTAGTATTGTTATTTTATTTTATTTTTTTTAAAAGAAAAATAATAATAATGAGCATCTGCCATGTGCTGTCCCAATGATTCCACAATCTTAAAGGAGAAAGAAGAGATAAATATTATTATTTGTTTTTTTAAGAAAATAATTAAATAACAATAAAAAAAACACTTACATATTTTCACCACATACATAGTCCAATCAATTCCATATTCCTAAAGGAGAGAAGAGGTAAGTATTGTTTTCTTTTTTATTTTAATTTTTTTTTTAAAAAATAAAAATAAAAATAGATACCTTTGTCACCATACGCTCACCCAATCAAAGAGTATTATCATTTTTCTTTTTTTCTTTTATTATTTTTTAAAAAAAAATAAAATAGATCCTTCACAACTGTACACCTGTTCAACCAATTCCATATTCCTAAAAGGAGAGAGGTAAGTATTGTTTTCTATATTTTAATCGTTTTTTTAAAATAAAATAAAAATAATTACCTTTGCCTCCAATCAATTCTGTATTCCTAAGGGAGAGAAGAGGTAGGTATTGTTTTCCTTTTTATTTTTTTATTTTTTAAAAAAAAAAATAAAAATAGTTTGCCGTCATATGTTCACCCAACTGAACCAATTCCATTTTCCTAAAGAAAAGAAGAGGTAAGTATCATTTTTTCTTTTTTTATTTTAATTTTTTTTTAAAAAATAAAAATAAAAATAAATACCTTTGCCGCCATACATTTGCTCAATCGATTTTGGGAGAGAAGTGGTAGGTATCGTTTTCCTTTTTATTTTTTTATTTTTTAAAAAAAAAATATAAATAGTTTGCCGCCATATGTTCACCCAACTGAACTGATTCCGTTTTCCTAAAGAAAAGAAGAGATAAGTATCATTTTTTCTTTTTTTATTTTAATTTTTTTTTAAAAAATAAAAATGAAAATAGATACCTTCGCCACCATACGTTTGCTCAATCGATTTTGAAAGAGAAGTGGTAGATATTGTTTTCCTTTTTATTTTTTTTTTTTAAAAAAAAAAATAAAAATAATTCGCCGCCATATATTCACCTAACCAAACCAATTCCGTTTTCCTAAAGAAAAGAAGAGATAAGTATTATTTTTTCTTTTTTTATTTTAATTTTTTTTTAAAAAATAAAAATAAAAATAGATACCTTCGCTGCCCAATCAATTCTGTATGAGGTAGGTATCGTTTTCTTTATTTTTATTTTTTTTTTAAAAAAAAATAAAATAGATCTTCGATGCACCCAACCGATTCCGTTTTCCTAAAGAAGAGAAGAGGTAAGTATCATTTTCTCTTTTTTTATTAAAGAAAAGAAAATAAAAATAATACCTTCGCCCGCCATCCATCCAACCGATTTTATATGCCTAAAATAAAATTTTTTTATTTTTTTTTTTTAATTAAATAAAATTAAATAATAAAATATAAAACCACATACCCAAATACGTCATTGCCATCCATCCATCTATCCATCCATCCATTCATCCAACCGACTTTATATCCTAAAATAAATATATTTTATTTTATGTTAATTTATTTTTTTTTAATTAAATAAAATTAAATAATAAAATATAAAACCACATACCCAAATACGTCATTGCCATCCATCCATCTATCCATCCATCCATTCATCCAACCGACTTTATATCCTAAAATAAATATATTTTATTTTATGTTAATTTATTTTTTTTTAATTAAATAAAATTAAATAATAAAATATAAAACCACATACCCAAATACGTCATTGCCATCCATCCATCTATCCATCCATCCATTCATCCAACCGATTTTATATCCTAAAATAAATATATTTTATTTTATTTTAATTTATTTTTTTTTTAATTAAATAAAATTAATAATTATAATCCAAAAACACAAAAACACGCATACCTGAATATGTCCGTTCCAAACCGATTTAATTTAAGAGATTTTTTTTAAAAAAAAAAAATTTTTTTTTTAAAAAATATTTAAAATCAGATCTGCTTAGATAATCAGCAGATCTGAACGGATATCTGAGGATATCCGTACGGATATCCGTTTATCCGAAAAAATCATCCGTATACCAAAGCACCAATCCGGATATCCGTGCGGATATCCGGATAGGTCTTAAACGGATCCCACCACTATTCCTAAATCCTTTCTTCCATTCCGAATTTTTTATATCCTTTCGAATCTTCTCATGCTAAAAAGAATAAAAGTAAGATTTTTTACTTTTTAACTATATATATTTATAATTTAGATGATATTTTGGTAATAAAGTACAAATATAGTACTTTTGGAATCAAAAACAAGATTTTATATGGGTTTTTTATTCAAATAGATCTCAAGATTTCAAAAATAAAATGTCATTTTTTGTTTTTCTTTTAGGATTTTTGCTTATCTGGTTCCTTGTTTATTTGATTTTCACTGTTATTTTCACTATCTTATATAATGTTTCTTTACATTTCTAATGAAACTATTGAGTTTTTTTAATTTTCTTACTTTGATCATATGACTGAAAGAAAGGAATTTTAATATATTGTGGCAGTCTGTCCAGAACAAAGAGTAAAGTTATGTCAATCAGTTTCACTAAATTGAACTCTTGTCACATCCCTTTTCGTACTAACTCAACATACTCTTGTACGCTATATTTTGTAATGCTCACTATCTACCAGTAGGATCAAGCAGTTACTTGCCTACTCGTAATGAATAGATATATAATATAAACTCTAACACAGTACACACAGGTGCGATCTGAAAGTATGTAAGTAAGTGAAGTAAAAGTATCTTTTACAGCTCACTACGCAAACTTTCGAATCTTAGTTTCAGACTTTATTCAATAACTTTATTCAAGAAATTACAAAATTAGTAATAGAGATATTATGGACTGTTAACCATTTCTTACCAATATTACCATTATCACGAAATAAAAATATTCAAAATATATCAAATTATTATAGAGTATGCCGAAATTATTAAACTTATTGTAAAGATGTAATAACAAAAATATATTACTGCTTTGGCATGTCTTATCTCTACTGCTAAATCGAAACAATATGTTTCTATCTTTATTATTTATTTTTATTATAAAATGTATACCAAAAAATTATTTATTATTTTATTACAAATTAGGTAAAAGATTTTTGTATTTATTCGAAATGTACCAAAAGAAAATTAAAAATTATAAAAATTGCAAAAATGAGCCAATCCCTTTCACATCCTAAATTACCAGTTTATTTTATACACTTTCGAACTTGTTTTTCTTCATCTTTTGTTGTCACATCTAAACACATCCTTTTCTATTTTTAAAGATGACATACAAGGATGAAAGATAGCGTACAAGGATGAGAAATCTGTCATCTAGATAGTAACACACTCATCCTGGTTACACTGTCATCTTACTATCATCTCCCGTGACACTTGCAACATTTCAAAATCCCATGCACATTCCATGTGGAATTTGTGCACTCTCAATATTATTAACGATATAATAAGAATGGATGAAAAGTCTGTGTTCAGTTTTTATAATAAAAAGTCATGTTTGTGTTGAAAACTCTTGTCAATCTTGACCAAAGAATTAGAAATAAGAAAATTGTTTGCATAAAAAACTATAAACCTTTCTTATATATATATATCACTGGTCGAATGAACAAAAATCAGAATCCTATTGATGGCGCAAATATGCATAAATCGGACATCCTATTTGTGAAAATTCATAAATCGGAAATTCCTATTTATAAATCAGAAAAAATCGACTGCTTATACTTAATAAATCTTAGCAAATTTAGCCATCAATTGGAATCCTATTTATGATAAAACCGTCCTATTTTTTTCCATTCGATCAGTGTATATTATCATTTTATAAATAAATAAAAAATATAAAAAAAAAATCTAAAAATATATATGTAAATTTCATATAATTTTGTTTTTTTTAAAAATATTAATTTCAATGATTAATTTTGAGTTTAGTGTTAAAAAAAGTATTAGTAGATCTTTATAAATAGCGATATTTCAATTTTTAAAAAATATACATCGATATGCTAATAATAATCTAAAAATATTTATATATATACAAACTAAAAAAGAAATATTTATTTTAGAAAAAAAAATATTCATTTTTTCAAAATTGATATTTTATTACCTAAAAACAGAACAGATAAACTAATAAATAAAATTATTTAAGAGTTATTATTTTTAAAATAGTAAAACAGATTTTTATTCATTTTTTTTCTAATTTCGAAATTAAGATTTTTAGAAAAAAATAAAATTATTACTAAAAAAACAGTTAAACAAATAAATAAATTATTTCAGATTAAAAAAAATAAAAATGGTAAAACATATTTTTATTTTAGAAATTATTATTCATTTTTCTCTAAATTTCTAAAAAAAATGGATTATCAAGATTGATATTTTAATTTAAACTGTTATTTATTACTAAAAAAAAAATTAAGTATTATTATTTATATTTTAATTATTTTTTTCTAAAACAGTAAAATAGATTTTTTGTTTTGGAAAATCATGTAATAAAGTGCACAAATCATTTATAATCTTCTAGATAAAAGATCAATTATGCATAAAAAAGCAAATCATTATTATATATCTTAAAAAAAATTTAAACATTTTAATGTTAAACTGAGGTTAACAGTATACTAAACAAAAAAAATCATTTTACAATGTTTAAAAAAAATCATTAATTAAGTCCATTCAAAATAAACTTTTTTTTAAAAAAAAATGCCATTTAATTAACTACTATTTGTTTGATTGATTCAATTGTTAGCACTAAAGAAACAAACAATTTCACAGTTATTAAAGCTAATGCTATTGGAAGAGTGGAAAAAAACAACAATAACATAGATGGTACTTTTAATCTCTATTTAACTGCATTTTATAATAAAAATTCATCAATACCTTCATTTGTTGATAAGGTAATAGAAGATACAATTTATGAAATATCTGGGAAAGTTAATTTAACTGAATTTTCAAAACCAAATTAAAGTAAGTTTTTTATATTTTTGAATTAATTTTTGTATAATAATAAATTTATAATAATATAATTAAATTATAGATAATTGTTGTCTCAGCAAAGAAAACCAAAATTTCAATTCAAAATTTACATATAAGTGCACTAAACATCTATCTGACTGGTATGATTTATTTTTGTATTGATTATTCTAAAACAGTAAACCAGATTTTTTTATTTTAGAAAATTATTATTCATTTTTCTAATTTCAAAAAAATGGATCATTAAAATTAATATTTTTATTTAAACAAAACAGAAAAACTAATTCATTAATTATTTTTACAAGGAATTATTTATTTATTACTAAAAAAAATCATGCAAAATTATTATCTTGAAATCTGAGATTATAGGTGCTGTCAAAATTCAAATCCTAAATTCCAAATCCCAACAAATAAATAAATTATTTTAGAGAATTATTGTTATTTCTAAAAAAAAATTAAAGAAAATTGTTGAAATTATTATTTTGTATTTGATTATTCTAAAAAAGTAAAATATATGTTTTCAGTTTATCTATATTACTAAATGCGAGCTGAAACGCCCCTGTCATGTTTACTGAATATCCCCTGTTGGTTTGAAGTTTCATGACCTGACGTTTATTTTTTAGTGATTAACGAAAAACTGAATACGTACTTATAATAAATAAATCGTGATTTGGTATCCGTTATAGTATTCTAACGATTGACATTACTAACGTCGTTAATTTGATGTATTTATTATTACTTTATGTTCAATTGTTTCGAAGTGAGATTTATACAGATAAATCAAAAAAAGTTCTTGAATCGTGATAAATCGGTTGGACAAAAATCGAGTGACAGCTTTTCGCAGTCTGAAAAAAGTAAATAATTTTGCGTTTCTTTGTAGGTTGAATTTTTGATGTAACCAACTAAAAATAGTGAAGTGTACAAATCAATGTCGAAATTTAAATACAAATAGCGGAAAAAAGCGATAATTAATTTAATGATCGACTAAATTACTATACTTTTGGGCTGAATTTTTAGATATGACCAACAAAAAATGATGAGGTGTACAAGTCGAAGTTAAAATTTAATTACGAGTGGCAGAAAACGTCAAAAAATGTCAACTATCTTTTGAGCTGAATTTTTAGATATGACTAACCAAAAATGGTGAGGTATACAAGTCGAAGTCAAAATTGAATTACGGGTGGCAGAAAACGTCAAAAAAACGTCAACTATCTTTTACGGTCTGAAAGAAGTAAATAATTTTACGTTTCTTTGTGGGTTAAATTTTTAATGTAACCAACTAAAAATAGTGAAGTGTACAAGTTAAAGTCGAATTTTAAATACAATTAGTAGAAAAAAGCAATAATTAATTGAATGATCGAATAAATTACTATACTTTTCGGCTGAATTTTAGATATGACCAACCAAAAATGATGAAGTATACAAGTCAGAAGTCAAAATTTAATTACGGGTGGCAGAAAACGTCAAAAAACGTCAACTATCTTTTGGGTTGAATTTTTAGATAGACCAACCAAAAATGGTGAGGTGTACAAGTCGAAATCAAAATTTAATTACGGATGGCAAAATATACATACTTAGATATTTCTGACATAAACTACCATTACTGGTGTGAAAAAAACTTTATGGACTACGGAGAACCTGAAAATCGAAAACGACGAAAAGAGGATTATAATGAACCTTTAAAACAGAGACGGAGAGATTATTTACGTCGATATCGTATTTATCAAAATATGCAGATGATTAACGGTGCAAGAAATTTCTTTGAGTTTGCTCATTTCAAAAGGTTTCAACTTCCTGCCGTAACTTTTTGCAAAATGTGTGAAGCAAAAAAATTTACCAGAGAACCCCCAAGTATATGCTGTACAAACAGAAAAGTCACATTAGCAAAAGTTAACATACCTGAAGACTTGAATGATTTATTTCTTAGAAATGACAAAACTGGAATAGAATTTCGACAAAATATTCGTGCATATAATGCCCTCTTCGCCTTTACATCCATGGGTGTAAAACTTGATGAAGAAACAGCACACGGACAAGACGGAGTTTATTGTTTTCGTATTCAGGGTGATATCTACCATGCAATACCCGACTTCCTTCCAAGTGATAACTCTCCACGATTCCTTCAACTCTACATCTATTATACTGAACATGCTGATATAAACAGGTTAAAAATCATGCCTTCATTACATCAAAATACGATTAGCCAAATTAGACGTATTTTAAATAATGTCAACCCTTTCATTATAAACTTTCACTGTCTTTCCGAAATTCGTGACCTTTCACGTTGCAAACTCATTATCAAGGATGATTCAAGTCTTGACCAACGTGTATACAACTCTCCGATGGCTTCACAAGTAGCAGCTATTTGGGTAGAAGGCAACGATCCAGTGGGTATACAAAAACGTGATATTGTAGTTCTTCCACATTCAGGAAAATTTCAAAGAATTTCCGAAGTAAGTAGTTTTTATGACCCTATGCAGTATCCTCTTCTCTTCCCACGAGGTGAATACGGATGGCATATTGGAATACGCCAACATAACAAAAAAATAACATCAAGAGAGTATTATGCATACCGACTGCAGATTCGAAATAACTCACCTTCGTTGATTCTTCTCGGAGGTCGACTTTTCCAACAATACGTTGTAGATAATTATGTTAAAATTGAGTCAGAGAGACTCAATTTTTTCCGTTTTAATCAAGCTAAAATCAGAAGCGAATTGTACCAAGGTTTACAAGATTACCTTGCAACAGATAACACTGATGCATCTCGCGTCAGTACACGTATTGTCTTACCATCGTCCTTCGTTGGTGGTCACCGAGATATGTACCAACGTTACCAAGATGCAATAGCTTTAGTACAACGTTTTGGAAAACCAGACATCTTTATAACGATGACTTGCAACCCTGAGTGGATAGAAATAAAAGCGGACCTGCTTCAAGGACAAAAACCAATTGATCGACCTGACCTTACGTGCTGTATTTTTTGAGTGAAACTCGAAGAGCTGAAGAAAGATCTTTTTCACAATGGAATTTTTGGACGTGTCATTGCGCGAGTATATGTAATTGAATTTCAGAAACGTGGTCTTCCTCATACTCACATTCTTATTATTTTACATACTGAAGATAAACTCAAAACACCCGACGATTATGATTCTATTGTTCGAGCAGAGATTCCCGATCCTACGGCAGAACCAAGACCTTATGAAACTACAACAAGACATATGATGCATGGACCGTGTAGTCCATTTAACCCCAATGCGCCTTGCATGAAAGATGGTAAATGCAAAAAAAACTATCTCCAAAATTTTGCTGAATTAATCATCCAGGGATTTGATTCCTATCCCATTTACAAACGTAGAAACAGATTTTATGTAAATATAAGAGGTACCAAACTAGACAATCATTGGGTTATACCTTATAACCCTTACCTCTCTTTGAAGTACAATTGCCATATTAATGTCGAAATTTGTTCCAGTATAAAAGCTGTCAAATACCTTTATAAGTACGTTTACAAAGGACACGATAAAGCCGCTGTTGAAATTACCGCTGATTATAACAATGACGAAATTAAACAGTATCTTAATGCCCGTTGGATATCAGCATCGGAAGCTTGCTGGAGAATACTCAGTTTCGAAATGAATGCAATTCATCCTTCGGTCTACAGATTGCAAATCCATCTCCCACAACACCAAACTATTCGATTCTTTAATGAAGATAACATTACCAACATCCTTGCTGATGAACGAAACCAAAAAACTACACTTACTGAATACTTTCGTACAAATCTTATTGATCCAGAGGCACGTAACTATCTATATTCTAAATTTCCTCGATATTATGTCTGGAATAAAAAATATAAACAGTGGACTAAACGAAAAAATAATAATGCTATTGGTAGAATGTATGCCGTAAATCCATTAGAAGGAGAACGTTACTATCTTCAAATCCTTCTAAATCATATCAAAGGTGCAACATGCTTTAACGACCTCAAAATTACAAATGGAATTCCGTATTCAACGTTTAGAGAAAGCGCAGAACACTGTGGACTACTTGAGACTGACANAAATACAATTAGTAGAAAAAAGCAATAATTAATTGAATGATCGAATAAATTACTATACTTTTCGGCTGAATTTTAGATATGACCAACCAAAAATGATGAAGTATACAAGTCAGAAGTCAAAATTTAATTACGGGTGGCAGAAAACGTCAAAAAACGTCAACTATCTTTTGGGTTGAATTTTTAGATAGACCAACCAAAAATGGTGAGGTGTACAAGTCGAAATCAAAATTTAATTACGGATGGCAAAATATACATACTTAGATATTTCTGACATAAACTACCATTACTGGTGTGAAAAAAACTTTATGGACTACGGAGAACCTGAAAATCGAAAACGACGAAAAGAGGATTATAATGAACCTTTAAAACAGAGACGGAGAGATTATTTACGTCGATATCGTATTTATCAAAATATGCAGATGAT
The DNA here is from genome assembly GCA_003547095.1 of Diversispora epigaea. Classification (NCBI taxonomy): domain Eukaryota; kingdom Fungi; phylum Glomeromycota; class Glomeromycetes; order Diversisporales; family Diversisporaceae; genus Diversispora; species Diversispora epigaea. The sequence goes on along the minus strand of PQFF01000475.1, from coordinate 28,085 downwards.
TAACGGTGCAAGAAATTTCTTTGAGTTTGCTCATTTCAAAAGGTTTCAACTTCCTGCCGTAACTTTTTGCAAAATGTGTGAAGCAAAAAAATTTACCAGAGAACCCCCAAGTATATGCTGTACAAACAGAAAAGTCACATTAGCAAAAGTTAACATACCTGAAGACTTGAATGATTTATTTCTTAGAAATGACAAAACTGGAATAGAATTTCGACAAAATATTCGTGCATATAATGCCCTCTTCGCCTTTACATCCATGGGTGTAAAACTTGATGAAGAAACAGCACACGGACAAGACGGAGTTTATTGTTTTCGTATTCAGGGTGATATCTACCATGCAATACCCGACTTCCTTCCAAGTGATAACTCTCCACGATTCCTTCAACTCTACATCTATTATACTGAACATGCTGATATAAACAGGTTAAAAATCATGCCTTCATTACATCAAAATACGATTAGCCAAATTAGACGTATTTTAAATAATGTCAACCCTTTCATTATAAACTTTCACTGTCTTTCCGAAATTCGTGACCTTTCACGTTGCAAACTCATTATCAAGGATGATTCAAGTCTTGACCAACGTGTATACAACTCTCCGATGGCTTCACAAGTAGCAGCTATTTGGGTAGAAGGCAACGATCCAGTGGGTATACAAAAACGTGATATTGTAGTTCTTCCACATTCAGGAAAATTTCAAAGAATTTCCGAAGTAAGTAGTTTTTATGACCCTATGCAGTATCCTCTTCTCTTCCCACGAGGTGAATACGGATGGCATATTGGAATACGCCAACATAACAAAAAAATAACATCAAGAGAGTATTATGCATACCGACTGCAGATTCGAAATAACTCACCTTCGTTGATTCTTCTCGGAGGTCGACTTTTCCAACAATACGTTGTAGATAATTATGTTAAAATTGAGTCAGAGAGACTCAATTTTTTCCGTTTTAATCAAGCTAAAATCAGAAGCGAATTGTACCAAGGTTTACAAGATTACCTTGCAACAGATAACACTGATGCATCTCGCGTCAGTACACGTATTGTCTTACCATCGTCCTTCGTTGGTGGTCACCGAGATATGTACCAACGTTACCAAGATGCAATAGCTTTAGTACAACGTTTTGGAAAACCAGACATCTTTATAACGATGACTTGCAACCCTGAGTGGATAGAAATAAAAGCGGACCTGCTTCAAGGACAAAAACCAATTGATCGACCTGACCTTACGTGCTGTATTTTTTGAGTGAAACTCGAAGAGCTGAAGAAAGATCTTTTTCACAATGGAATTTTTGGACGTGTCATTGCGCGAGTATATGTAATTGAATTTCAGAAACGTGGTCTTCCTCATACTCACATTCTTATTATTTTACATACTGAAGATAAACTCAAAACACCCGACGATTATGATTCTATTGTTCGAGCAGAGATTCCCGATCCTACGGCAGAACCAAGACCTTATGAAACTACAACAAGACATATGATGCATGGACCGTGTAGTCCATTTAACCCCAATGCGCCTTGCATGAAAGATGGTAAATGCAAAAAAAACTATCTCCAAAATTTTGCTGAATTAATCATCCAGGGATTTGATTCCTATCCCATTTACAAACGTAGAAACAGATTTTATGTAAATATAAGAGGTACCAAACTAGACAATCATTGGGTTATACCTTATAACCCTTACCTCTCTTTGAAGTACAATTGCCATATTAATGTCGAAATTTGTTCCAGTATAAAAGCTGTCAAATACCTTTATAAGTACGTTTACAAAGGACACGATAAAGCCGCTGTTGAAATTACCGCTGATTATAACAATGACGAAATTAAACAGTATCTTNGAATTTCAGAAACGTGGTCTTCCTCATACTCACATTCTTATTATTTTACATACTGAAGATAAACTCAAAACACCCGACGATTATGATTCTATTGTTCGAGCAGAGATTCCCGATCCTACGGCAGAACCAAGACCTTATGAAACTACAACAAGACATATGATGCATGGACCGTGTAGTCCATTTAACCCCAATGCGCCTTGCATGAAAGATGGTAAATGCAAAAAAAACTATCTCCAAAATTTTGCTGAATTAATCATCCAGGGATTTGATTCCTATCCCATTTACAAACGTAGAAACAGATTTTATGTAAATATAAGAGGTACCAAACTAGACAATCATTGGGTTATACCTTATAACCCTTACCTCTCTTTGAAGTACAATTGCCATATTAATGTCGAAATTTGTTCCAGTATAAAAGCTGTCAAATACCTTTATAAGTACGTTTACAAAGGACACGATAAAGCCGCTGTTGAAATTACCGCTGATTATAACAATGACGAAATTAAACAGTATCTTAATGCCCGTTGGATATCAGCATCGGAAGCTTGCTGGAGAATACTCAGTTTCGAAATGAATGCAATTCATCCTTCGGTCTACAGATTGCAAATCCATCTCCCACAACACCAAACTATTCGATTCTTTAATGAAGATAACATTACCAACATCCTTGCTGATGAACGAAACCAAAAAACTACACTTACTGAATACTTTCGTACAAATCTTATTGATCCAGAGGCACGTAACTATCTATATTCTAAATTTCCTCGATATTATGTCTGGAATAAAAAATATAAACAGTGGACTAAACGAAAAAATAATAATGCTATTGGTAGAATGTATGCCGTAAATCCATTAGAAGGAGAACGTTACTATCTTCAAATCCTTCTAAATCATATCAAAGGTGCAACATGCTTTAACGACCTCAAAATTACAAATGGAATTCCGTATTCAACGTTTAGAGAAAGCGCAGAACACTGTGGACTACTTGAGACTGACAAAAGTACACGAGAATACCTGATGGAAGCATGCCAATTTAAAATGTCACAAGCCTTGCGCCGACTATTTGTGATGATTTTGATCTTTTGTGAACCAAACGATGTACGAAACCTCTGGAATGAAAATTTTCTTGCTATGTCGAAAGACTATACTAGAAACAGAATACCTGAAGGATACTTTCGAATCAATGCTGTTCTCAATGACGTTAACAACTTTTTAGAACAACATCACAAAACGATACGTGATTATGATTTGCCGGAAATCACACTCGATTCAAATGACCATGATTATTCATCTAAAATAATTAATGAAGAACTCACGATTCCTATTCCTCCCGAAGATTTAAGTAATATACAAAGATTGAATGATGACCAAAAACGTATCTTTGATAAAATTATACGTTGTATAAAAGAAAATAAACCTGGTTTTTTTTTCGTTGATGGTCCCGGTGGAACNCGAAAAAATAATAATGCTATTGGTAGAATGTATGCCGTAAATCCATTAGAAGGAGAACGTTACTATCTTCAAATCCTTCTAAATCATATCAAAGGTGCAACATGCTTTAACGACCTCAAAATTACAAATGGAATTCCGTATTCAACGTTTAGAGAAAGCGCAGAACACTGTGGACTACTTGAGACTGACAAAAGTACACGAGAATACCTGATGGAAGCATGCCAATTTAAAATGTCACAAGCCTTGCGCCGACTATTTGTGATGATTTTGATCTTTTGTGAACCAAACGATGTACGAAACCTCTGGAATGAAAATTTTCTTGCTATGTCGAAAGACTATACTAGAAACAGAATACCTGAAGGATACTTTCGAATCAATGCTGTTCTCAATGACGTTAACAACTTTTTAGAACAACATCACAAAACGATACGTGATTATGATTTGCCGGAAATCACACTCGATTCAAATGACCATGATTATTCATCTAAAATAATTAATGAAGAACTCACGATTCCTATTCCTCCCGAAGATTTAAGTAATATACAAAGATTGAATGATGACCAAAAACGTATCTTTGATAAAATTATACGTTGTATAAAAGAAAATAAACCTGGTTTTTTTTTCGTTGATGGTCCCGGTGGAACCGGTAAAACGTTTCTTTACCGTTGTTTACTTGCGTCTATTAGATCCTCCGGTTCTATCGCTCTTACTACCACTTCTTCGGGGGTAGCTGCACTAATTATGCCTAGTGGTCGTACGGCCCATTCTCAATTTAAGATTCCTATTTCCCTTAATGTAGTTTCAACGTGTAATATTAGTAAACAATCAGATATAGCTCATCTCATCAGTCGTGCATCAATTATTATTTGGGATGAAGCTCCTATGGCACACCGCTACGCTTTTGAAGCGTTTGATCGACTTTTAAAAGATTTAACAAACGATGAACGTCCGTTCAGAGGAAAAATAATTGTACTTGATGGTGATTTCCGACAAGTACTTCTCGTAATCCAACAAGGAACACGAGCTCAAATAGTTAACGCTTCCATCATAAAATCTCCACTATGGTCAACTATTGAAATACTCCAACTACGAAATAATATGCGTGTACAAGATACATCATTCGATTTTAAAGATTTTCTACTTCGCGTAGGAAATGGTACAGAACCAATTGTTGATAATGACTTGATTCGTATTCCAGACGAAATGATTGTTACTTGGGATGATGATGAAATGTCATTAAATCGTCTCATTCAAGAAACATACACTAATTTACAACAAAATGCATATAACCCGAACTATATTGTTAATCGTGCCATATTAGCAACAAAAAATGAATACGTTGACACAATCAATGACATCGTAGTCAATTCTTTCCCCGGTTATCCCACTTTCTATCATAGCTTTGATTCAGTACCAGATGACACACACAATCTTTACCAGCCTGAATTTCTCAACTCAATCACTTCTAATGGTCTCCCACCTCACAAGCTCACACTGAAAGAAGGCACACCGGTTATTTGTTTACGTAATTTGGATCCGATGAACGGCGTTTGTAATGGGACAAGACTAATATGTCGCACTCTTCATCAAAATGTTATAGAAGCAGAAATAGTAACAGGAAATCACCAAGGAAAACGAATATTCCTGCCAAGAATACCCCTTATGCCATCACAAGATATTAAACTTCTGTTTGTTCTCAAAAGAAAGCAATTTCTGATTAGACTCGCGTTTGCTTTAACCATCAACAAATCGCAAGGCCAAACGATTCCACATGTTGGTATCTATTTGCCGGAATCAGTATTTTCACACGGACAACTCTACGTAGCATTTTCACGTGGAATATCTAATACAACAACAAAAGTCCTGGTCAAAGGAGGAAAAATACCAGGCAGAAACGGTATTTTCACAAAAAATATCGTATATGATGAAATATTGACTAAACAATAAAGTACTTATACAAAAAAATTATTATTACAATATTCAAATGCTATTCCAATTTTTAAAGTAATAATATTAATACATATCATTGAAATCTTCTTCGACGATAATCTATTCGATCTATCACAACAACGAAAATACGCAAGTGAATGTAAGTAAAAATGACAAAAAATAGATAATTTATATAATATAAAAATAAAATATATAAGCTATGTACACTCCCCTAGCAAAAGTATTTGTGGAATGATAAAATTTGAAAATAATTGCTAAAATTAAAAAGGTAATTGTGAGACAATGAGTGATCTAAAACGTACAAACTTTTTTTTATTAGATTCCCCTAAACTAAGGCTATCATATAATATCTTTTGTGATAAAATTGAACATCTGTACATGGAGATATTACGCTTCAAATAAAATTGACAAAAAATAATAAATTTATTCTTAGATCTATACCTATACCGCATTCAATGGGTATTAAAGATAGATACCAACTATCTTATATGAAATTGTAGCCAGAAATGATATCTACAACTTTAATTATTGACGTTTTTCTCGGTACCTAATAAAAATTTTGACTTCAATTAGACGTGAATAAAAACGACCGAAATTTAATAAAATTTTAAAAANTGAAATCTTCTTCGACGATAATCTATTCGATCTATCACAACAACGAAAATACGCAAGTGAATGTAAGTAAAAATGACAAAAAATAGATAATTTATATAATATAAAAATAAAATATATAAGCTATGTACACTCCCCTAGCAAAAGTATTTGTGGAATGATAAAATTTGAAAATAATTGCTAAAATTAAAAAGGTAATTGTGAGACAATGAGTGATCTAAAACGTACAAACTTTTTTTTATTAGATTCCCCTAAACTAAGGCTATCATATAATATCTTTTGTGATAAAATTGAACATCTGTACATGGAGATATTACGCTTCAAATAAAATTGACAAAAAATAATAAATTTATTCTTAGATCTATACCTATACCGCATTCAATGGGTATTAAAGATAGATACCAACTATCTTATATGAAATTGTAGCCAGAAATGATATCTACAACTTTAATTATTGACGTTTTTCTCGGTACTTAATAAAAATTTTGACTTCAATTAGACGTGAATAAAAACGACCGAAATTTAATAAAATTTTAAAAAATAAAAAAAATTCGAAAATAATTGTGATGATTGTTTATACGTGAAAAACTTGATTATTTATTAATGTAACAATAAATATGCTTTTAAGTTACCTTGAAGCCTGAAATATGAAGCATCTTTTATAAAAATTTCAGCCTTATATATTGAAAATTGAGAGAATAATTCGTGATTAAACTTTAGAGTATAATTTTGAAACATCTGATATTCAACTATTAATATTAAACTCAATTCTCAGTTTAAAAATCTGAAATTTTTACAGTAGATACTCCACATGTTAAACTTTAACTGTACTTAGTACCATTTTCATTGTTGCATTGGTGGATAAGGATGTCTTTATATGTGATTCCAATTGATAATTATTTTCGGATTTTTTTTTGATTTTTTAAAATGATCGACATGGATTTGAAGTATTTGAGAAATCGATAAAATTCGGAAATGATTGACAAAAGTTGTAACATATTAAAGTTAGGTTTTTAATAATAAAATATAAAAAATGCTTATAAGTAACCTTAAATAATAAGACAAAATACATATAATATATAAATTTCACATTTATCTAATTTTAAATAAAGGAATAATCGTCATTCAAAGTAAAATTTTTAAAAAATTGATTCTAAAAAATTAATCCATCCTGATTTTTTGAACCACTTTTATAATTATATTTGGACCTCTAAGTAAACAGATTTAGTACATTCTAAATTATATATATTCAATGTTTTATAATCTTTTATTATATATTAATTAAATAATTTGAAAAAATAAAAAATATTATAAAATTAAATTTTCTCATGGTTTTATTGTAAAATAGATATGAAATTTTCTTTAAATATTAGCAAAAGATAATATTAATTCAATAATTTATTGGATTTCCTTTATTTTCAATTACACCTTTAATTCTTTGTGGCATACTATCAATTAATTTAATTAAAAAATTGGTATCCAAATTATCCCATTCTTCTTGTAATATTTTAATTAATTCTGTCTTGTTTTTTGGTTTTTGCTCATGTTTTCTTATTTTTCTATCTAATTCAAACCATAAATTTTCAATTGGATTTAAATCAGGACTTTGTGCAGGCCAAATTAGGCTATTAATTGATTTTGATTCTTTCCATTCTTTGACTTTTTTTGCAGTATGACAGGGGGCATTATCATCTTGATAAATATAATCAAAACCAATTTCATTCAAAAAAGATAAAAGATATTGATTAAGTAATTCTATATATTTTGTACCATTAATGCTACCTTCAACTACAACTAAAGGCCCTTTGTTATATTTTGTAAAAAACCCCCAAACCATAACACCATCTGAGTGTTTGACAGTAGGCTGTAAACAATCTTTATGATATTTTTCATCTTTTGTACGCCACACCCATTTTTGAGAATCATTTTTGAATATTTCAAAACGTGATTCATCACTAAAAATAATTTTTTCCCATTTATCATTCCAGTTTTTTCTTTCTTTACACCAATTTAATCTTTTTTTTGAATTTGATTCTGAAATTAATGGTTTTTTCTTAGCTACTCTTCCATAATATCCTGACTCATGTAAAACACGCCTTACAGTATCAGTACTAACTGTTATTTCTAAAGAACTATTAAATTTATCAGTTAATTCTATAATTGAATCTGCTCTGTTGTCTTTAACAATTCTTACTAATTGTCTTTTATCAGTTTCAGTTAATACTGTAGGTCTTCCAGTTCTAGGGGCATTGGAAGTGGTACCATTTACTTTATATTTTTTAATTATATAAGCAACTGTTGATTCTGGATGTCTCAGAATTCTAGAAATATCACTATTGCTGTGGTTTCCTTTCCAAAGACCAATAATTTCACCTTTATCAAAATCAGTTAATTCTCTAAGTTTTGGCATTTTTAATTTAAAATTAATTAATAATTAGTAAATATTATAAATTATTAATACAATAATAACAATAAAATGAAATTATTTCACAATCTAGTTTATTTAATTTAATTATTTTTGTGGTATATATAATTTTATAATTTTGTCAAAGATCAACAATTTAATGTACAGCACATTAAAAAAATATGAATTTCTCAATAAATATTTAACCAAAAAATACAAAATTTAAACATATATATTTAATGACCTTCCAAATCTGTTTACTTTGTAGTCCAAATATAGTTATGAAAGTGGTTCAAAAAATCGGAATGGGTCAATTTTTTAGCATAAATTTCTTAAAAATTTTACTTTTATTTGAATGTCGATTATTCTTTCATTTAGAGTTAGATAGATATGAAATTTATATATTATGTGTATTTTGTCTTATTCGTTAAGGTTACTTATAGGCATTTTTTATATTTTATTATTAAAAACCTAACTTTAATATGTTACAACTTTTGTTAATCATTTCCGAATTTTCTCAAATATTTCAAATCCATGTCGATCATTTTAAAAAATCAAAAAAAAATCCGAAAATAATTACTAATCGGAATCACATATAAAAACATCCTTATCCACCAACACAACAATAACAATGGTACTAAGTACAGTTAAAGTTTAACATGTGGAGCATCTACTGTAATAATTTCAGATTTTTAAACTGAGAATTGAGTTTAATATTAATAGTTGAATATCGGATGTTTTAAAATTATACTCTAAAGTTTAATCACGAATTATTCTCTCAATTTTCAATATATAAGGCTGAAATTTTTATAAAAGATACTTCATATTTCAGGCTTCAAGGTAACTTAAAAGCACATTTATTGTTACATTAATAAATAATCAAGTTTTTCANGCATTATCATCTTGATAAATATAATCAAAACCAATTTCATTCAAAAAAGATAAAAGATATTGATTAAGTAATTCTATATATTTTGTACCATTAATGCTACCTTCAACTACAACTAAAGGCCCTTTGTTATATTTTGTAAAAAACCCCCAAACCATAACACCATCTGAGTGTTTGACAGTAGGCTGTAAACAATCTTTATGATATTTTTCATCTTTTGTACGCCACACCCATTTTTGAGAATCATTTTTGAATATTTCAAAACGTGATTCATCACTAAAAATAATTTTTTCCCATTCATCATTCCAGTTTTTTCTTTCTTTACACCAATTTAATCTTTTTTTTGAATTTGATTCTGAAATTAATGGTTTTTTCTTAGCTACTCTTCCATAATATCCTGACTCATGTAAAACACGCCTTACAGTATCAGTACTAACTGTTATTTCTAAAGAACTATTAAATTTATCAGTTAATTCTATAATTGAATCTGCTCTGTTGTCTTTAACAATTCTTACTAATTGTCTTTTATCAGTTTCAGTTAATACTGTAGGTCTTCCAGTTCTAGGGGCATTGGAAGTGGTACCATTTACTTTATATTTTTTAATTATATAAGCAACTGTTGATTCTGGATGTCTCAGAATTCTAGAAATATCACTATTGCTGTGGTTTCCTTTCCAAAGACCAATAATTTCACCTTTATCAAAATCAGTTAATTCTCTAAGTTTTGGCATTTTTAATTTAAAATTAATTAATAATTAGTAAATATTATAAATTATTAATACAATAATAACAATAAAATGAAATTATTTCACAATCTAGTTTATTTAATTTAATTATTTTTGTGGTATATATAATTTTATAATTTTGTCAAAGATCAACAATTTAATGTACAGCACATTAAAAAAATATGAATTTCTCAATAAATATTTAACCAAAAAATACAAAATTTAAACATATATATTTAATGACCTTCCAAATCTGTTTACTTTGTAGTCCAAATATAGTTATGAAAGTGGTTCAAAAAATCGGAATGGGTCAATTTTTTAGCATAAATTTCTTAAAAATTTTACTTTTATTTGAATGTCGATTATTCTTTCATTTAGAGTTAGATAGATATGAAATTTATATATTATGTGTATTTTGTCTTATTCGTTAAGGTTACTTATAGGCATTTTTTATATTTTATTATTAAAAACCTAACTTTAATATGTTACAACTTTTGTTAATCATTTCCGAATTTTCTCAAATATTTCAAATCCATGTCGATCATTTTAAAAAATCAAAAAAAAATCCGAAAATAATTACTAATCGGAATCACATATAAAAACATCCTTATCCACCAACACAACAATAACAATGGTACTAAGTACAGTTAAAGTTTAACATGTGGAGCATCTACTGTAATAATTTCAGATTTTTAAACTGAGAATTGAGTTTAATATTAATAGTTGAATATCGGATGTTTTAAAATTATACTCTAAAGTTTAATCACGAATTATTCTCTCAATTTTCAATATATAAGGCTGAAATTTTTATAAAAGATACTTCATATTTCAGGCTTCAAGGTAACTTAAAAGCACATTTATTGTTACATTAATAAATAATCAAGTTTTTCACATATAAACAATCGTCACAATTATTTTCGAATTTTTTTTATTTTTTTAAAATTTTATTAAATTTCGGTCGTTTTTATTCACGTCTAATTGAAGTCAAAATTTTTATTAGGTACCGAGAAAAACGTCAATAATTAAAGTTGTAGATATCATTTCTGGCTACAATTTCATATAAGATAGTTGGTATCTATCTTTAATACCCATCGAATGCGGTATAGGTATAGATCTAAGAATAAATTTATTATTTTTTGTCAATTTTATTTGAAGCGTGATATCTCCATGTACAGATGTTCAATTTTATCACAAAAGATATTATATGATAGCCTTAGTTTAGGGGGAATCTAATAAAAAAAAGTTTGTACGTTTTAGATCACTCATTATCTCACAATTACCTTTTTAATTTTAGCAATTATTTTCAAATTTTATCATTCCACAAATACTTTTGCTAGGGGAGTGTATATATATATTGACACAATATATTTTTATTATTAAATTTCATTAAATAATAAATAAACAAATAAAATTACAATAACATCATTTATATTCCATTTATTATTTATAAAATACTACCATCTTTTTTAAACTAATTATTAATTAATAACTTTAATACAATATCTCAACCCACTTTTCATCAATACTATGAAAATTAAAAATCCAAAAGTAAAAATAAAAAAATAAACACTAAGAAATTTATTATTCGCAACTACATCAGGAAATTTTTTCGGGCGTAATATTCCGTAATTTTAACGTGATATTAAATTTCCGTAATTTTTCGCGTAATATTACGGAAATTTTCGAAAATTTTCGAAAGTTATTGAAACGTTAAAATTCCGTAATATTACGGATGTTATTTTCCGTAATTTTGACGTTTTAAAAAATTTTCGAAAATTTTCGTAATTATTACGAAAATATTTGCCTAAAAATTTTCGAAAGTTTATCGTTTTAAAAAATTTCGAAAATTTTCGTTTATTTATTGTTTATTTATGATCTTGTTTATTTATGATCTTGTTTATTTAT
>PQFF01000474.1:179046-194084 GCA_003547095.1 Diversispora epigaea | reverse complement strand
ATATATGGATGATAGGTGCCCAATATACAGAGATATACTGTGCCCGATATACAATAATATACTATACCCGATATATGGATGATAAGTGCCCGATAAAAAATAAATAATTTGAAAAAAATGATAAAATATCGGTGCCCGATAGATACCCGATAGATACCCGATATGTACCCGATAGGTGCCCGAACTTCGGGACGACTACACCGTCAATCAGGTACCCGATATTCCATATTTTGACCAGTGGTAAAAGTAGTAATGCAGTATCAAACAATATTTAATAATATTTCACAATATTATGACACAAAATATAAGTTTATTAAAATATAAAATATAAAGTTTTTAAAAGTAAAGTATCATTCAACAACAGAAATATTACAGCGTGACATATCTTTCCTGTTCCTGAATGAAGTTTACTTTTTCTATTTAATATTTATTAAAGTATTTCGAATTATTCTGAATTATTTCTAATTATTAATTAATTGTTTTTTTATTCACTAACTAACTTCTCACTACTGAAACTTACTCTCAACAACAGTCGTATTTATACTTTCTCTTTTGTTTACACTTCATCTTTGTACTTCATACTTCATCCTTTGTGTATCATCCTTCATTCTCGCACAGCATTCTTCATCCTTCATCCTCGTACAAGGATGACAATCACCTGAAAGTTCATCTAGTGTCACAAAAATATCATCCCCCGTGACATTTCACCTGATTACCAATTTACTTCGCCACAATGTCAGTTTTAAATTATTATAATGACTTATGACATTTTTTAAAAGACAATTATGATCACTTACATTGCTATTATAAAATATAATATTATTGATTATATATATAGTAATAAGCAAAATATATTATATAGAGATTTGCACTCGAAAAATATTTTATATTCTGCAAGAATTAATACCTGGTATATTGGTGATTTGGCATTTAGTATTGATTCTATCTCGGAAATCATCACGTCAGCGTCAGCTACAATTAAAATAATTACTCAAGATGAAATCGCCATTATTTCCATGCAGTGGAAGAAACTCACAAATCATCACAAGTCTCTTCATCTCCTACAATTATACAAACTCTAATACAATCTCAATCTATGTCACCTGTCCCAACTCAAATCAAATACATCTTGATAATAGCCATAATAACCATCAAACTCAATATCAACAATCTAAGCAATTCAAATCGTATGATCTATCTTATATTAAGACCTCAAGTCATTCAACCGTTCGGATATCAATCTTGGATTTGCCCAATTCGGTTTCCAGTGATTACCATTAAACAACGAATCATTTTTTATTTATGATTAGTCATAAAAAATTCCAGTATTTAATTGTGCAGCAGCAGATCGGTATATTTGTTGTTGCTGTTGATGGTGTTGAAGTTGTTGCTGCTAAGTCAAATAAGAAGAATTACCTCAAGTCATTCAACCGTTCGGATATCAATCTTGGATTTGCCCAATTCGGTTCCCAATAATTACCATTAAGCAACGAATCATTATGATTAGTCATAAAAAATTCCAGTATTTAATTGTGCAGCAGCAGATCGGTATATTTGTTGTTGCTGTTGATGGTGTTGAAGTTGTTGCTGCTGAGTCAAATAAGAAGAATTACAAATCTTCTGAGATTAGTTATTATTAAGTTTTTGACTATCATATGATTAGATAATGACTGATGAATTGATGTTTCTGAATCTACCATGTTTAGCGCGTCTAAGGTTGGTCGAGTAAATTTTAAGAATTTCTTCACTTTTTCTGAATTCTGTTCATCACAACTTCAGTGTTTATATCATTTCATTTATAATAAAGGAATCCCTCCTTATTTTTTCGTTTGAATTTTTGATAATTAAAATTATGATTTAGCTCACATTTTATCGCATCTTTATAAACTTGGAAATGGCCTTTTCAATAACAACTTTATATCATCAACTAAATTTTAGAATGGTACCACTATCTGATATTGAAAAAAAAAATTAAATTTAGAATTTTTTTCATCAATCAAAAATACGTGTGATATCACATACCATACGTATTAAAAATTCGTCGTTTAAATATTTTTTTTCAAATTATGAGCAAACTTATGCTCAGATCGTTGCAGGAATATCTCTGCTTTTAAAATTTTGTCTTTTCGAGTTTATCATAAGTAAACTGCTGTAAGGAATAAGTATGCCATAATAAAAATCCCTTAAATAAATCTTATTTCATCCATTTTTCTATTTTTCCTTAACATGCTAAATAAAAACAAAAAAAAAAGCAGTAAGTTTTACCTGAAGGCAGCATCGCGTCCCTGTGTTGTTTCTACCCTTAACTAGCTTATAAATGTATATCAAAAAATTTTCAAAAATCAATTTTAATTAATGACTTAATTTTTGTCCTTGCACTTTCCCGTGGTGTTTCTTGACAACACTGTCTGAAGGTACTTACCTTATTTTGTTCTATTTTTTTGTGATGTTAAAAAAATATGGAACTCGGCTTGAAAAGCATCTCTCATTCCTTAACAATATAACGTTTTCCTTATTTTAATTGAATTCAGACAAAAAAAAATAACAAATTATGTAAAAAATAAATAAAAATATGTGTTTCAAGTGAGATACCTGATGGCGAAGAAGACAACATTCTAACAAAGTCATTTCTATAACATATATTTAAGGCATGTTAAATTCGAGCCTTAATAATATGTGCACGCGAAAATAGTTTTAAGATAAATAAATTAAATAGATATCCTTTAATAATAAACAAGTTCCTATACAAAAATACATTTAAGAAAATTAACCCACATAATAAAAATTAAATAGCAATAGATTAAAAAATTAAATAAGATAATATTGATTTAAATATTTTGATTTTCATTTTTTATAAAAATAATATCTTTATCTACGCCAATGTTTTCTGCAAATTTTTGGGAATCAAAATAATTCTTGCTTTTGAGCTTTTGATGTACTTTTTTGATTTTCATCAGCAATCTTAAGTTGACGCGCAACATTACTGTCCATTGTATTATATGATAAATCACGAAATAAATTAGTTAATTCATAATTTGATGGACGTTCGAAAGGATCATCACTCCAACATCGATATATCAAGTTTAAATACCATTCCGGAATCCAATTTAACATAAAATCAGGGACCTGTGTCTTACACCATTACATATATCTATCATCAAATAAGTATCATGCGCTTGATCAGCAAATGGTCGCTGTGCAGTAACCATTTCATGCATAATTCTATCAAAACTATAAATATCTCCCTCCCTTGTAAATTCATTTTCTCTAAATACTTCAGGTGGAATATATGGAATTGATCCATAGATTTTGTCATTTTTGTTGTTAGAGTTTAAAATTAAATCATTTTCTAATTCACATGAACTTGAATCTATTCCTATGTCAAATAAATAGGATCGAAATAACTGTTCATCAAAATATTTTCACTATGAAAGTCCTAATGAACTAAATTTTTTTTCATGTAAGGTTCTAAGGCCTGATGCTATTGATAATAATATGATTATTTTTGGCAGCCACTCTAAATCCCAAAAGGTTTTAATTAATTCCATAACAAAAGTGAGATGGATTTTTTGAAATTCCATAATATGAAGCAATAAATTCATTATTATTAACAATCTTTATCTTAATATAAAATATTAAAAAACAAATTTAATGAATTACAAAATATTAATGAATTATATTCTAAATATACAGAAACATTTCACATTAAGAAATTCAGCTGCATATCCGGAATCTTTTATTTCTTTCAAAGCAAATTTGAAGCTGTTAAGCGATATCCCCAATCCTGTTTGATAAAATTCCAGTCCCCTTTTATTTCATTTTCAAATTTGGCAGAATACACAGATCCATAGTCACCATCTGCTATATGTTCGATATTTTGAAAATTATCATTAGGTATCCATTGTAATTTATTGTGAATGTCATTTATTTGAGATTCTTGAAGAATCTTATCAATGTTAGCATTCCCATTGGACCAAGTTTTAAATTCTGGGATAAAATGTCCTTTGGTACAAGAATAACATCTTCCAACTGAATGAATGAAATTTTTGCAATAAGAATAAGTAAAATCCTCAGAAGAATGGCCTGCCGGACAATATTTTATTTTTTTATTTCTTAATTTATTATTACTTGATGGTAATCATTGCCTTTCTTATATTAATTGCATTAATCCAATACAATTATTTATATGTCGACAAGTAAATATAAATTCTGCGTTATTTCATGCCCCCGAGATCTTTGCAGGAAAAACAGCACGGATTTTTTACTATTATACTCCAAGTAGACTTCTGCAAGGAATAAGTTTGCGATAATAAAAATTTTTAACTTTCTTAGAGAGAGAAAGCATGAATTTTTGTTTTGCCCAATAAATAAACTATAATAAACAAAGTATATACCTTATTTCATGCATTTTAATTTATTTTCTCCATGTGCTAAATAAAGAGACAAACAAAAGAGAGCATAAAATACTTGTCTTCTTTTTGCCTTCTTGTGTCAAAAAAACACAAGCACTTAAACCTTGCATTCCTTTATTAATTTTGTTTTTTTTTATATTTCAACTCATTCTGAATTTCCAATTAAAAAGTAATAACAATGACTGAGTCTATGTAAAAATAAGTAAATTAACTTCACGCGTATAACTGATAGTGTCGAAAGTTATGAACGAGATTAATTCAAATAATACAAGAGTTAATCTTTTGAGCATAATCCAAAGTATACATCAATAAAAATTCTAGCAAAATAATTTTTATAAGTCTATAATAACATTTATTTTTTTTAAAAATTTAATAAATTATTTTTAATAAACAAGAATTTATTTATTATGAGAAGAAATTACTTATTTCGATGATTAAAAATCTGTGGAAATTTGAGTATATGATTATCATTACATTATAAATACTTAGTGATAAATAACGAAATAAAATGTTTTTAATAAAAAATATGAAAATAGAAATAGATACGATAAATTTGTAAATTTGTATTTTTAAAATCTTAACATTTTTTTTGAAATTATCATTTAATGATGACAAATTAATTTTTCTTGGTAAAATAAAAGTTTTTAGATTATTTTATTAAAAAACAAATTCAATAGTTAAAAGAAATAGTTCTTTGATAATACTCCTTGTAATTCTTTATAAACTTATCGTTAATAATAAAATAGTCGACCTTTAGTTCTTGTATAAACTTTCTTTGTAAATTTGTTCTTGATAAACCTACGTATTGTTAAGTACAATAAATTCAGTAATATAAAAATTTCAGATAACTTTATTTCGTCATTCTAGTTTTTCCAATTATTTTGTACCATTAAGTGGAATGAAATATATTTTTAATTTTATAATTTTTTAACATAATGTTTATCGCTATTTTCGAAATTGTCTTAATTCTGCCGATCGGTAGTACAAAAAATTACTGTGACTACTGCGACTAAAAAATGATTATTTATAATAAAAATCCGTCAAATTAATGAACAAATCAGTTTTTATAATAAATTATAATACCCTACATGTTTACATACGCGCTTACAAAGTTTGAAAAACAAGATACACGAACCTTACCTCTTGATTACAAAGATTACAATTCCGATTTCAAAAGATTACTAAGATTATTAGACTATGCCACGTCCATATAGTGAAGACTTACGTTGGAGAGTAGTGTATTTAGAAAGTGAAAATTATAATAAACGTGAAATTGCTAAACTTTTATCTATTAGTATATCTACTGTCCATTATATTCTTAAAACTTTTTCAAAATGGGGTTGTGTAGTAAATCCATTCAAAGAAGTAACAGGACGTAAGAAAAAATTCTCAAGAATAGAATTACAAATACTTCAACAGTTGGTAAAAGAAAAAGTTGACTGGTATTTAGATGAGCTTTTAGTAGAAATGGAAAATCAAACCGGAAAATCTGTATCTATATCAGCACTTTGGCGTTCTTTACATTATTGTGATATAACTTATAAAAAGGTATTTATTTTTATTTTTTTTTTGAATTACAAATTATATAATATTTTTTGTCTAATTTTTTTTTTTATAAGTTACAAAAGGCTGCACATGAAAGAAATGAATTAGTTCATAGCAATTTTATGGCTAATGTTGGAGCCAATTATATACCTGAACAATTAATTTTTCTTGATGAAAGTGCTAAAGATGAACGTACACTTTCATGTCTTTACGGATATTCTTCTACTTATACACGTGCAAGAAAAAATATAGTTTTTGTTCGTGGAAAACGTTATACAATTCTTCCAGCACTTACATTAGATGGGTTTATAGCATTAGTATACCTGCCACCCAAATTCAAAATCTAAATGCCGAAATCCCAAATGCCGAAATCCCAAATCCCAAATCCCAAATNAGCATTAGATATTATGGAAGGAAGTTGTGATCAAAAACAATTTACTGAATTTGTACTTTCACAAGTGGTAAGTAATAAGAATAATATAATTATTTATTAATAAAATTATTCTAATATAATATTTTATATCATCAGCTTCCTCAAATGAATCCCTATCCAGGAAAAAATAGTGTAATTATACTTGATAATGCAACAATTCACCATGATGAAAACTTAATCAATATTCTTGAAGAATTAGGATGTCGTATAATTTTTCTTCCACCATATTCTCCAGATTTAAATCCAATTGAAACAGCATTTGGTACTATTAAAAGTTGGATGAAACGAAATCGTGATTTTATGAATGTATGTATTGATCCAATTCATACATTAATGATTGCATGTGCACAAATTACTTCTGATATGGCTAAGAGTTATTTTCAAGGATCAGTATATTTTTAAAATAAATATGTATAACTTTGAAAAATAATAAAAAATAATAAACATAACTTTACAGATTTTTTTTTATTATTATTAATTTTTNAATATCAATTTATTAAAAAAAATATTATTATTATAATTACAAAAATGTAATATTAATTATTATAATCTAATATTTATTAGCTGCTTGTATAATATTTTTTCTCCACCCAATTTTAGTAACTCCTAAAGTAATTAATTCTTCATTTGTTAAATCTTTAATTGCATTTACTGTAATATCTTCATCTATAAATTTTGATTCTAATTGTAAATATGTTCCATTACCATTATGAATATTATCTAATTCTTGAAGAAATTCTGTAATTGTTGGATATTTAGATAATTCAGAAAGATTAGATGTTGATTTTTCAATTGAAGGATAAATGTTAGTACCATGAAAAGGAAATGGAAATGGCATAAACCATTGGGGCATTGAAGATGAAATAGGTATTGTAGAAGTATTGTTTGTATTATTAGATGTTGATACAATAGGTTTTGCATGCATTGCACCAAATGTAGGATAAGAGGGAGGTACATCAATAGTAGTTATTCCTCGTATCTAAATTTATAATAATTATTATAAAAATTATTATAAAATAATAAAAATAAAAAATAAAAAAATTATAAAATAAAATAAAAGTAAAATAAATTATACAATATCACGAGCCCATAATGTTAATCTTGCAGGAGTTAATTGAAGATGTCTTCCATCTTCAATGTAACATGGTGTAGTATGAACATTACAATTATATTTTGTACGAATTTCTGTAATAATTTGTGCTTGTTCCATTTCAGTTTTATCAAGTTGACTTTCTTTAGGAATACGAGATTTTTTTAATTTTTTTTTCCTGTAACTTTTTCTCTCTATTTCATTATCAGAACTATTTATCTCTTCAGAATCTGTAAACTAAAAATAAATAAAATATTAATTATAAATAATATTAATTCTATATTATAATAATATTTTTAAAATAAAATTATTACTTACTGATTTTTGTTTATTATAATTCAAATCACTATTTCTTTTTGATTTATCATTTATATTAATATATAATACCATATTCTTTGATCCTGATATATCTTTATATTTTTGAATAAATGCTATAAAGTCATTATTATCATCTAAAGCCATTGCTTGTCCACGACCATTTATTTTATACGTAATAATAAAATTATTTTTGCTAATGAATGAACCTTCCAAAGTTTTTTGTATATAATTTGTTAAGGGTAGGGTATACCAAATCATGTGATCAAAAAAAGATTTCCAGAGAGTTTATAAATAACTTACACTAAAACTATATGATTTGATAACTATTAGTATTGACAATATATAAATAAATTTTCGTTCAGGTTTCGCAAATTTTGAAGATCGGATGGCAGGTTGCGCAGTTTTTTTTTGCCATATGTTACATATAAACACGTGATTTGATGCACCCTACCCTTAAATAATCACAAAATTCCATATAATCTATTAGATTGATTTTTATCCATTTTCCTGGTAAATTTTCATTATTCCTTCTAATTATTACCTGTATATTAATTGTTGTAGGGAATGACATTTTATCATTATCATCATTATCTTTTTGAGATGTATGTTGAATATCATTATCTTTTTGAGATGTACGTTGAATATCTGTTTGAATGATTTTTATTTTTTTGGATTGCTCATATTTTGAGTTGCATGCTATACATAAACTTATATCAAAATCTACACTGAAATTACTTCCATATTCAAATTTTGTATTTGCTTCTTGAAGAAATGTAAGTTGTGCCGAGTGGATTGTACTTGTGACATGTCTGTTGTAAACTTGGTGACCTTTCTTGGAACGGTCAATATTTGCACTTGTACGTGAGGGTTTTTTTGTTAAATCACAATTGCACATCTCCTGTGGTAACTCTACAAAGCAGTATAAACATTTCTGGCAATTGTAGCAGGTAGGGTTCCGCAAAAAATATCCGAATCCGGATTGATCCGCGGATCATACTGTTACAGATCCGGATCGGATCTTAAGGTTCAATCCACAGATCAGATCGAATCCAAAAAAATGAAATCCGAAAAGAATTCGAATTGACATAAAAAAATATTCGAATTGATTCGTTGATCCGAAGGAAAAAATCCAAAAATAGCTTGGATCCAGTGATCTAACAAATCTGAGATTGATAATTTGATAATCAATCCTATTTTTAACAATTTTTATTATAAAT
Source organism: Diversispora epigaea (assembly GCA_003547095.1). Classification (NCBI taxonomy): domain Eukaryota; kingdom Fungi; phylum Glomeromycota; class Glomeromycetes; order Diversisporales; family Diversisporaceae; genus Diversispora; species Diversispora epigaea. The sequence continues at coordinate 185,069 of PQFF01000474.1, read as the reverse complement.
AGTTACTTTTTCGTTCATTTTTTTTAATTAATTTTTTATATTACAAATTTGCACATGATTGGTAATTAAGACTTTATATTTATGTTGAAAGTTTTATTGAAGTTACTAATTAAATATATTTTTAGATTTTAAAAATGGATCGTGAAGAATTACAAACTATTACAAGCCAGCAAGAAGATCAATATGATAATGATAATAATTTTAATAATGATAACGATGATGATTTTAATAATGATAATGATGATAATTTTAATAATGATAATGATGATAATTTCAATAATGATAATGATAATGATGATAATTTTAATAATTTTAATAATGATAGTTATAATGATGATAATAATGACAATAATGATAACCAAAAAGATAATCTATCAGAAAATAGAGTTATTGAAAAATCTCAAAAAGAATCAAATTCAATTCAAACAAGTAGTCAAGTTTGGGATCATTTCAAAAAAGCAAGTGATTTTAAAAAAAGCAAAAATGCAGTATGTAAATATTGTGGTTGCTCATATGTGTGTTCTGGAGGTAGCACATCAAATCTATTGAAACATTTAAAGAAAAAACATCCTATGCAAGCAATACAAGCAGGAATTTCAAAACAAGTTACAACTATTGATGAAATGTTTAGTCAACCAAAGGTAGATATATTGTTTTTTATTTATTTATATTATCATTTTCATAAATTATTAATAATATATTTTATCATAAGTGGAAATTTAATCAAGAAGAAATGAGAAATAAGCTTGTCAAGTGGATTGTTATTAAACAACATCCATTTACTATTGTTGAAGAAGAAGACTTTATTAACTTTGTACATTCACTTTATCCTAATGCAAAAATTCCTTCTGCTGATACAATAAAAAGAGATATTATGGAATTATATGCAACAAATGCAACTAAAATGCAAACAGTTCTTCAAGAATTGCATAGTAAAATCTCATTCACAACAGACATCTGGACTTCTGCTTCAATGAAATCTTTTTTATCTATTACTGCACATTTTATTGATAGTGAATGGCAACTTCAAAATATTATAGTAGATTTTGTACAAATTTTTGGTGCACATACAGGCATTAATATAAAAGATTCATTTGTGTCAGGTTTAGAAAACTTATCAATTCAGACAAAGGTAAAAATATTTTTTATTTTTATTAATTCTAAAGTATATATTAATGTATAATTTTGTATCACAGTTATTAGGAGTTACTACAGATAATGCTTCTAACAACAATACATTTATTCATTCTTTGGATAATTGGGCAAAAGAACATGAAATTTCTTTTTGTAAAACAAAAAACCATTTCAGATGTTTTGCACATGTTATTAATTTGAGTGTTCAAAGTGCTTTGACTTGTTTAAAAAATGAATTGAGTCAGGTATTTTGTTAACAATTGTTTTTAATATTGACAATTTTGAATTAAGCATAACTTTATAATATTTAATTTTGTTGTAATATAACATATAGCTTAGAGATCTCATAACTAAAATTCGTGCNATTTTAATTTTTTATTTGATAAATAATAATTTTAATTTTTTAATTTATTAATTATTATTTAGGCTATAGATTCAATAGCTCTTTCAGATAAAGATCTTAGATATCTTGTACTTACTGATGATCAATGGCATCAACTTGAAAAAATAATGGATTTTCTTCTCCCATTTAAAGAAATTACAACTATAATGTCAAGCAGCACATATCCAACACTTTCCACTACAATACCTCTTTATAATAGTCTTCTAGATCATACAAAAGATATTATAAATTCAGAAAATGTCATTAAAATTAAAGAAGGAGCAGAAAAGTGCAAAGAAAAATTGTTAGAGTATTATAATAAAATCAATGAAACTTATCTTATTACAACTATTTTAGATCCAAGATTTAAAATGCTATATTATGAAGACCATGAATGGAGCCATGATGAAATAGATGAAATTAATCAAAGGTTAGTATTTTTATTATTTTAATTTATTATATTATTTAAGATAAAATTATTAACTTTTTTAGAATTTCTTCAATTTACAATACATTTTATGCACCTACTTTACATGAGTTTTCAAATGAAAATGAATCTTTTAAACAAAAAAATTCTATTATAGGCCGTTTATTCAAAAAGCGTCGTACAGAAAAATTGGATGAACTTCAAGTATATCTTTCTTTACCTACTGTTGCTGAAACAGTAAATTCTCTTGAATGGTGGAAAAGTAATATGAATCAATTCCCTCATCTTTTTAAAATGGCTAATGATTATTTGTCAATACCAGCAACTAGTGTATCATCAGAGCAATGTTTTTCAATTAGCAAAAATTTAATTACAGATAATAGAAATCAGTTAGCAAGTAAAACTGTAAGAGCTTGTATGTGTTTAAGATCATGGTGGATTGGTCCATTGAAAAATGAATTATAAATATTTTATTATTATATGTATAGGTTATATAAGATTTAAAAATTAATAAAGTAATTGATAACTTTTTATAAATTTAAAATCTATAAAAAAATATTCGAATCCGCAAAAAAATATTCGAATCCAAAAAAATATTCGAATCCAAAAAAAATATTCGAATCTTCAAAAAAATATTCGAATATTTTTATGGATTCGGATTGGATTCGGATTGATCCGAATACAATCAAAATTGGATTCGAATTCTAAAAAGTTGGATCCGTATATGGCGAATCCGGATCCGGATTAAGAATCAAATATCGGATCCGATCCGAATATTGATAAAATCCGATCCGATCTGACTTTGCGGAACCCTAGTAGCAGGTCCCTATTTTATAAATCGGAGACATGCTTAAAAGAATAAATCAAACGCGCGCGTACGTGAAACAAATAAAATATTTTTTATTTTATTAATCACAATAGTAAATAGATCTATAAATTTTATTGGCCAAAATTAATCACATGTATTATCATGTGATTAACTTCTGTAGTCGCTGATCAAAATATTTATTTTGACAAATAATTGGTTATCAAGACAATTTCGAAAATAGCGATAATGAACGAAAGTTAAACTATCCATTAATTTAATTATCGCGGTTTGCAAATTAGTGCGAAACCGATAATCTAATTGATTTAATAGTCGACTATCCGGCCAACTATTTTTTAATAAATTTTTTAATAAATTTCTAAGATGAATTATAACACAAGGAATGATTCAAATTGCATAAACTTTTTTTTAAAAGAATCCCTTACCAAAGGGCTATCATATGATATTCTATTTGTTAAAATCTGATGCTTTCTTGTACAGTAATTGTGTTTTAAATGAAATTAACCAAAAATATTAAATTGAATTAATGACAGTAATATCTTTCGATTTCAATAACTATTCATCGTAAGTACCAACTATCTTATACAGACTTGTAGCTTATAACAAGGGCTACAAGTTTTATTAATACCATATTTGACATTTTTAATTAAAATCAGAACTTTACTTAGACACGACTATACATGTTCCCAAAATTGATTTTGGATTTTTGAAGTATTTCGACTTTTTGAGATTTATGCAGAATTTATTCTATATATGGAAGTAAAAAAAGTACCTAGTTATATGTATCTTCAATTAAAGAATAAATCTGGATAGTCAAAAAATTTCGGGTTTTAAGTAAAATAATTTCGTCTTCTATGAAAAACTATTTCGACTTTTTTCCCCAAAATTGCAATTTCGGGGCCCCAAAATAATTTTGTGTGCAAGTATAGACACGACTAAAAATGATCGAAATTATTAAAAATTTGACTTGATATTGACAAATAATTATCAATCGTTCTCATATATAAAACTTTATTTTTTACTAATTAAAGATTATATGTGATACTAAGTAATCTTAAAGACAAATATATTGTGCATCTGTCACAAAAATATTAGACCTATGTCATAAGAATTGAAGAAATAAATGATGTTTGAATTTTAATATATAATTGCTAATTATTTATTATTTAACAACAAAACATCAGAAATGAGTCTAATTAACCTTAAAGACAGGCATGTTGTACATCTACTGTAAAATTTTAGAATTATAGCATAAGAATTGAGGAAGTTTTTATATGTAACAACTTTTGAAAAATATTACATCAAAATAAAGTGATCAGCAATCATTTGTCGCAAAATCCTTACTAGATTTATCTATAAATTTCAAAGACAAATTATAACAAAATGGATAATCAAAATTATATAAAACTTTTTTTTAAACGAATTTCCTAATCAAGAGCTATCATATGATACCTTGTGTGTTAAAATTGGATATATACTTGCACATAAATTTTGGTTTAAATGAAATTAACCAAAAATATTCAATTGTATAATCATTAGGAAATTTTAATAGGCGTAATATTCCGTAAACTTTTTGGTCCATAATTTCTCCGGAGAATTACGACACCCACAGAGATCTTCGAAATAATTTTCTGGAGATTTTCGAAACATAATATTAGATTATTAATACGTTGCGAAAAAAAATCACATAAATCTACGTAGATTTTACGTAAAAATTTACGTTTAATTTCGAAAGTTTTCGTATTTAATTATTTTCTCGATATCAATTTTTACATTAAAATTTTATAATTATTTATTTACATATAATAATATAATAATAAAATAATTCTCTTTATTACGTTATATAATAAAAATAATATTTATACAAATAATATAAATTCTATAATATAAATAATAATAAATTTTAATTCGAATCTTTCCGCTATTCTTACATCGATGGTATTAAATTCACCTTTGATTTTCACGTACTTACGAAATTTATTTTTTTACTCGAAAAACAATTGATTCTCGTAAGATCTAAATGTCTTAAAAATATATCAAGAAAATTAATATGTCATTTGAAAATCTCCGAAATGTTACAAATAAGTAAAAATTAAAATTGTAAGAAATAAATTATATTTGCAACTTACATAACTTACATTTAAAAACTCATGCATATAATCATCTTGTCCACTTCATTTTGTTCTAGTAGCCATAATTCTCTAAAAGAAAATAAAGTATTAATTTAATTGTTTTGAAATGCTTCGATAATCTTCGAAAATTTTGTTTTTTGAAATATACAAATATGTAAAATTAAAATCAAGAAATATTATAAATAAATTATACTTGCAANAACTTACATTTAAAAACTCATGCATATAATCCTCTTGTCCACTTCATTTTGTTTTAGTAGCCATAATTCTCGATTTAATTTAATTTTTCTATATCTAAAAGAAAATAAAGTATTAATTTGAATCGTTTTGAAATCCTTCGAAAAAATTATTAAATCTAAACTATTAACAAACCAGTTTTAATTCGAAACACTTTGAAAAATAACGTAAAGTACATAAATAAAGTATTAATATAGTATATAAATAAAGTTAAAGTATTAATATAAACCATTGTTTAATTATATATTTTCTATAACTGTAAAGTAATTCGTAATCTTTAATATATTTTCGAAAAATAATGTTTTCAATAGTAATTACAACTCATATTTAAAATAACAAATACCCGTAGTAAAAATTAAGAAATAGTTTAACAGTGTTTCATCTTGATATAGTTAAAAAAATTTGTTTTTTTTATATGAATGACAGTTGTTTTCTTGTTATAGTTAATCTAAATAAAAGGAAATCAAGAATTTATTATAGAAAATGTATAGAAGCATACTATAAAATATACCTTGGGATTTGCATTTATAGAGAGTGCATTTAGAGAGAATAAATATAATAAGTTATTATTATATATGTATGGTGCATTTAGAGACACTTGTAGATGTATGTACAATGTAGTGAAATTAAGTTGTAAACAAAAAATCATATTTTGTTTATATATAATTTTTATGTTACACAAACTATAAATTAGATTTTCAAGTAATATTATTTTATTATTAAATTTTACTACAAATATTTTTTTTATATTAAGATGCACTGAATATTATTTATATTATTTGCAATAATATTTTTAATTTTCAGATAGTTCCGAATTATTTTCTTCATTATTATTTTCTTCTTCATCTTCATTTTCATATGATCTTTTTTTCATATTTTTTATTG
>PQFF01000474.1:157700-168268 GCA_003547095.1 Diversispora epigaea | reverse complement strand
TTATATTTTATTTAGTATTATATTTTATTTATAAATATCCGAAATATTTTATGCTATAATTTATTATCATTCAAAGAATTTCGAGAACAATAAATTAAAAATAAATTTTTTTGCAATATATGATTTCTAGTTGCGTATATTTCCGTAAATATTCATAAAAAAGTGCAAAAATTTATATTACGAAGATTTGAAAGTAAAAAATATTTTCGTAAAAAAAAATTAAGCTGCAAAAAAATTACGGAATTTTTCGAGGTGTAATTTTTTCGAGGTGTAATAAATACGTAGAAAGTTACGAAATCTTGCGGAATTTTTTCGAGGTGTAAGAAATTGGTGATTTTACGGGCGAAATTATTATGTATCGAAATCTTTCGGAGATATACGTAATATTACGGGGAAATCTCCGTATAAATTACGGAAATTTTACGTTTTGTAATAATTACGGAATATTACGCCTATTAAAATTTCCTGATGATTGATCGTAAAGTCTTTCGATTTTGATGAATATTTATCCTAGATATGAACTATCTTATACACACTTGTAGCTTGAAATGAGAGCTATAACTTTAATTATTACAGTTTTTAATATTTTTTAGTAAAAATTAAAACTTCACTTAGAAACAAATAAAAAATATTTATATTAATGTATTGTTTAAATTCTTGTTACATCAAAATTATAATTAATAAATTTTTTAAGTATTATTTAATATTTAGTTGGATTTCCTTTATTTTTTATTACAGCATTTATTCTTCTTGGCATACTTTTTACTAATCTAATAAGTTGATTTTCATCAATATTATTCCATTCTTCTTTTAATACTTCAAAAAATTCTTTTTTATTTTTTGGAATAGGTCTGTGTTTTCTAACCTTTCTTTCCAATTTATCCCACAAATTTTCAATTAGATTAAGGTCAGGACTTTGTGCAGGCCATGGAAGAAATTCAATTTTGTTTTCATTTTTCCAAGTTTTAGTTTTTTTTGAAGCATGACAAGGTGCATTGTCATCTTGAAAAATATGATTTTCTACTCCTAAATCATTTAAAAATGAAATCAAATATTCTTTAAGTAATTCTATATATCTATCAGAATTAAGTGTTCCTTCAATTAACACCAAAGGACCTATTTTATTATTGCAAAAACATCCCCAAACCATGACTCCTTCTGAATTTTTAACAGTTGGTTTTAAACAATCAACTTTGTATTTTTCATCTTTTTTATGCCAAACCCAATTTTGTGAATCATTATTAAAAATTTCAAATCTGGATTCGTCACTCCAAATAATTGAATTCCATTCTGTAATCCAATTTTTTCTCATTCTACACCATCCATATCTTTTTTTTCGATTTATTTCAGAAATAAAATGTTTTTTCTTGGCAGCATGTCCACTATAACCTTCTTGATGAAGAGTTCTTTGTATTGTTCTAGAAGAAACTGGTTTATTTATTATCTCATTAAAATCTTCAGTAATTTCTTCTAAAGTTTTGTTTCTATTGTTTTTTGTTATTTTTATTAATTGCCTATTATCATGTTCTGATAGAATTTTAGGTCTACCAGAATGTGGTAATGTAGAAGTTAGACCTTGTTCATTATATTTTTTATGACATCTCCTACAGTTGACTTGGGATGCTTTAATATTTCAATAATTTCCTTTTGTGTATGTTTGTTTCCTTTATATAAACCAATTATTTCTCCATGTTCAAAGTCAGTAAGTTCTTTTCCTTTAGGCATAATTTTGAAATTTTGAAATAATCATTAAAAATTATTTTTCAAAAATAATTTCGATCGTTTTTAGTCGTGTCTAAGTAAAGTTCTGATTTTAATTAAAAATGTCAAATATGGTATTAATAAAACTTGTAGCCCTTGTTATAAGCTACAAGTCTGTATAAGATAGTTGGTACTTACAATGAATAGTTATTGAAATCAAAAGATATTACTGTCATTAATTCAATTTAACATTTTTGGTTAATTTCATTTAAAACACAATTACTGCACAAGAAAGCATCAGATTTTAACAAATAAGATATCATATGATAGCCCTTTGGTAAGGGATTCTTTTAAAAAAAAGTTTATGCAATTTGAATCATTCCTTGTGTTATAATTCACCTTAGAAATTTATTAAAAAATTTATTAAAAAATAGTTGGCCGGATAGTCGACTATTAAATCAATTAGATTATCGGTTTTATGCATGATCGCACTAATTTGCAAATCGCGATAATAAACTTGACCAGAAATTGTATCTAAAAAAAACTGGAAATATTTTATTCTTAAAAGAATTTTTATAAATTAAATAAATAAAAATCAATGCAAAAATAAAATATTAATTAAATAAGAACTAATGAAATTATTATTATTATTTTTTAATTTTAATTTGTGTTAATAAACTAAATAAATACCAGTAACTTCTGAGTCAGATTAATGAAATTTCAAATCACTTGGAAAACAAATTTTTATTTCTTGATTTCTTTCCAAGATAACAAACTTCCAATATTTAGAAAGAGTAATTTTTAAAGTTTGAATATATGAGTAGAAGTTTTGATGTATAAAAAAATAAAAACTAAACAATTATACTGATAAATATTATTTAAATTATTTTCGTAAAACATTATTTTCAGAGCTTTGATATTATTAAAAAACAAATTTCCACTACTGTAGCTAATTAAATATTTAATAATGATACACCATTAAATTCTTGTGGCCATTGTATAATTTTTTAAAGGGCATTTTAACATTCATCACTAACACTTTACATTTTATCTTTCTTTGAAAGCTATATTGATCTTTATTATTTATTTCTTTTTAAATATTAATTTATTATTTAGAACTAAAATATGTAAAAAACATATACAGTCGACTCCTCTATGGTCACCTCCTGTACAATCACATCATATAAGATCATATAAACTCCCGCTATAAGCACACCTTTTGTAGGAACCAATACCTATTAATGCTATGTAAAAAAACTCCTCTATAATCACAGGATTTTTATAGTCACACCCCGTTGGTACCAATCCTTAATAATGCTATATAAAAATCCCTCCATATAGTCACTTTTGGTTATAATCACACTTTTTATTTTTGGTCCTGAGAGGTGTGACTATAGAGGGGTCGACTGTTCATTTTTGACAAATATAGATTGATGACTTCAGATGTCATTGTTCTAAAAATAAAATTTGACAACATGGTAAAAAATCAGCTACACAAATTTTTAAAATATCGGAGATGACCTGTTGACAACAAATATTAAAACTAGCCAAATAGTAATTTTATTATCATCATCATCATTGTTGTTGTTGTTATTAGAATTATTATTACTCTTCTTATATCTTCAATAGAATATGCTTATCAAGCTAAAATAAACTTTTAAATGTAATATCGAATGCTTATAGATTCTTATATTCGATACTAATTTAATATCCTAATTTAATATCTTCAATTCTTGTACTAAAAATATATGAGACATAATATTTTAAAAATGAAAATAGAAATTATATAAATTAGATGATGATATTAAATTTCAATTATTATCATTATTGTCATAAAATTCACAGATATAAAAATAGAAATTAAAAATAAAATTCTTTTCATGTATTATTCTTTTTTGTTGAATAATAGATTAAATAAAGTATAAAATAAAACAATGTGACACATTGGATTGATTGTTTAACACTTTATCATCCTTCTTTTAACTTTGCTATTCGTTAATCCTGATGCTACAAATTTTTTATAGAAAAATTATAATAGTAAATTAACTGTTAAAGATAAATATATAAGTAAATAGTTGATAATTACCTTTTCACTTTTTAATTATTTAAGAAAAAATACTGAAACTAGAAATAATTTTATAATTATTTATTTGTCATGTTTAATGATTTTTATGATAAAATAACTTGATTATCGATTGATTCTTATTTGTGTTGTCGCCAATATTTTTTTGTTTAAATAATTTTATTCTCATTTATAACTTGATGATTTATTAAAACTTTTTTTTAATATCGATAGTACTTCAAAAAAAAAATAAAGATCACTAACATGTATCAATTCAGGAATATTTAATTACGGTACACAAGATTTTTTCTCTTTCTTTTTTAATAATAACTAGAATCATTAAACTACAATAATAATGAGATCAATAATGATATGATATAAATTTTTTTTATAAAATATACTAGAAAAAGGTTATTTCAATATATTATTCCAGTAATGTGTCTAAATTTAATTACTAATTTAGTTAGATGAACCAGACCAGATTAATGAAATTATTGAGTTTACACATTTAAATCACAGGCGTGTAATGTGCATAAATAAAAATAATAATAACAATTTATTTTACTTGATTACATACTGGTCAGCTTTTAATTAAAAAATAAAAAGCCATACTCTATAATTCCAGTGATCAAATAAATAAATAAAATGGGAAATATAAATGATAAAAATAATTATCGTTAATATTAAAATATTAAAGTTGATTCAAGGCTAAACAAAACACAAAATAAATTAAAGATTAATTTCATTTTCTTAAACTATGCAAATTTAAATATTGTTGAATTATTTGTTTTGAATTTAAGTAATATTTCCTCTTATATCTTCAGGAATTTCAAAATCCCATTGTGTTGTATCTAGAATAATAATTTGTGTAAATATTTTGTAAAAANATTTCAATATATTATTCCAGTAATGTGTCTAAATTTAATTACTAATTTAGTTAGATGAACCAGACCAGATTAATGAAATTATTGAGTTTACACATTTAAATCACAGGCGTGTAATGTGCATAAATAAAAATAATAATAACAATTTATTTTACTTGATTACATACTGGTCAGCTTTTAATTAAAAAATAAAAAGCCATACTCTATAATTCCAGTGATCAAATAAATAAATAAAATGGGAAATATAAATGATAAAAATAATTATCGTTAATATTAAAATATTAAAGTTGATTCAAGGCTAAACAAAACACAAAATAAATTAAAGATTAATTTCATTTTCTTAAACTATGCAAATTTAAATATTGTTGAATTATTTGTTTTGAATTTAAGTAATATTTCCTCTTATATCTTCAGGAATTTCAAAATCCCATTGTGTTGTATCTAGAATAATAATTTGTGTAAATATTTTGTAAAAACAATTATTTGTTACTTTAAAAAATATACTTACCGTGTTCAACTTTTTTTGATTTCAGAAAAGGCAAATGTCTACTTGTGTATATTGCTTGAGGATGTGTTATTTTTGGATTATATTGAATAAAATTCTTATTTAACTTATTAGCCTCGTTAGCTTTTTCAGTTTGTTCGTTTATATCACTATTATTATTAAACTTATATTCCCTAAGTTGAAATTTCAATTCTATAGCTTTTGGACGATTGGAAGGATCAGCATCCCAACATTTTTCCATTAAATCTTTAAGCAATTGTGGAATCTCACACATAATTTCAGGTTTATGACCATTACAAATTGAAATTACAAGTTTTTCATCATGTGGTATATTATAATAAGGTGGATAACTTGTAAAAACTTCGTACATAATCATACCAAATGAGTAAATGTCAGATGCTTGAGTATATTCTCCTCTATTTAATGTCTCAGGTGCCATATAAGGAATTACTCCATAAATTTTTTCTGGATCATTTTCTGTAATTGGTTTACACAACCCAAAATCAGTGATATAAGAGCTAGTTTTAGTTTCATTTACTATATTGCCAGAGTGAAAATCTTTGTGCATTAAGCCAGTTTCATGAATTCTAGCAAGTCCTAAAGCTATGTAATATAAACTCCTAATTTTATTTTCCCAAGTTAATTCTTTAAAGTTACCATTCAACATTTTTCGTAAGCTACCATATCTTGCATATTGCATAACCATCATATATTCATTTTCTGTTGGATTTTTAGTTATTCCATATATTGCAATTGCCCATATACCTCGAAATTTGAGTTGATTTTTTATCTAAAATATTAATCAGTTCAGTATTGATAAAAAATGATTATTGTTTATTCAATTAATGATAATATAAAGTATTTCACCTCTTGTAAAAATCCACCTTTATTTGTAGAAGTATTAAGACTTTTTAAGCAAACATTTTGTTTTGATCTTTTCCAAATTTTCCCTCGAGAATTCCAAGATTCAATATATCCATCAGACCATATTGCCCTGAAAACTTTGCCAAAACCACCTTTATCAAGATATTTAATATTATCAAATTTATTAAATGGAATCCATTCAATAACTTCTTCATATTTAGCAGCCTTGAGTTGAGTTTGTTGAATAAACTCATCAATTTCTGCATCTTCACTTGTCCATTCATTAAATTCACTTTGAAATCTTTTGCTATTACATGTATTGCACCATTGTGACCCTGTATTATCTTGCTGACAGTCTGAACATTTTCCATAGCCACTAAAATATGTTATATAAAATAAAAAATATGAAAACTCTATATTGAAATTGTTCAAAATGTAAATATTTAACCCATAAATGCAATGGATTGAAAAAATATTAAATTGGTTATGAATCTAAATACTCACCTTTAATATAATTGATAATTAATTAAAGAAGTATTATTAGATATTAAATTAGCTTGAAACTTTGATCTAAATAATTATAAATTTAAATAATACTCACTCCCTGTGATTCAATTGCATGATAATTAATTAAAGAAGTATTATTAGATATTAAATTAGCTTGAAATTACAATCTAAATAATTATGAATTTAAATAATATTCACCTCCTGTGATTCAATTGCATGATAATTACTTAAAGTATTATTAGATATTAAATTAGCTTGAAATTACAATCTAAATAATTATGAATTTAAATAATATTCACCTCCTGTGATTCAATTGCATGATAATTACTTAAAGTATTATTAGATATTAAATTAGCTTGAAATTACAATCTAAATAATTATGAATTTAAATAATATTCACCTCCTGTGATTCAATTGCATGATAATTACTTAAAGTATTATTAGATATTAAATTAGCTTGAAATTACAATCTAAATAATTATGAATTTAAATAATATTCACCTCCTGTGATTCAATTGCATGATAATTACTTAAAGTATTATTAGATATTAAATTAGCTTGAAATTACAATCTAAATAATTATGAATTTAAATAATATTCACCTCCTGTGATTCAATTGCATGATAATTACTTAAAGTATTATTAGATATTAAATTAGCTTGAAATTACAATCTAAATAATTATGAATTTAAATAATATTCACCTCCTGTGATTCAATTGCATGATAATTACTTAAAGTATTATTAGATATTAAATTAGCTTGAAATTACAATCTAAATAATTATGAATTTAAATAATATTCACCTCCTGTGATTCAATTGCATGATAATTACTTAAAGTATTATTAGATATTAAATTAGCTTGAAATTACAATCTAAATAATTATGAATTTAAATAATATTCACCTCCTGTGATTCAATTGCATGATAATTACTTAAAGTATTATTAGATATTAAATTAGCTTGAAATTACAATCTAAATAATTATGAATTTAAATAATATTCACCTCCTGTGATTCAATTGCATGATAATTACTTAAAGTATTATTAGATATTAAATTAGCTTGAAATTACAATCTAAATAATTATGAATTTAAATAATATTCACCTCCTGTGATTCAATTGCATGATAATTACTTAAAGTATTATTAGATATTAAATTAGCTTGAAATTACAATCTAAATAATTATGAATTTAAATAATATTCACCTCCTGTGATTCAATTGCATGATAATTACTTAAAGTATTATTAGATATTAAATTAGCTTGAAATTACAATCTAAATAATTATGAATTTAAATAATATTCACCTCCTGTGATTCAATTGCATGATAATTACTTAAAGTATTATTAGATATTAAATTAGCTTGAAATTACAATCTAAATAATTATGAATTTAAATAATATTCACCTCCTGTGATTCAATTGCATGATAATTACTTAAAGTATTATTAGATATTAAATTAGCTTGAAATTACAATCTAAATAATTATGAATTTAAATAATATTCACCTCCTGTGATTCAATTGCATGATAATTACTTAAAGTATTATTAGATATTAAATTAGCTTGAAATTACAATCTAAATAATTATGAATTTAAATAATATTCACCTCCTGTGATTCAATTGCATGATAATTACTTAAAGTATTATTAGATATTAAATTAGCTTGAAATTACAATCTAAATAATTATGAATTTAAATAATATTCACCTCCTGTGATTCAATTGCATGATAATTACTTAAAGTATTATTAGATATTAAATTAGCTTGAAATTACAATCTAAATAATTATGAATTTAAATAATATTCACCTCCTGTGATTCAATTGCATGATAATTACTTAAAGTATTATTAGATATTAAATTAGCTTGAAATTACAATCTAAATAATTATGAATTTAAATAATATTCACCTCCTGTGATTCAATTGCATGATAATTACTTAAAGTATTATTAGATATTAAATTAGCTTGAAATTTCGATCTAAATAATTATAAATTTAAATAATACTCACTCCCTGTAATAAGATAATTAACTAAAGAAGTATTATTAGATATTAAATTAGCTTGAAATTTCGATCAAAATAATTATGAATTTAAATAATACTCACAATCTGTAATATGATAATTAATTAAAGAAGTATTATTAGATATTAAATAAGCTTGAAATTTCGATGAAAATAATTATGAATTTAAATAATACTCACTTCCTGTGATTCAATTGCATGATAATTAATTAAAGAAGTATTATTAGATATTAAATTAGCTTGAAATTTCGATTAAAATAATTATAAATTTAAATAATACTCACTCCCTGTAATAAGATAATTAATTAAAGAAGTATTATTAGATATTAAATTAGCTTGAAATTTCAATGAAAATAATTACGAATTTAAATAATACTCACCTCCTGTGATTCAATTGCATGATAATTAATTAAAGAAGTATTATTAGATATTAAATTAGCTTGAAATTTCAATCAAAATAGACATGAATTTAAATAATACTCACCAACTATAATATGATAATTAATTAAAGAAGTATTATTAGATATTAAATTAGCTTGAAATTTCAATCCAAATAATTATGAATTTAAATAATACTCACTCCCTGTGATTCAATTGCGTGATGATTAATTAAAGAAGTATTATTAGATATTAAATTAGCTTGAAACTTTGATCTAAATAATTATGAATTTAAATAGTACTCACTCACTGTGATTCAATTGCATGATGATTAATTAAAGAAGTATTATTAGATATTAAATTAGCTTGAAACTTTGATCTAAATAATTATAAACTTAAATAATATTCACCTCCTGTGATTCAATTGCATGATAATTAATTAAAGAAGTATTATTAGATATTAAATTAGCTTGAAATTTCAATCTAAATAATTATGAATTTAAATAGTACTCACTCACTGTGATTCAATTGCATGATAATTAATTAAAGAAGTATTATTAGATATTAAATTAGCTTGAAATTTCAATCTAAATAATTATGAATTTAAATAATACTCACAATCTGTAATATGATAATTAATTAAAGAAGTATTATTAGATATTAAATTAGCTTGAAACTTTGATCTAAATAATTATAAATTTAAATAATATTCACCTCCTGTGATTCAATTGCATGATAATTAATTAAAGAAGTATTATTAGATATTAAATTAGCTTGAAATTTCAATCTAAATAATTATGAATTTAAATAGTACTCACTCACTGTGATTCAATTGCATGATAATTAATTAAAGAAGTATTATTAGATATTAAATTAGCTTGAAATTTCGATCAAAATAATTATGAATTTAAATAATACTCACTCCCTGTGATTCAATTGCATGATAATTAATTAAAGAAGTATTATTAGATATTAAATTAGCTTGAAACTTTGATCGAAATAATTATAAATTTAAATAATATTCACCTCCTGTGATTCAATTGCATGATAATTAATTAAAGAAGTATTATTAGATATTAAATTAGCTTGAAACTTTGATCTAAATAATTATAAATTTAAATAATATTCACCTCCTGTGATTCAATTGCATGATAATTAATTAAAGAAGTATTATTAGATATTAAATTAGCTTGAAATTTTGATCTAAATAATTATGAATTTAAATAGTACTCACTCACTGTGATTCAATTGCATGATGATTAATTAAAGAAGTATTATTAGATATTAAATTAGCTTGAAACTTTGATCTAAATAGTTATAAACTTAAATAATATTCACCTCCTGTGATTCAATTGCATGATAATTAATTAAAGTATTATTAGATATTAAATTAGCTTGAAATTTCAATCTAAATAATTATGAATTTAAATAGTACTCACTCACTGTGATTCAATTGCATGATGATTAATTAAAGAAGTATTATTAGATATTAAATTAGCTTGAAATTACAATCTAAATAATTATGAATTTAAATAATATTCACCTCCTGTGATTCAATTGCACGATGATTAATTAAAGAAGTATTATTAGATATTAAATTAGCTTGAAATTTCAATCTAAATAATTATGAATTTAAATA
>PQFF01000474.1:84566-153308 GCA_003547095.1 Diversispora epigaea | reverse complement strand
AATTTAAATAATACTCACTCCCTGTGATTCAATTGCATGATAATTAATTAAAGAAGTATTATTAGATATTAAATTAGCTTGAAATTTCAATCTAAATAATTATGAATTTAAATAGTACTCACTCCCTGTGATTCAATTGCATGATGATTAATTAAAGAAGTATTATTAGATATTAAATAAGATTGAAACTTTGATCTAAATAATTATAAATTTAAATAATGTTCACCTCCTGTGATTCAATTGCATGATAATTAATTAAAGAAGTATTATCAGATATTAAATTATCTTGAAATTTCAATCTAAATAATTATGAACTTAAATAATATTCACCTCCTGTGATTCAATTGCGTGATGATTAATTAAAGAAGTATTATTAGATATTACATTATCTTGAAATTTTTATCTAAATAATTATAAATTTAAATAATACTCACTCCCTGTGATTCAATTGCATGATGATTAATTAAAGAAGTATTATTAGATATTAAATTAGCTTGAAATTTCAATCTAAATAATTATGAATTTAAATAATGCTCACAATCTGTAATATGATAATTAATTAAAGTATTATTAGATATTAAATTAGCTTGAAATTTCAATCTAAATAATTATGAATTTAAATAATACTCACTCCCTGTGATTCAATTGCATGATAATTAATTTAAGAAGTATTATTAGATATTAAATTAGCTTGAAATTTCGATCAAAATAATTATGAATTTAAATAATACTCACAATCTGTAATATGATAATTAATTAAAGTATTATTAGATATTAAATTAGCTTGAAATTTCAATCTAAATAATTATGAATTTAAATAATACTCACTCCCTGTGATTCAATTGCATGATGATTAATTAAAGAAGTATTATTAGATATTAAATTAGCTTGAAACTTTGATCTAAATAATTATAAATTTAAATAATATTCACCTCCTGTGATTCAATTGCATGATAATTAATTAAAGAAGTATTATTAGATATTAAATTAGCTTGAAACTTTGATCTAAATAATTATAAATTTAATAATATTCACCTCCTGTGATTCAATTGCATGATAATTAATTAAAGTAGTATTATTAGATATTAAATTAGCTTGAAATTTTGATGAAAATAATTATGAATTTAAATAATACTCACTCCCTGTGATTCAATTGCGTGATAATTAATTAAAGAAGTATTATTAGATATTAAATTAGCTTGAAACTTTGATCTAAATAATTACGAATTTAAATAATATTCACCTCCTGTGATTCAATTGCATGATAATTAATTAAAGTATTATTAGATATTAAATTAGCTTGAAATTTCGATGAAAATAATTATGAATTTAAACAATATTCACAATCTGTAATATGATAATTAATTAAAGTATTATTAGATATTAAATTAGCTTGAAATTTCAATCTAAATAATTATAAATTTAAATAATACTCACTCACTGTGATTCAATTGCATGATAATTAATTTAAGAAGTATTATTAGATATTAAATTAACATGAAATTTCAATCAAAATAATTATGAATTTAAATAATACTCACTCCCTGTGATTCAATTGCGTGATGATTAATTAAAGAAGTATTATTAGATATTAAATTAGCTTGAAATTTCGATCAAAATAATTACAAATTTAAATAATACTCACTCCCTGTGATTCAATTGTATGATGATTAATTAAAGAAGTATTATTAGATATTAAATTAGCTTGAAACTTTAATCTAAATAATTATAAATTTAAATAATACTCACTCCCTGTGATTCAATTGCATGATAATTAATTTAAGAAGTATTATTAGATATTAAATTAGCTTGAAATTTCAATCTAAATAATTATGAATTTAAATAATGCTCACGATCTGTAATATGATAATTAATTAAAGTATTATTGGATATTAAATTAGATTGAAATTTAGATCAAAATAATTAGAAATTTAAATAATACTCACCTCCTGTAATTCAATTGCATGATAATTAATTAAAGAAGTATTATTAGATATTAAATTAGATTGAAATTTCGATCAAAATAATTAGAAATTAGTAATACTCACCTCCTGTAATTCAATTGCATGATAATTAATTAAAGAAGTATTATTAGATATTAAATTAGCTTGAAACTTTGATCTAAATAATTATAAACTTAAATAATATTCACCTCCTGTGATTCAATTGCATGATAATTAATTAAAGTAGTATTATTAGATATTAAATTAGCTTGAAATTTCGATCAAAATAATTATGAATTTAAATAATACTCACAATCTGTAATATGATAATTAATTAAAGAAGTATTATTAGATATTAAATAAGCTTGAAATTTCGATGAAAATAATTATGAATTTAAATAATACTCACTTCCTGTGATTCAATTGCATGATTATTAATTAAAGAAGTATTATTAGATATTACATTATCTTGAAATTTCAATCTAAATAATTACGAATTTAAATAATACTCACTCCCTGTGATTCAATTGCATGATGATTAATTAAAGAAGTATTATTAGATATTAAATTAGCTTGAAATTTCGATGAAAATAATTATGAATTTAAATAATACTCACAATCTGTAATATGATAATTAATTAAAGTATTATTAGATATTAAATTAGATTGAAATTTAGATCAAAATAATTAGAAATTTAAATAATACTCACCTCCTGTAATTCAATTGCATGATAATTAATTAAAAAAGTATTATTAGATATTAAATTAGCTTGAAATTTCAATCAAAATAATTATAAATTTAAATAATACTCACTCCCTGTGATTCAATTGCATGATAATTAATTAAAGAAGTATTATTAGATATTAAATTAGCTTGAAATTTCGATCAAAATAATTATAAATTTAAATAATGCTCACCTCCTGTGATTCAATTGCATGATAATTAATTAAAGTAGTATTATTAGATATTAAATTAGCTTGAAATTTCGATCAAAATAATTATAAATTTAAATAATACTCACTCCCTGTGATTCAATTGCATGATAATTAATTAAAGAAGTATTATTAGATATTAAATTAGCTTGAAATTTCGATCAAAATAATTATAAATTTAAATAATGCTCACCTCCTGTGATTCAATTGCATGATAATTAATTAAAGTAGTATTATTAGATATTGAATTAGCTTGAAATTTCGATCAAAATAATTATGAATTTAAATAATACTCACAATCTGTAATATGATAATTAATTAAAGTATTATTAGATATTAAATTAGCTTGAAATTTCGATGAAAATAATTATGAATTTAAATAATACTCACAATCTGTAATATGATAATTAATTAAAGTATTATTAGATATTAAATTAGCTTGAAATTTCAATCTAAATAATTATAAATTTAAATAATACTCACTCACTGTGATTCAATTGCATGATGATTAATTAAAGTATTATTAGATATTAAATTAGCTTGAAATTTCAATCAAAATAATTATGAATTTAAATAATACTCACTCCCTGTGATTCAATTGCGTGGTGATTAATTAAAGAAGTATTATTAGATAATAAATTAGCTTGAAATTTCGATGAAAATAACTACGAATTTGAATAATACTCACTCCCTGTGATTCAATTACATGATAATTAATTAAAGAAGTATTATTAGATATTAAATTAGCTTGAAATTTCGATCAAAATAATTATGAATTTAAATAATACTTACAATCTGTAATATGATAATTAATTAAAGAAGTATTATTAGATATTAAATTAGCTTGAAATTTCGATGAAAATAATTATAAATTTAAATAATACTCACTCCCTGTGATTCAATTGCATGATGATTAATTAAAGTATTATTAGATATTAAATTAGCTTGAAATTTCAATCTAAATAATTATGAATTTAAATAATGCTCACAATCTGTAATATGATAATTAATTAAAGTATTATTGGATATTAAATTAGCTTGAAACTTTGATCTGAATAATTATAAATTTAAATAATACTCACTCCCTGTGATTCAATTGCATGATAATTAATTAAAGAAGTATTATTAGATATTAAATTAGCTTGAAATTTCGATCAAAATAATTACGAATTTAAATAATACTCACTCCCTGTGATTCAATTGCATGATGATTAATTAAAGAAGTATTATTAGATATTAAATTAGCTTGAAATTTCAATCTAAATAATTATAAATTTAAATAATGCTCACAATCTGTAATATGATAATTAATTAAAGTTTTATTGGAAATTAAATTAGCTTGAAACTTTGATCTGAATAATTATAAATTTAAATAATATTCACCTCCTGTGATTCAATTGCATGATAATTAATTAAAGAAGTATTATTAGATATTAAATTAGCTTGAAACTTTGATCTAAATAATTATAAATTTAAATAATATTCACCTCCTGTGATTCAATTGCATGATAATTAATTAAAGTAGTATTATTAGATATTAAATTAGCTTGAAATTTCAATCAAAATAATTATGAATTTAAATAATACTCACTCACTGTGATTCAATTGCATGATGATTAATTAAAGAAGTATTATTAGATATTAAATTAGCTTGAAATTTCAATCAAAATAATTATGAATTTAAATAATACTCACTTACTGTGAGTCAATTGCATGATGATTAATTAAAGAAGTATTATTAGATATTAAATTAACTTGAAATTTCGATCAAAAATAATTATGAATTTAAATAATACTCACAATCTGTAATATGATAATTAATTAAAGTATTATTAGATATTAAATTAGCTTGAAATTTCAATCAAAATAATTATATATTTAAATAATACTCACACCCTGTGATTCAATTGCATGATAATTAATTAAAGAAGTATTATTAGATATTAAATTAGCTTGAAATTTCGATCAAAATAATTATGAATTTAAATAATACTCACAATCTGTAATATGATAATTAATTAAAGAAGTATTATTAGATATTAAATTAGCTTGAAATTTCGATCAAAATAATTATGAATTTAAATAATACTCACAATCTGTAATATGATAATTAATTAAAGAAGTATTATTAGATATTAAATTAACTTGAAACTTTGATCTAAATAATTATAAATTTAAATAATACTCACTTCCTGTGATTCAATTGCATGATGATTAATTAAAGAAGTATTATTAGATATTAAATTAGCTTGAAACTTTGATCTAAATAATTATAAATTTAAATAATATTCACCTCCTGTGATTCAATTGTATGATAATTAATTTAAGAAGTATTATTAGATATTAAATTAGCTTGAAATTTCAATCTAAATAACTATGAATTTAAATTATATTCACCTCCTGTGATTCAATTGCATGATAATTAATTAAAGAAGTATTATTAGATATTGAAACTTTGATCTAAATAATTATAAATTTAAATAATACTCACTTCCTGTGATTCAATTGCATGATAATTAATTAAAGAAGTATTATTAGATTTTAAATTAGCTTGAAATTTCAATCAAAATAATTATGAATTTAAATAATACTCACTCCCTGTGATAAGATAATTAATTAAAGAAGTATTATTAGATGTTAGATTAGCTTGAAACTTCAATCTTAATCATTATGGATCTGAATACTCACGACCTATGGTATAAATTAAAAATAGTCAATTGGTGAATTGGTTTGAAAGTTTTGATTTCAATAATTATTGAATTTAATACTCACATATTGTAATATAAATAATATTAATTGGCCCTTTATGATTTTTTAAAATTTACCGATATCTCGTCACTTTTGGTTATTACAATGAAAATTCTGAATAAGAAATTTTTACAAATAAACTAAATAAATAAACGGACAAGGTTTTAAAAAAAAATGCTAATGTAGTGTATTGTACCATCGTGTAACATCAAGCCACCAATTGATTTTGTAATTTCCAAAAATAAAATTTTCTCGTAAATCTCTTTCTTATAAGGTAACTAGATGTTTTTGGGTGTATTGTACCATCGTGTAACATCAAGCCACCAATTGTAATTTCCAAAAATAAAATTTTCTCGTAAATCTCGTTCTTATAAGGTAACTAGATATGGCGACTTCGTCACCACCATGTAATTAACAATTAAATTAAAATAAAAGGTTGTAAATAATCTTTAATGTAATAGTAATGTTTAAATATATTGATTAAGAAATTAAGATTTATACAATGATTGATTGTATGATTTATTAATATTGTCACGTCTGGACAGCACAGGAGTAATATTACACAACAAATTCAATTATCGCCACACCTATACTCTTTGTGTATCGCTATCCTATTTTAACACAGTGTGACAGCTTTTAAATAACAACTACAAAATCGTAAGTGTGACCTGAAAGGTACGTGAGCAAGTGAAGTAAAGGTATTTTCCATTTTACTATATACGCTGGCAAAGCTAAAGCAGATTCAAATAACTTTATAGGAAGAGATAGAACATTTATTTATAGTTAAAAGAAGATTTATTAGAAGTTAGGCAACAAAATATTACAACGGCGTGCTTCTATTCTGTTACTGCTTCCACTATCTGTAAATGTTATAATTATTTAATAAAATAAAGTAATATAAAAATAGAAGATAAAAGTAATAAAAATATCAAAAATGTTGCTATCTTAAAATATGCCGCCTCTTTAACTCTCTTTTTCTATTGCTACTTTTATATTTCTCTCTCATCATTTCCCTTCTTCCATCATTCCCTTCATTGTACAATTCCATCAATTCCATCATCTTACGACTCCATCATTTCCATCATTGTACAACTCCATCATTTCCATCATTGTACAACTCCATCAATTCCATCATTTGTGCTTCATCATTCCCACGCCACACGTTTTCCGCACTACTACCTTCGTACCACCTTCCCAACCCTCCGTCGCTACCACAATATAACAAATAATAAATATTTGAACCAAGAAGTTTATTAAATTCATGACTTTATTTACTAATTCAAAGAAAATGATATTTATCAAAATGTAAAAGGATCAAAAAAAAAAATTGGAGTTTCATGTATATTTTATTTCTCCGGGAACTGATGAAAATTGTTACAATATAATGATATAACAATATAAAACACAATAGAAAATCATTGAGTTATGTTTAATTATAAATTATATAAATTATTTTGTTTATTAAAAAATCAAATTTTTATCACGAATAGCTGATCATTTATAACACGTGATCCAACTTCAAACTTTCGAATCATCATAATGATTTTGCTTTCCACCTTAAATTCAACAAATTTGGTTGAAATTAAGCAATAAAATCTTACGAAAAGGCATAAAATTTTATTGGAATTTTTATAAAATTATTCCATAAAGTTCAGAGAAATAACTTAGCGGCCAGGCAGGCAACATTATATAGGATAGTAGAGATGTTAGATACTATTTTTTATTTGCCATAATATTTTATTTCATTATTCCGAAATTCCAATATCGTAGTATGCAATTATTGCTAAAAAAGTTAGTTCATTTATCACAAAGAAATTTGCTTTTGGCTTATATACGATAAATTTTATGCTTTATATTTTTACACAGTCGACCCGAATTTTGGTGCAACGAAATTCTTAACATAAAGAATATTTAATTGGCCCGATTTTTTCATAACAAAAAAAATTTGATACAATAACGAATTTACATAATTAATGATATGCCATTAACATTAAAGAATTTTTATAACGAAGGCCTGATTGGCCCAGCCACAGATTCGTTGAACCGTAAAATAGATTAGATTATTATACATTACATTATACAAATAATTATGCTCTTAATATATTATATTTAAAACATCCTGACTAAATAAGAAACCATGAAAAATATTTTATTGGCTAAGACCGCCTAGTCTGGCAATTTTTTATCCATAAATAATATTTAAAAAATCTTTCCATTTTTTAAATGTTTATGACCTAAGCTATAAAATAATAAAAGATTTTCAGAATTCATTTATAGGTTCAGCAGAAATAAAGATACAAATGTAACTGAAAAATACTATGTATTACCATGGATATCTATTTTTTTAAATATATTTTTGATATCTCTGACAACCATGGGATGACGTTCAAAACAAAAAAAAAATTATTTATTTAAGATTTCAAAATGTAAATACATCAACTTTAATAATCTCAGGGATAATAGTAATTATATTAAAATGACAGAAATAGATTTAGACCAATAATGACATATCTAATTTAGACGGAAAATCTTCAATAATATTAAATGGAATTTAGAAATGAAGAAAACGAAAATAATTTATCGACTCCTAAATGTAATCATTTTAACTTTTCTAATTATATTAATTCAATTAAAAATTCAGGTTGACAATCTAAATAGATATTAATAGTAAATACAATGAGAATGCTCGATGACAAAATTTTTTTGATGTAATTAATTAATTTATTTTCAGAAATTAGGCTCTTTTTTTTTTTACAAAGAAATAACACTTTCATATGAAACCATTTTTTTTAAATACGAAACTGGACAGATTACAAAATCGATAATTGTATAAACTTTTAAAAAGCAAATAAAATAAAATATTTAATCAATTTCTTAACGTATAATTAAAATATAACCTTTAACATACTCAATGAAGCATTATATAGAAAACAGCATAAATAATACAAATTTGAGAAAAAAAATTGATTTTATCAAACTCATTTTATCTATTTTTTCTTCAAATATTCTGAATCTTCCAATTTACGAACGAAATCAGTGACCAAGAAATTGTTTTCTTCTTTACTTTCTACAATATCTAAGGGCTTGCTATTCTTTCCTAATTTAATTTCAGGATTTAAAGACCCACAATGCAATTTTTTTCTTAATTCAGCAAAGCCCTTGTTGAATTCCTCAAGGTTATTGAAAGTGATTTCAAGTGTGTGAACTACCTTAGGGCACTTTATCATAAAACTCCCAAAACGAAATTTATTAAATTTAATCTTACAGTTTAAAACTTGTTTAATCGTGATGGAAAATCCTTTCATATTATTTTTAATACACCAGTGACCGGAATGGAGATCTGTTGATGGGAAGTTGCACTGATTTTTACCATCTTTATAGAGTTCTTGTGCAGTAAAACGGTATAACCACTGCACACCAGTTCTATAGCATCCTGAACGTTCCATAAGCCAATCATTAATTGTTGACTTGATACCTTTATTATTCCTTTCATTGTAAAAAATATTTCCCCCGAGATTTTGACTAGTATCTAAACCGAAACCAGAGTTTCTCCCACGATCTGCTGAAAGTTCAACAGGATTAAAATGTGTCTGTGGCATATATGGTTTCTTTAATGATAAGATCATATTAGATGTGTGGAGTTACTCCAATTTCAACAGAATCAAGATAATAACCAATAAAGTTGTGAAGTTTTTGACATTTTTCACTTAACATTTTTCCTACTTCACATGAAAATAAATTTATTTTGAATTCCAAAGTATTCACAGGTGGGGAAAATTTATAATCACGACTTACATTTGCCCAGAGTTTAGCATCGAAATTAAAACTTTGGAATTCTTTTTCATAATTTTTATAAATAATGCTTGCTTCAAATGAAACCTCCATCAATTCATCCACATTTTCTTTCACTTCCTCTTTTCCACTTCCACTTCCACCTCCAACTCCATCTCTATCTCCATCTCCATCTCCATCTCCATCCGCATTTCCATTGTTATTTTCACCACCATTTCCAATTTCATCATCATTTCCATCTCCATTTCCATTTCTACCATTAACAGTTTCATCACCATTTCCATTACTATTACAACTGGAATCTCTCATCTCCACGTCATTATTTGATAAATCATTATTAATTCTGTTAGATTTATTCGATGGATCATTTTGATTATCATTCCAGACACTTGTATCTTCCATGTGCTCCACAACTTGTTCTTCGATTTCAAATTCGTGATCAAACAATGCTGAAAGATTTTCTAAAACTTGTGTTTTAAGTGGTTTGGAAACATAACAGACAATACATGGTATAGAGTAACCTTGTTGAAAATTAGGTCCCACAGCATACACGGGTTGTGACTTTAGAATATTATCAATTGCATCTTTTTGTTCAAGTAACAATTTCTCGAGATTTGTAGTAGCCGTTGCGCCAAACATGATGGTTGCTTTCACTGAGAAGAAGTCTGTTTGGTATATGTCTTCCGAAGAAAATTTATTAATATTATCATCTGATTCTAGAAATTGAAAACTATTGAGAATATCGCCAAAAACTGCACTATCTATTTATAAATATTTAAAATACAATGCTTATATAAATTATTGGGTTCCGATTGTTTTTTATGTTTGAAAATAAATATGAGAATTTTAAATACAACAATAACAGTTTATTGAAAATATACTTACCATGTTTTAGATACCTGCTAATATATATTGCTTGAGGATGTTTTTCCTTTGGATTATATTGAATGAATTTCTCATTTGCTTTATTGACAACAATTTGTTTTTCTGATTCATAACATCTTTCCAATTGAATTTCCAATCCTTTAACAGTAGGACGATTGCAAGGTTCAATATCCCAACATTTTTCCATTATATCCTTGAGCAACTGAGGGATTTCACATTTAATCTCGGGTTTAAATCCATTGCAAATTTCACTTTCAAGATTTTCATCATGTGGAATATTATAGAATGGTGGATAACTAGTAAAAACTTCTAACATAACCATGCCAAAAGCATATATATCTGATGCCTGAGTATATTCTCCTCCTTTCAATATCTCAGGTGCCAAATATGGAATAATACCATAGATTTTTTCGTGATCATTTTCTGAAACTGGTTTACATAATCCAATATCAGTAAATCAAGGATAAAATAAAGATAGATTGACTATATTACCGGGATGAAAATTTTTGTGCATTAAACCAGCTCCATGAATTAAAGAAAGTTTAAGGGCAATATAATATAAAATTCCAAATTTATCTTTCGAAGTTAAACCATTAAACCTGTCATTTAACATATTCCGAAGACTACCCTCGGAAGCATATTTCATAACCATCATGTATTCATTTTTTGATGGATTTTTAGTTATTCCATATATTTGAATTGCACTTTTATCTCGAAATTCGAGTTGGTTTTTGATCTAAAATATAATTAATATTAATTATTGTTTACTAAAATAATTAAAATTAAATAAGATAAACCATTTTACCTCTTGCAAAAATGCACTTTTATTTGTTGAAGTATTAAAACTTTTTAAGCAAACATTGTTCTGTCGTAATCTTATCCATCTTTTTTCTTGATGATTATAAAGTCTAATACATCCATCAAGCCATTTTGCCTTATAAACTTTACCAAATCCACCGTTAGCAAGGTATTTGACATTCTCAAATCTGTCAAATGGAATCCACTCAATAATTTCTGTATATTCATTAGCCTTTAGTTGCATTTGCTGAATAAACTCATCTATTTCTTTATCTTCACTTGTCCATTCATCAAATATACTTTGAAATATTTTGCTATTACATGAGTTGCACCATTGGGATCCAGTATTATATTGGTTGCACTCATAACACTTTTCTTTTTTTCTAAAAATAGTATTAATAATAAGCGACAATATTGGATTATTTTAAAACCTTGTTTTAAAAATAATGGTAAATCTAAATACTCACGATCTAAAAATGTAATTGATAAGAAGTAATTTATATAAGAAATGTTATTAAATGCCAATTTATTTAAGATTTTGATTTCAATTAATAATTGTGGATTTAGATACATACGGTCTGTAATATAATAATATTAGGAATTATTGATTAAAAAAGTAGTTAAATAACATTGAATTTATTTCAATAATTATGAATCTAATATACTTACAAACTAGTTGGACCAATTAATTAACGTGATAGATTTTTTTAATGGTTGATTAGTATTTAATATCAAATTTGCTTTGCTTAATATTTTGATTCTAATATAAATACTTACTACAGATTATCAACTTTTTGTTTTTTTAGACTATTAAATTGAGATTAAAGAAGCATTATTTAATCATAAATTAATTTGAAACTTAAATCAATGGTATCAATAAATATTCACTTTTGTTTCTTAATGTATACTGAATGGATAATTTATTATAGAAGTCAATATTATAAATATACTTACTTGCTTATTGATTTTTGGCAATCAATATATAATCATAGATTATAGAAGTGTTATTTTTATAATGTTGAATTATGATAATGAACTTTAGTTTTAAAAAATTATGAATCGAAATCTTACCGACTAATTAATTAATGTGACATAATGATTAAAAATTAATTAGTAAAGTTAAATAAATTTGTAACTAACTTCGCTTTTCTACTGTCAATTGAGATCGAAAAAAGCAGTTTTTAATAATTTAAAAATTAAATCAATGGTATCGATACGATAAATACTCACATTTTGCTTCTTAATATATGTAATAAATTGATAATTTATTAAAGACGTGTTACTCATTTTGAAGTATTATTTACTTTAAATTAAAGTAATACTTTGGTTTCAATAAAATACTTACTTTTTTTCGCTTAATATATGTAATAGATTGGTAAATGGTTATTTGATGTAAATTCACTTAGGACTTTAATTCAATAATTATGTATCTAAATACTTACGAATTATTTTTGGACATAGCATTCCATAGACTAATAATTTATTAAAGTCCTATTAGATGTTGAATTAACTTAAAAAATTTTTGATTTCAATAAGTATAAAGATTCTTACGATCTGTAAAATAATTACGCGCGCATGCATTGATATGAGAAGTGTTACTCGATTTTGAATTAAAATGAAACTTTGATTTTAAAAATTATGAATTTTGGTCACTCACGACCTATAATAATATGTACGCAATTTATAAGTGAAATTAATCATAATAATTATATACATCAGGTCAGGAAGTTTTTTTAACCGTAAATTTACGCAATTTTGCGTAATTCTTGCGTGGGTGACGTGAAATTGCGTAAAAATTTACGTAATTTATACGGATCGTACTTTTTTTCGCAAAATTTTACGATACGTATAAATTTACGCAAGTTAACGTAAATTTACGATACCCACGCAAATTTACGCAAAATTGCGTAAATTTACGGTTAAAAAAACTTCCTGATGTAGTAATTTGTTTTAAAAGTTATGGATTTAAATGCTTAATCTTAGTACTTACATTTTGTAAATGATTAATCTGTAAGTCAGCTCGAAAATTTGTTCTTGACCTACCAAAAAAAAAATGTACGTTTTATTTAATTTCAAATGGATTTTAAACTAAATTCGTGCTATACAAGCAAATGGGAATATTCATGATTCCTTTTTTGATTGAAAGTGTAACAATAAATATTATTGTGAAAATTAGAACACACAAAATATTATCAAAATGCAACACTACATAAATATGTGTACCAGTAATTATAAATATAATGTAATATAAATAAAGAAAAAGTGCTTTTGTTTGTATTAAATGGAGAAACAATAATCACAGTATCACCAACAGATTTTTCACCCCACGTGATATTTCTAATTTTGCTGAATTTAATTGGACCATAAGTTGGCGGGTGATCAGAAATATTTCACGTGTTGTCTTTATGGGTGATGAATGTTGAGTGACAAATATGTTTTCCACATGTAAAAAAATTCTCTGTCCCTATTTATTAACAACATTTTTTGTTATTTTTTTTCTTATGATTATTCATTATTATTATTATTATTATTATTATTATTATTATTATTATTATTATTATTATTATTATTATTATTTATTTATTTATTTATATATTTATTTATTATTATTATTATTATTACGTGTTATTCGTATCGAGTAACATGGTTTTATGGTAATGTTGTGTTGCTAATTAGTAAGCATGGTAAATATTTAAGGAATTATTTGATTTTATGAAATGGGTAAAAATAATAAAACGGGTAGATGTTTTGCCATCTATTTTATTATTTCTATCGATTTCATTATAAGTAAAAATAATAAAATGGAAGGTTGTTATGACAAAATCATTGGTGAAACGGGTAAATATGATGAAATAGATAGTGAAACGGGTAGACAAAAAATATATGAATTTAGCAATTAAAGGATCAAGTTCCTATTTTAGAGGTTCCATGTTATATTATTACCCATTTTTATTATTAACTATTACTGTTTTTTTTTTTTTCGTTGTAATTCTTTTCTGATGAGGAATTGTAATAGTATTATTGGCATAAAAATAAAAAAAAAACTTTTTTATAGTAAATAATAATTAATTACAAATTTAATTATTTTTTATTTATAATTTTTCCTTGGAATCTAAATTTCAAATATTCTTGTTATTATTTTTTAGTAGAACGTTCGAATTTCATAGTTTGCACAAATATTGAAAATAGTAAAAATCACGTTGATTCGAAACAAAATTTTTTTAAATTACATGTGCATAAGGTTGTCCGACACACAAATTTTTCACTCCACGTGATTTTATCGCTTCCCAGAAAGTTTTTTTTTTTTAAAAAAAAATCTATTCGATATTACAAAATTTTAAATAAAAACAGACAAATTTTATTCTAATATAACTGCTAAAATTCGGGAGTAATTTATTGAGATTATTTTTTTAGAGAAAATAGATAATAAATTAATTAAGATCTTATTTATAATTTAATAATTAATCATTTAAAACTGTTATTGTATAGTTGCATTTATTACTGATAAAAAATATAATATATATCGAAAATGGCTTATAATTCGTACAAATGAATTGTCTTGAAAACATAATGTTTGTGTAGACGAAATTCTTAATTATTCTAAGAACCTATTTGTACTACCAATTCAATGAAGATCGGGTTAAATGTGCACCTTTATAATATATGATTAATAATAGCTGCATGAATTCAAATGTTGAATTGTACAATGTAAATCTAAGATCAAAATTTCATATTCATTTATTGTAAACAATAAAACGTATAAAATTTCACTTATAACCTTTTTTAAATAATTAATTCTTCACTTTTAAAATATATATTACACTTCAATAAATTTTATTATAACTTTAATCTACTGAAAAAATCATTACGAAAATGGGAAATATAAATTTTAAAGAGGCAAAATTTCGGTGGTACCGGAGATCAGCTAAAAGGGGATACAGTGATGCACAATTTAATCTTGGGTATTGCTACTCTAATGGAATTGGAACTATGAAAGATGAAGAAGAAGGATTTCAGTGTTACCTAAATTCAGCTGAAGGGGGAAACCCTAAGGGACAGAATGGTCTTGGATATTGTTATAAATATGGGTTTGGAATAACAAAATATGAAGGGAAAGCATTCCATTATTTCCTAGAATCAGCTAATGGGGGAATCAAATAGGGCAAAATATTATTGGATATTATTATATGAATGGGATAGGAACCATAAAAGATGAAGGGGAAGCATTCCATTGGTTCCTGAAATCAGCTGAAGGGGGAAACATTATAGGACAGAATAATCTTGGATATTGTTATGATAATGGGATTGGAATCAAAAAAGATCAAAGGAAAGCATTCCAGTGGTACCTGAAATCAGCTGAAGGAGGAAGCAGTAATGGACAACTAAATCTTGGATATTGTTATCACTATGGGATTGGAACTGCAAAAGATGAAGGGAAAGCATTCCGGTGGTACTGGAAATCAGCTAAGGGAGGAAACCACTTGGCACAAAATAATCTTGGATATTGTTATAAGGATGGGATTGGAACCATAAAAGATGAAGAGAAAGCATTCCAGTGGTACCTAAAATCAGCCGAAGGAGGTGAAAAATTTGGACAAAATTCAGTTGAATATTTCTATCGAAATGAAATTTCATATGTTAAAAAAGATCAAAATAAATTAGAATATCGATGCATTAGTTGTGAAAATTTAAATGATACATGTTCAGATTGTAAACTCATGGAAATGCCAAAATGGACTAGTGGTAATTATGATGTTGACAATATTATTCAAATGACTCAATCCGATAAAAATGCAAATGAATGGGAAATTTGGAGTTGGATAGATTATGACAAATTGAAAAATAAAGAATATTTAGCTGAAGGAGGATTTGGCAGTATTTGGAAAGCAGAATGGATAGATATGCCCGAAAAGACAATTGAATTTTATAAATCAAATCAAGTTGCCTTGAAGAAACTTAAAAATTCACAAGAAATTAGTTCAGAATTTTTAAAAGAGGTAAATAATAAATATCTCAATATATTAATTTGTTTTCGGATAATACATAATATTATTTATATTAATTTTGATTTTTTGTAACCATAGTTAACCGCTAATTTCCAATGTCGTGATAAATATGTTTTACCGATTTTGGGTATAACGCAAGATTCAATGACACAAGAATATGCAATAGTTTTAAGATATATGAAAAATGGAAATTTGAGAGATTTTCTTGATCAAAATAAATCATTACCTTGGATTGAACGATTATGGTTATTGAATTCTTTTATTAAGGGATTAAAAGTCATTCATAGTAAAGGGTTTGTCCATCGTGATCTTCATCCTGGAAACCTAATGATAACTGAAGCATATAGTAATTCGAAATATAAATTCATAAGATTAGGAGATTTAGGATTATGTAGAAATGCAAATGAAACCTCATCATCCGGAGCATATGGTGTATTGCCATATATTGCACCTGAGGTATTGAATAAATATCAATATTCACAAGCTTCAGATATTTATAGTGTTGGAGTTATTATGTGGGTTATTTCAACAGGAAAAAGTCCTTTTGCTAACAGAGAATATGATTCAGAATTAGCTGCTGATATTTTCAATGGACTTCGACTAAAAATTAATAAAGACACACCTCAATGTTATATAAAATTAATGGAATCGTGTTGGCACAAAGATAAATCTATACGTCCAAGTGCAAAAACAATTTATGATATATCAGAAAAATGGATTTCTGCTTTGCTTTATGATAAGAAATCAGCAGATTCATTTATGTTTTTAAATGCAGAACAAAAAATATGCGATTTAGGTGAAGATGAAGATTTATCTTCTGCTGAAATTACTCATTCTGAAGATAACATTACAAGTAAACTTTTACCTTCTGATTTTATTGATCTTCACATAGATAATCTTAAGTTTGATGGTCGTTAAATTAAAGTTGTTTGGATTGCAATATATCAAAGTTTGTCAATTAATTAACTAAAATTTCTTAATTTATTGGCCATTTCAAGTTATAAAATACATGCAACTTATCTTATTTTGTATAATTTATATTGTTATTTCATATGATTGTATTTTTTTCAAATAAATAAATAAATTACTAGTATTTCTAATTTATGATATTATGTTTTTACTACTTTGCAATTAACATAAATATTAATAAATTGTACACAATGCATTTAAAAATTCCAAGAAAATTTTTCATATGTTTATAAAAAATAAGCTTATCTATAATTATTTTATCAATTATTGGCAGATATATATGATTTAAATTTTAGAACGTTTCTTTAGTTTTTTTTCAGATCACAGTAACAGTATTAAATAATGAAATAAACAAATAATAAAATACAAATATAAAAATTCAGTAATTTTACAACTCAGTTAAATATAAATTACCTTAAATTTTTTGGTATTATATTATTTGCCATTATTTATTATTTATCAAAACGGTCAATAATTCTACATGTTCTATTTTATAAAGATCAAAAAATAAAGTTTGATAATTTTTATTGGGCCCTAGAAAGAATTATTCAAATTAGATATTATAATAAAAGTTTGGTATGCATATTCCAAAGCATCTTTGAGAATTGGGATTACTTTTGTGATATTGTTAAGCGAACATTTTTTACAAATTTTCAGAACAATTTTAGCGTTTTAAATAAAGAAAAAAAACCACGGTTGAAAATAAAAATTTATTTTCATGCTAATGAGCTATTTATTAAAAATCAATAAAAATCTAATCATTTCCTGACTTTTATAAAACACGAAATGGTAATTGTCATACACTATAAAGTACATTTCATAACTTTTTAATGCCACAGACAAGATATTTCTGTTCAATTAGAAAAATTAAAGATGTAAACTATTTATTAAGTAGAAAATTCTTCTTTTTTGGATTATTTAGGCAAAATAAAGAAGCCTGATATAATAATGATATTCGGTCACGTGGGTGGACAGGCCTCGCCTGTAACTGTAGGTCCTCCGCTATGCTCCGGACAATAATGACAAATAAAAAATGTTCACCTCAAGTCATTCAACCGTTCGGATATCAATCTTGGATTTGCCCAATTCAGTTCCCAACACACCCAATGATTACCGTCAAGCAACGAATTATTTTTTTTTTGAGATTAGTCATTAAAGATTACAGTATTTAATTGTGCAGCAGCAGATCGGTATATTTGTTGTTGCTGCCGAGTCAAATAAGAAGAATTACGAATCTTCTGAGATTAGTTATTATTAAGTTTTTGACTATCATATGATTAGATAATGACTGATGATGGTATTTGAATTGATATTGCTGAATATACCATGCCTAGCGCGTCTAAGGTGGGTCGAGTAAATTTTAAGAATTTCTTCAGTCCTGATTACACTTTTTCTGAATTCTGTTCATCACAACTTCGGTGTTTATATCATTTCATTTATAATATAGGAATCCTTCCTTATTTTCTCGTTTGAATTTTTGATAATTGAAATTATGATTTAGCTCACATTTTATCGCATCTTTATAAACTTGGAAATAGACTTTTCAACAACAACTTTATATCGTCAACTAAATTTTAGAATGGCACCACTATCTGATATTAAAAAAAAAACTAAATTTAGAATTTTTGCATCACTCAAAAATACGTGTGATATCACATACCATACCTATTAAATAATTCGTCGTTTAATATTCTTTTTTTTTTGTTTTAATAGAACTATTATTTATTTTTAAATATTTTTTTTTGAGTTTTTTCTTGTAAAATATAAAATTCTGCGCAATTTATGCTCAGATCATTGCAGGAATATCTCTGCTTTTAAAATTTTGTCTTTTCAAGTAAATTGCTGTAAGGAATAAGAATGGCATAATAAAAATCCCTTTCTTGGAGAGAATCCAATAAATAAATTTTAATATACCTTATTTCATCCATTTTTCTATTTTTCCTTAACATACTAAATAAAAACAAAAAAAAGCAATAAATTTTACCTGAAGGCAGTATCGTGTGTCCTTGGGTATTTTGCTGTCCCCGTATCTACGTTCGCATTGTCTCTACCCTAAACTAGTTTATAAATGTATATCAAAAAGTTTTCAAAAACCGATTTTAATTAATGACTTAATTTTTGTCCTTGCATTTTCCCGTGGTGTCTCTCGATAACACTGCCTGAAGATACTTGCTTTATTTTGTTCTATTTTTTTGTGATGTTAAAAAATATGGAACTTGCCTTGAAAAGCATCTCTCATCCCTTAACAATATAACGTTTCCCTTATTTTAATTGAATCCAGACACTAAAAAAAATAACAAAAATTATGTGAAAAATAAATAAAAATATGTGCTTCAAGTGAGATAACTGATGGCGAAGAAAACAACATTCTAACAAAGTCATTTCTATAATAACATATATTTGTGGCATATTAAATTCAAGCCTTAATAATATGTGCACCCGAAAATAGTTTTAAGATAAATAAATTAAATAGATATTCTTTAATAATAAATGAGTTCCCATACAAAAATACATTTAAGAAAGTTAACTCACATAATAAAAATTAAATATTTAAATAATAATAGACTAAAAAATTAAATAAGATAATATTGATTCAAATATTTTGATTTGGATTTTCTATAAAAATATTATCTTTATCTACACCAATGTTTTCTTCAAATTTTTGGGAATCAAATCACTTTTCCATTGACTTTGAATCTCCTATTCATCATCAACAGATTTTTTTAATTCTTTAGAATAAAAATTCATTGGGCATTAATAAATTAGGATCTATGAATTTAAAAATTCAAAAAAATTTAAATAATTTGGAATTGATCATTTATTAAAATTGAAATTGTTCTACGAATATACCTGAAGATTTTCCGGATTTTATTTCTTCCAATAAATCATGCAATCCATGAAGAGTATGAATATATCGACCAAAATAACATGATTGTGGATGTAACTTATTTGAATATGAAAATAATTCAAATAATTCTTGCTTTTGAGCTTTTGATGTACTTTTTTGATTTTCATCAGCAATTTTAAGTTGACACGAAAAAAAACCCATTATACTATACGTATATGATAGATCACGAAATAAATCACCTAATCCAACATAAGTTGGACATTTAAAAGGATCATCACTCCAACATTGATACATCAAGTCTAAAATTTAGACTCTAAATACCATTCCGGAATCCAATTTAACATAAAATCAGGGACCTTTGGTCGTACACCATTACATATATCTATCATCAAATAAGTATCATGTGCTTGGTCGGAAAACGTCGTTGTGCAGTAGCAATTTCATACATGATTCCACCAAAACTATAAATATCACCCTTCCTCGTAAATTCATTTCCTCTTAATACCTCAGGTGGAATATATGGAATTGATCCATAAATTTTATTATTTTTGTTGTTAGAGTTTAAAATTAAATCATTTTCTATTTTACATGAACTTGGGTCATATGGTAGACAAAAATCTCTAGGATCAAAATAATCCATCATCAAAACATTTCCACTATGAAGGTCACAATGGACTAAATTTGCTAAACGCAAGTTTGCAATACTACATGCTATTGAAAATAACATGTCTATTTTTTTGTTCCACCTTAAATCCCAAAAATTTTTGATTAAAAAGTTATGTAAGTCTTCATCAAATAATTCCATAACAATAATGTAGTTTTGCGTAGAAGGATTTTTTGAAATTCCATAATAATTAATAGAGTAGTTAAAATTCTTGACAGTTGTTACCTTAATGATAAAAATATTAAATGGTAAATTAATAAATTACAAAAATATTAATAACTAATATTCTAAATATAAAGAAACTTACCGCTTTACAAAATTCAGCTATATCATATCTAGAATCTTTTATTTCTTTCAAAGCAACT
The DNA here is from genome assembly GCA_003547095.1 of Diversispora epigaea. NCBI lineage: Eukaryota > Fungi > Glomeromycota > Glomeromycetes > Diversisporales > Diversisporaceae > Diversispora > Diversispora epigaea. The sequence continues at coordinate 132,357 of PQFF01000474.1, read as the reverse complement.
TTGTTTCCTTTAAAATCATATACCCAATCCTGATTTATAAAATTCCATTTCCTTTTTATTCCATTTTCTATTTTGGCGGAATACACAGATCCATGACCTCCATCTGCTATATGTTCGATATTTTGAAAATTATCATAAGGTATCCATAGTAACTTGTAAAAGACGTTTATTTGAGATTCTTGGATAATCTTATCAATAATAGTATTCCCACTGGACCAAGTTTTAAATTCTTGGATAGAATGTTCGCGGGAACACAAAAAACATAATCCACTAAAATCAATGTAATTTCGTGTACCAGAACAAAAATCTGCAGAAGAATGACCTGCCGGACAATATTTATTTTCTTGAGACATGGAAAATAAAATAAAAGAAGATTTTTATTCCAAATTTATATAATTCATTGTTTAATTTTTGTTATATTTATTTGTACTAAATTATTTATCCGATCCGACAAAAAAATATGTAAAAAACAAGGAAAAATGGATAATTCAAAAATGATGGGGTTGTTATATGATCATGTGAGTCATAATATTATCTCTGCAAATGATTTTGTTCATGATACAAGCTAAATTTCAATTATCCAGTATAAAAATTCTGGTTGATAATTAAATTTGTTTATAAAAAAATCTTATATTGAAACGTAAATTCTTATAAGAATTTATTAATTTTTTTCTAAAAAAAAAATAAATTTCTGCCTTAAATACTACATACTGTGGCGGTCTGCCCAGAACAAAGAGTAAAGTTACATCAATCAGTCTCACTAAATCGAACTCTCGTCACACCCCTTTTCGTACTAACTCAACGTACTCTTGTACGCAATATTTCGTAATGCCCACTATCCGCCAGTAGGATCAAGCAGTCACTTGCCTACTCACAACGAATAGATATATATTTTTAAATTCTTAACACAGTACACACAGGTGCGATCTGAAGGTACGTGAGTAAGTGGAGTAAAAGTATCTTTTTACAGCTCATTACGCAAACTTTCGAATCTTAGCTTCAGACTTTATTCAGTAACTTTATTCAAGAAATTACAAGATTAGTAATAGAGGTATTACGGGCTGTTAACCGTTTTTCACCAATATTACCATTATCACGAAATAAAAATATTAGAACGTATCAAATTATTACGGTGTATATCGAAACTTTTAAACTTATTGCAAAGATGTAACAACAAAAATATATCACTGCTTTGGCGTGTCTTATCTCTGCTGCTAAATCAAAACAATATGTTTCTATCTTTATTATTTATTTTTATTATAAAATGCGTACCAAAAGATTATTAATTTTATTATTACAAATTAAGTAAAAGATTTTCGTAATTATTCGAAATGTACCAAAAGAAATTAAAANTTTTAAATTCTTAACACAGTACACACAGGTGCGATCTGAAGGTACGTGAGTAAGTGGAGTAAAAGTATCTTTTTACAGCTCATTACGCAAACTTTCGAATCTTAGCTTCAGACTTTATTCAGTAACTTTATTCAAGAAATTACAAGATTAGTAATAGAGGTATTACGGGCTGTTAACCGTTTTTCACCAATATTACCATTATCACGAAATAAAAATATTAGAACGTATCAAATTATTACGGTGTATATCGAAACTTTTAAACTTATTGCAAAGATGTAACAACAAAAATATATCACTGCTTTGGCGTGTCTTATCTCTGCTGCTAAATCAAAACAATATGTTTCTATCTTTATTATTTATTTTTATTATAAAATGCGTACCAAAAGATTATTAATTTTATTATTACAAATTAAGTAAAAGATTTTCGTAATTATTCGAAATGTACCAAAAGAAATTAAAATTATAAAAAATTGTAAAAATGAGCCGATCCTTTTCACATCCTAAATTACCAGTCTATTTTATACACTTTCGAACTTATTCTCCTTCATCCTGTGTTGTTGCGTCTAAACACGTTCTTTTCTATTTTTAGAGATGACACACAAGGATGAAATACTTTGTACAAAGATGAATAATCTGTCATCTAGATGGTAACACACTCATCCGGTTATACTGTCATCTTAATGTTATCTCCCGTGACCTTCGCAACATTTCGAAATCCCGTGCACATCTCATGTGGAATTCGTGCACCCTCAATACTATAAACAAAAAAAAATTCATCTGATGGAATAACAATCAAAAAAATAGTGGATATAAATGGTGCAAAATATGTAACTCGAAACATTTCCAAAATGATTTTAATAATTGGACGCGGAAATGACAAAATAGATAAATTCATTCAAGATGCTCAACTAAATGCAGATGATTATGATAAAGTATTAGAATGGATATCTTTTGAAAGATTTAAAGATGTTAAACAAATAGGTAGAGGTGGACTAGGAACAATACATTATGCTAGGCGGATTTATTAGAGAATGGGATATTAAAAATCAACAATGGAAAGATATGGTAATTTTGAAGTGGCATTAAAAAAGTTTGATAATTTTGTGAATTTCAACGATGTCTTAAATGAAGTAAATATTTTAATTAGTATTTAAATTAAATTTTCAAATGTAACGCTTTAACTATAAATTAAATGTTTATATTATTAGATGGAAATTCACTTTAAAACATACACCGGTTCTGATTATATCAATTTTATGGAATTACACAAGATCCAGAAATACATTCATTTATGATGGTTTTACAATATTCAGCAGATGGAAATCTTCGAAAATATTTAAAAATTAATTTTAATGAGATTAGATGGAATCAAAAATTATTTAATTTATGGGATTTATCTAACAAATTAAAGGATATTCACGAATTAGGTATAGTTCACCAAGACTTTCATCCTGGAATATTTTAACATCCAATATTGAATTTCTAGTTTTATAAGGATTTCAGATTTTGGATTAAGCAAACAAATAGGGAAAAATCCAAATAATCCCGAAAAAAAGAATATAGTTGGTGTATTACCATATATTGCTCCAGAGGTACTAAGTGGTGATGAAGAATACACAAAAGCTGCTGATGTATATTCATTTGGAATTATTGCTTACGAAATGATTACAGGCTTTCCACTATATCCTGATATACCACATAACAAAGATTTAGCTATGAAAATATGCAATGGATTACGATTAAAAATTCCATTTCATACTCCCAAATTAATTAGAAGAATGATCATGAAGTGTTGGGATGCTCGAGTTACACATAGACCCACTATTGAAGAATTACATGATGAGTTATGGAAATACTGGAGTGATTATAGAAGTTATTTAAACGAAAGTAAAAATAAAGATTCAGAAATTGTAATTCAAATTAAAAAAGCTGAAGAATTTTCAGCAAATCAAAATTCAACAAATACAACAACTACAACTCCTCTTAATTATCAAACACACCACAAGCAATTTATACTAGTCGACTTCTTGATTTTTCAAAATTTCCAAAACCCAAGAACGAAGAAAATTTCGAACGGGAACTTGAAGAATTAACTAAATCTATGTCTAATTTATGTCCTAGTAAGTTTTGTTATATATTTTATTTATTTTATATTATATTATTTTTATAATTAATTATATAAATTCATTTCTATGTTATTTAGGTAATTCTGATCTATTTATTTAATTGTACCAGTATAAATTCATTTCTATGTTATTTATCTAATTTATTTGATTGATTTGATTTATTGGTACACTAGGTATTGAGTATGAATTTTTCATCCTATTTTTACGAATTTAATTTGCTTAGCTTGTAATTTTGACTTTATAAAAATAGGAAATAATAATAAAGGAAATATGAATTTATCACAAAATCGACTAAGTGTTAAAATATATGATAGTACGATTGTGCAATTTAGTATTGTATGTATAGAAAATCACTTTGTACGATTTCATTGTTAAAATCATACTAACTTGACTAACCAATCATTGACCCTAACCCTAACTATAGCGATAGTATAATTATAACGTACTAAAATAATTTCATACTATATACTAAAATACTAATTTCCGAAACCCCGCCCGCATTATTGAACGTTATGATGCACCGTTTTTAATGTTAAATATAAAAATTAATTATTGTACTAATTAATTTATTTTCGGTCTTAACTAAATTGGGCCAATTCCAATAGTCGGAATGAACTTTGAAAGAGGCACTGTGGATCAATACCTTTTTTCGAATTCAATCATTTTCTGTGAATGATGGATGTTAATATAAATAATAAAATAAATGTGATACGGAAATCAACAAATTAATAAAAAATAAATAAATAATAATTTTAACTCAATTAAGACACGAATATAATTCTTGTAGACGAGATACTTGTGAAAGTAATTCATATATTTCGTCAGCTGATCCCAATAATAAATAATTATCCAATTATTAAATAAATTTATTAAAATGTAATATTATAATAATAGTTATAAAAGTTGTTATTATGATCAAATGTTATTAGATAAGATGTTAATTTTAGTTTACTTACTTTTTTGTAAGCTCGAAAAATCCATCACGCTCATATTAAGGAACCAAACATTTATCTCAAAGATCAACCAATTGTGCAGTAAACTATAAAAAAAATAATAAATAGTGATAAATAAAAGATAAAATAGTGATAAATAATAGAAGATAAAGAATAATAAATAATAAATAAATAATAATAAATAATAATAAATAACAATAAATAATAATAAATAATAATACTTCTTCAATGACTTTTTGAATAGTAGCTCTCGTAATTTCTCTTAAACATTCAAACTCGATATTTAACTAAAATATAATAAATAAATATAATAAATTAGCAATAAATAAAATCATAAATAAATAATTAAATTAATTAATTAACAACAGAACATACTTTTTCTAAATACTATTCATAAAAATTATCATCACAAAGTTGAATCCTTTTCTACACGGGAATTTTCAATTCCCCATATCTTTTCGAACTTAATAATCAAATGATTTCACTTATCCTCTCAATATTTCCAATTGGTCAAAACTTAACCTTTGAATTTGCCAATCAACAAAATCATCTGATTCATCATCATCACCTCCTTCCAAGACAACAATCATTACTATTACTATTACTATTATTCATTATCATTGTTCAAGTTATTCTCGATTTTTGATAGTCTCTTGTAGCACTTAAAAGTTCTATGGGATCACTCTAATTAGTGAATAAACAAATTATTCCTTTATCGCGGAGTGTGATGATGAAGTTGAATTGCACATTATTCAAATTATTCACGTAGTGGGTCCTATTACATATAGATAGGTATATATATTATATTTTAATTCACATGCAATTAAAATAATAATAATAATTAAAATATTAAAATAATAATAATAATTAAAATAATTAAAATAATAATAATAATTAAAATAATTAAAATAATAATAATAATTAAAGATTACATACCACAATTTGGACCATTTCATCATATTTATGCCACACCTATCAGTAGTTAAATGATAATGATTTATAAATAATAATTTAATAATAATTATTATAGCCAAACCGTAAACTGAAGAACTCAGGTCAGAATCGAAAAGCTACAAGAAAATAAAATGAAATAAAATGAGATAAAATAAATAAATAAATAAATAAATAAAAATCAATAAATTAAATAAATTAAATAAATAAAATAAATTAAATAAATTAAATAAATTAAATTGAAATAAATAAATTAAATTAAATTAAATAAATTAAATATTAACAATAATTAATAAATAATTAAAAATTATAATAAAGTAATAATAAAATCAATGAATCAATAAATTGTGAAACATAGGTTTGTTGAAGTTTTAATTTAATAATAGCAATATTTGATACTAATAATAATAGTAAAGATGTCCTTTAAATTTTTTGACAAATTGTCTCAAGATTTTTCCGAACTTCTCAATGACAAGAAAGAATACAATGTTGTTATTGAAGTTGATAAAGAAAAAAACAAGAAATCTTTTGCCTTGCATTCGGTTGTCTTACGTTGTCGTTCTACCTACTTCACTAAAGAGTTAGAAAACACTGCTACGAATGAAAATCATGTTAAAACTATTTCCAAACCAAATATTTCTACTCAAATATTCGAAATTATTCTTAAGTTAGTGAAAATAAAATTATTTGTGATTTTTTTCGATAAAAGGTAATTTTAAATTAATATATTAAAATATGTTTTATTATGTGTGTTTAATATAGATACATCTATTGCGGAGTTGTTAACATTGAAAATATAGAAAACGAAATCATTTATGAATTAATGATTATTGCTAATGAATTGGAATTCGAAGAACTATCAGAAAAATTGGAAAATTACCTTGTTGAATCTAAAGCTCCTTGGTTAAGAACTCATTTCTCCCGTATTTATCACTCAATCTTTGATAGCATTAAGTGTAATGAATTCAAAGGTTTGAAACAATTTTATAATGATATTATTATCAAACATCCAAATGTAATTTTTGAATCCGAAGATTTCACTTCGCTCCAAGAAGCAGCATTAATTTCGATTTTAGAAAAAGATAACCTTCAATTAGAAGAAATTAAAATTTGGGATTATATTATCAAATGGGGAATTGCACAAAATCCCACTTTGCCTAGAAATTTGAAAGAATGGTCTAAAGAAAATTTCAAGACTTTAAAAACAACTCTACAAAATTGTTTACCACTGATTCGTTATTTTCATATTTCTGAGAAAGACATTTGGGAGAAATTAAAACCCTACAGAAAAATTCTTGGTATGCAACTTTGGGATGATTTAAATCAAAGACTCATATTTCCAAATCAACCAATTCAATCTCTTGCTTTACCAGCAAGAATTATTTCAAATCCTGAATTACCTCAAAGAGTAAATGAACTAATCTCAACCATAATCAACGACGAACATATGGTAGAAATTTCATCATGGATTGATCGCAAATCAACTATTTACTCTTTAGAAGATGTACCATATAAGTTTCAATTAATTTTCCGAGGAAGTAAAGATGGTTTTCAACCAAAAATATTTTGGGATATGTGTAATGGACATGTTGGTACAGTAGTGATTGCCAAAGTTGCAGGAACTGACGAAATACTTGGAGGTTATAATCCATTAGCTTGGGGTGACGAAATACTTGGAGGTTATAATCCATTAGCTTGGGTTAATACAAAAACTTTCGATACTTATGTGGAAACAAGTGATAGCTTTATATTTTCATTGAAAAATGGGAATATTCAAAATTCAATTCTCAGCAGAGTTAAAAACAAAAGTTATGCTCTAAGATATTATAGTCTTAATGGTCAAAAGACTTATGGTCCACATTTTGGTAATTCCGAATTTCTCTTGCGATCAAATATTTCTGATTTTACTAAAGATAAACTATGTTGGTGCGTTTATGGTCCTGAATATAGTCATTATTATGAAAAATCCATTAGAACAACCAATGAAAAATTTTCTATTTTAGATTATGAAGTATTCAAGATTGTTAAAAAATAATAATTTCAAATTCCAAATGTATAGTGAATATATCATTCTTTTTTATTTTATATGTGCTAACATTTCAATGATGATATAATAAAATCTATTATATAATAAAGTCTTAATAAAGTTTAAATTTTTGATTACGCGTATCATAACAAATACTAATTTATTTAAGATACCTAGATTTGAAATAAATTAGAGCGTATTCAATAAAATTATAATTATTATTAATAAATAATTTTACATAAAATGTCCTTTAAATTTTTTAACAAATTATCTCAAGATTTTTAGAATGATGAAAAAGAATACAATCTCTTCATTGAAGTTGGTAAAAAAAAAACATGATATTTTAGTGTCCGCGTCAGTGTTCAGCCTACTTCACAAAAGAGCTGGAAAAATTGCACTTTTACAAATGAAATCAGGTCAAAATTATTATTTAGACAAAAAAAAAAAAATCTAAATTCTTTAAGTACATGCCGCAAAATTTATAATATATTTAATGTGGATATTATTTATGAATTAATGATTAGTGCCAGTGAATTGGAACCCGAAGAACTATCAGATAAATTCTCAAGTTGCCTTATTGAATTTATTGAATCCCAAAGCTTCTTGGTTAAGAACTCTTATTATTCATTCTTTGATAGATAGTAATAAGTGTAATTACGTGTAATAAATTCAAAGGTTTGAAACAATATTATGATGTCATGTCATTATTATGAAGTTTCAAATTTAATTTTTGATTTATGTCACGTTGTATTTATCACGATATTGAGAAGGAAGGAAAATGAGGGAAAGAAAAGTCGGTTTAAGATAGCTAGAATCGCCGTAATTAAATTTATATCTAAAATTTAAATGTATTATAAATGTTATTGATTAATGCTGTTAAAATTTATTTGCTCACATCCCCATGAAAATTCTGTCAGTCGATTGTATTGTCGCTATTAGAAGAAATCCCTGATGGTGATGACGAATTAAAATTAATAAATAATAAAAATGAATGAATGATAGTGTCGAATTTACAAATAAAAGAAGTTAAAATTTAGGATAATGTTATCAAATTGGGAATTTTTCAGAATATTATTCTTTCAGTCATTATTGCTTACCGATTATTATTTTAAATATATTATTATTAACAGTTACAACTTTTATCTGTTTATTTTTTATTTTAATTCTTTAGTGTAGATACTCTTCGTTGTCTTTCATAATCTAACCAACCTAATAGAATTAATTCATTGTTAAAAAACATAAAATATGTATATACTAAATAATGAATATTAATTTACAGAAAATTTTTAAAAACTTACAATTCCATTTTTACATCATTATCGGGTCGAATAAAAATGATATTCCACCCAATCATTTCATTTCTGCAATTGTTTTTAAAGGTATGACAAATAGCACGACACGAGATTCTAAAAATAATAATATTTCCAATTTTTCTTAATAAGTTTTACTGTATATTATATCTGTAATAATAATAGAAATAACAGCAAATAAAAAATAAAAATAATATGAATATTAACTTTACTGTAACTATGAACTTCACATAAAAATCTTTATCAACTTTAATTCATTATATGTTCTAGGTTGAACCCATCGGATTTTAGAAAATACCTGTATTCATTCATTTATTTATTTATTTATCGAAGTGAATTAATCAAACCATGAAATATAAACAAGATGAATATCCTTTCCATATTCACTNAATAGAATTAATTCATTGTTAAAAAACATAAAATATGTATATACTAAATAATGAATATTAATTTACAGAAAATTTTTAAAAACTTACAATTCCATTTTTACATCATTATCGGGTCGAATAAAAATGATATTCCACCCAATCATTTCATTTCTGCAATTGTTTTTAAAGGTATGACAAATAGCACGACACGAGATTCTAAAAATAATAATATTTCCAATTTTTCTTAATAAGTTTTACTGTATATTATATCTGTAATAATAATAGAAATAACAGCAAATAAAAAATAAAAATAATATGAATATTAACTTTACTGTAACTATGAACTTCACATAAAAATCTTTATCAACTTTAATTCATTATATGTTCTAGGTTGAACCCATCGGATTTTAGAAAATACCTGTATTCATTCATTTATTTATTTATTTATCGAAGTGAATTAATCAAACCATGAAATATAAACAAGATGAATATCCTTTCCATATTCACTATATTCACTGAAAATAAATTTGATTAAGTAATTTATAAAAAAAAAATTCAAAGATTTAGGAATTTTATATGGTAATTATCTTCAGCTTTCTAATAAGTACTATAAATATTTTACTTAATTTCTTGTATAAATCCTTCAATTCGTGAGTTGATAAAGTTGATTTTTACTTCTAAAATTCAACTATTAAGGTCACTTACAATAAAATACAACTAAATTATTATCTGTAAATTCTTTAAAATTTTGCATACGTAATCTATGATATGGAAAATACCTAATGACATCTAGACTCCTTCTGAGAAATACTAGGGTTTTAAAAAAATCCAGTAAAAATTTTACCATCAAAGTTGTCCTACGACAAATAACTTTTCCTTATAAAAAACAAATAAACATAAATTCTATTTTTTTTATTATAACCATTTTTTAAAAAAATCTTACCAAATGACCATTCGAAAATAATCAAAAATTGCTTCATAATTAGAAGAGATCTAAACTATCTCATTGGCAATTAAATTAAAGAGAATTTAAATGCTATTTGATTATCAGCAACAGTTTCAATAAAACACTGAAACTAGTAAACCAATAATAAGATGAATCATTTCAACTGAATTCTTTTTATGTTCTTTAATAGATTTTTTGAAAGCTGAATTCGGTATCACCGGAGTAAGAATACCTCTAAAATGACTTTGAATGTAAGAGAAAGATCAATTATGAAAATCCTCCTATAGATGAACAGGCTAGTAAAAATATTATCTACATAATCGGTAGGCCTCTTTAAGATAAGAATTCTACCTCCAAAATAGCTATTGAAGGCTAGTGATCCATCATAATAATACCTTAAAAGTGATATCAATGACCCATAAATATTGTATGATTCGAGTACCTTCAAAATTACTCACGAATTTCTATCCTTTCATCTTTCCATCGTTCGCTATTATGATAAACCTCTATATTAAATAATTAAACTATTCTATATAATACAAATAAAATCTATGATGTTAATGAAATCTATAATACAAATGAAATTTATAATACAAATGAAATCTATAATACACATGAAATCTATAATGCAATATACAATCCCTCCTTCCACCTATGATATCTACATATACAAACTATTTACAATATTACAATAATATACAAAACTATTTACAATATTTGCAATAATATTTACACAAATCCTGTCCTTTTCTTCACTTAGAGAAGATCGACAATTCCCATGTAAAGAATACTTCAATTTTTTGATGAGAAAAACTGATGACTCATTATCAGCAGGATAGCAAATATTCGTACAAATATTGTACAGATATACAGATTAAGCTGCAATCATCATTTCGAAGACTTTGATAATTAAAACTTTAATCCTGTTGGATGCTCTGGAAGAACAACTTCCAGTATTACAAAGACCTTGAACAATGTCCTTATTGATTATATCAATGGTACCCTCGATATTTTCTTGTGGAGCCCTTGTCGATTTGTACCTCCGAAGTGACCAGTGTATTTTAAAGGAACTATGAAGATTAAGAGTCATACAATCAAGGTTAAGGTTTCATATACTCATTGATGGTAGAACTTAATTGTTTCTATTCAAAAATAAGATATTTTTTTTAAAAAAGCAATTTTTCTTCTGTATTTATACAGAGAAAGAAAAATTTTTAAGAATAAAAAGGAAGCCTTTTATAATGTTTTTGGATTATGTGAATTTGTAAAAAATTAAGAACTGTAAAATTTTAAGTAAGTGTTCATAATATATCCATTAATAGTTGAACTTTGTCTACTCATTAATAAGAGTGGTTTTTTTTAAATAAAAGTAATATGTACGTTCAGAGAAAGTGGAGAAAGTGAGAAAAAAATTTTTGAGCGAAAAGGGAACCTTTTTATAATGTTTTGGATTACGTAATGTTAGTATCAAAAATTGCAAAAAGGATCGACAAGGTAATTCTTTTGTCCCCTTAACTTTATTGTGATTTACCAAAATTGCTACTACCACTGAGATTAATTTTTTATATATTTATATTAAATTTTGTTCCATTAAACAAGGATATTAGAACAATAAGGCAGTGTGTCCGTGCCCTGCTAACTTATTGTAGATAACACATCACATGAAAATGCGCCTGACGTAATTCACGCCTCTGCTTCACTAACTTGTTGTTTGCAGATGACATTAGGATGCTTGGCACAGCAGAAAGCAGTGTTGGCAAATGACCTCAAATGACCTTTGAAATGACTTTAGCATGTGATGATTTTACTATAAACTTCATATACCAAATGACCTTGAAATTTGTCAACACTGACGCAAAGACAGTGTAGAATATTATTTTTTATGGTAAATAATAATATATTATACATAATTTAATTTTCAATATCATTCTTCACTATCATTATCATCACTATCATTAAACAATCTTGTTAAAACTTAGAAATACTTTAACTCTGTGACAATTGATAACTATAAAATTTATTAAATCCTAATTATAAAAAAAATGGTGTTATTTTATTTAATAAAAAATCTTAATTTCAAACTAATTCATCAAACATATATTCTTTAAAATGGTACCACGTTTTAAATTTATCTTTTTTTTCTCATAATTGTGCATTTAAATTCTATTTCTAAAAGAATGCGTCTCTAAAAAATTATAAGATATTGACGTGATAAATCAGTTAATTATTATTTAAACAATAATATATGATAGATAATTATAATTTATATTAAATTTTTAGCAGTTATAAACTATAGTAATGTAAATGACACAGTCTAATTACGGAATATTTTTTAACATTTTATTAGAACTGATAATAACTCAACCTTAAAGTTGAATGTGATTTTATATTGAATCAGATAATTTATTAACATAGACGATTTTACGAAATATTTTTAGAATCTTTAGATGAAAAAAAAACAACTTAATTTGCTGAGAATTTATTTGTCTTGGAGTTATTATGCAATTTTTTAAGAAAATACAGAGAAAGATTAAAGCTTTTAATTACTTTTTCAAGCTTTATATAAATGATAATGATATGATTATATATGTATAAACTATTTTTTAATTATTTTATCTTATGATATTGTGTCTAAATACAGAAATTGTTACGAAGATTTTATTTTTTCATGGGAAAAACAAATCCATATCTAGTATATAATCTTGATTTTCTTAGGCTAAGAAAAACTAAATAAATGCATGTTTTCATAGGAATGTTTAATGCGCATTGCTAGTAATGTTTTAACTTTATTCTTTTGTTTTTTTTTTTACACGAATGATAGTTTTTTAGTTCTTGAGTTTTGTATCATATTTTTAAATTGCTTCGTTTAATAAAAAAATTTTATTCAAATATTGAATTATTTTAAATTTTAATAAAGTTAAATATATATTACGGTAGCCTTAAAATGTAGAAACAAATTGCTTTTTTTTTAGATTTTCGTTATATCCTAAAGCGATGCAACAATACAATTGAATATTTACTTAGTGAGAATACAACTAAACCATAAATTTATTAAAGTATTAAATAAATTGCATGTTAAAATGGACTGCGTGTATGTTTCTTATTGTATTGAAAATAAGATTANTATTGACGTGATAAATCAGTTAATTATTATTTAAACAATAATATATGATAGATAATTATAATTTATATTAAATTTTTAGCAGTTATAAACTATAGTAATGTAAATGACACAGTCTAATTACGGAATATTTTTTAACATTTTATTAGAACTGATAATAACTCAACCTTAAAGTTGAATGTGATTTTATATTGAATCAGATAATTTATTAACATAGACGATTTTACGAAATATTTTTAGAATCTTTAGATGAAAAAAAAACAACTTAATTTGCTGAGAATTTATTTGTCTTGGAGTTATTATGCAATTTTTTAAGAAAATACAGAGAAAGATTAAAGCTTTTAATTACTTTTTCAAGCTTTATATAAATGATAATGATATGATTATATATGTATAAACTATTTTTTAATTATTTTATCTTATGATATTGTGTCTAAATACAGAAATTGTTACGAAGATTTTATTTTTTCATGGGAAAAACAAATCCATATCTAGTATATAATCTTGATTTTCTTAGGCTAAGAAAAACTAAATAAATGCATGTTTTCATAGGAATGTTTAATGCGCATTGCTAGTAATGTTTTAACTTTATTCTTTTGTTTTTTTTTTTACACGAATGATAGTTTTTTAGTTCTTGAGTTTTGTATCATATTTTTAAATTGCTTCGTTTAATAAAAAAATTTTATTCAAATATTGAATTATTTTAAATTTTAATAAAGTTAAATATATATTACGGTAGCCTTAAAATGTAGAAACAAATTGCTTTTTTTTTAGATTTTCGTTATATCCTAAAGCGATGCAACAATACAATTGAATATTTACTTAGTGAGAATACAACTAAACCATAAATTTATTAAAGTATTAAATAAATTGCATGTTAAAATGGACTGCGTGTATGTTTCTTATTGTATTGAAAATAAGATTATTAATCATCGAGATATAAAAAGGAAATGACGCACCTTCCTATCCTGGAACTTCTGAAAGATTCCTTCCACTATATTGATTAAATTGATGTATATGCGCAAAAAAGCAAGAAATTAAACAAAATAAAAGATTCTTACCTAAAAATAAAGAAACTCAAATCACCAGCCAAAAACCAAAATCCACCTGACTCAACCCCGTCACCGCCCAGGCGCGAGTCAAGAAACTAAAAACTAACAATAATAAGAATGAATGGTCAGTATTAATATTCATAATAATATACTGTATGACATACAAAAGAAAAATAAAGATTTCTTACCTAAAATAATTAAGACGGATGACGGAGGATTACTATATAAAAAAAGGTTAGTATAAAAAAAAGAAGGTTAGTATAAAAAAAGAAAGGTTAGTATAAAAAAAAGAAGAAAGGTTAGTATAAAAAAAAAAGAAGAAAGGTTAGTATAAAAAAAGAAAATCGAACCAATCCACCTAGCCCAACCATGTACGCCGCCCACACTTGGACCAAGAAATCTAACTATTAAAAATCTATCTATAAAAAGAAATAATAATAATAATTAGTATTTCATGATGGCACACAAACAAACAAAGAAGAATAAAAATTTTCTTACCCTAAAAAAAATCTAAACTAAAGAAAAACTATCCTGTGAAACAAAGAATAATTAGTATTATATTAGTATTCATTGATGGCATCGCAAACAAATAAAAAATAAAAATTTTACTTACCTAAAAAAGTCTAAACTAAAGAAATCTATTCTAATAAATTCTAAACTAAAGAAATCTAATTAAAACTATTAACAAAATAAAATTAGTATCTATCAATCGTGGCACGCATATACAACAATTCCATCAATTTCTTCGATTCATCAATTCTATCAATCATCATTGCCAGTACCAGTGAAATCCAATCTGAAATATATAGATGAATGCAAGAAGAGATAATTATAAATATTTGAAAAACAAAATAAAAAATTAAATAAAACAAATCTCAAAATACCAGAGAAAATTATTTCAGAAGCAACCATTATCCTACAAGAAAGATACATTCTCCAAAAAGGAAATGATAGAATCGATAGAAAACAAAAGGTAGTTAGTAAAGTAAATTACTTCACTGAAAAATTAAAAAAAGGACAAGCAATTAGTAGTTCATTTACATAATAAAAATTATCTTCTTAGTTGACAAGCCAAAAACAAACAAAGCATAGGAATATAAAAAAATTATAAAGCATGTATTATTTTTTGAAAACAATACAAAAATAAATTTACATTAAGACGAACTGCATGTATATGTATATTTCTATTATTCTATTAATGCATAATTGTATCGAAAATAAAGTTAATAATACCAATAATTAATAAT
Source organism: Diversispora epigaea (assembly GCA_003547095.1). NCBI lineage: Eukaryota > Fungi > Glomeromycota > Glomeromycetes > Diversisporales > Diversisporaceae > Diversispora > Diversispora epigaea. Next base: position 116,904 of record PQFF01000474.1, on the reverse strand, counting down.
AATCATCGATAAAAATTAATATAAAAAGGAAACGCACCTTCCTATTCTTGACTTTCTAAATGATTCCTTCCCCGATTTTTCTCATTTTGATTGAATCAATGCACATGCGCAAAAAGTAAGAAATTAAATAAAATAAAAACTTCTTACCTAAAAATAAAAAAACTCGAACCACCAGCCAAAAACCAAAATCCACCCGACTCAACCCTGTCACCGCCCAGGCGCGAGTCAAGAAACTAAAAACTAACAATAAAAAGTATGAATGGTTAGTATTAATATTCATAACAATATACTGTATAACATACAAAAGAAAAATAAAGATTTCTTACCTAAAAAAAAGGTTAGTATAAAAAAAAGAAGAAAGGTTAGTATAAAAAAAGAAGAAAGGTTAGTATAAAAAAAAAAGAAAAAAGGTTAGTATAAAAAAGAAAATCGAACCAATCCACCTAGCCCAACCATGTACGCCGCCCACACTTGGACCAAGAAATCTAACTATTAAAAACTATCTATAAAAAGAAATAATAATAATAATTAGTATTTCATGATGGCACACAAACAAACAAAGAAGAAATAAAAATTTTCTTACCTTAAAAAAATCTAAACTAAAGAAAAACTATCCTGTGGAATAAAGAATGATTATTATTATATTCATCAATGCATAGCAAATAGAAAAGAAACAAAAGAAAAAAAAATTAAATTTTACTCACCTAAAAAATCTAAACTAAAGAAATCTAAAACTATTCATAAAATAAAAAGGTTATGATTAGTATCCTTCAATCATTAATCGTACACGCATGTACATTGATTCAACTTCTTTTATTCATCAATTCTATCCATCGCCCAAGACGATGAAATTCAATCTGGGATAGATAAACAAATACAGGAATAGATTATTATTAATAATTCAAAAAAAAATATTAGATAAAATGTAACAAAACAAATAAAATAAATACTAGGGAAAATTATTTTGGAAATCGAAAGAATTCTACAATCTGCAAAAAGAAATGATGCTACCAAAGGAATCGATACAAACAAAAATTAATAATGAAAAAAACAAGAAGTTAGTGGAATACTTGCGAAAGCCTTGTTGAAAACCAAAAAGTAACAAGCAGTTAATAGTTTGTTTACACAGTAGAATATATATTCGCTGACAAGCTAAACAAGCCAAAATATGACTCAAGTGGTAGATAAAGCAACAAAACNTGATTATTATTATATTCATCAATGCATAGCAAATAGAAAAGAAACAAAAGAAAAAAAAATTAAATTTTACTCACCTAAAAAATCTAAACTAAAGAAATCTAAAACTATTCATAAAATAAAAAGGTTATGATTAGTATCCTTCAATCATTAATCGTACACGCATGTACATTGATTCAACTTCTTTTATTCATCAATTCTATCCATCGCCCAAGACGATGAAATTCAATCTGGGATAGATAAACAAATACAGGAATAGATTATTATTAATAATTCAAAAAAAAATATTAGATAAAATGTAACAAAACAAATAAAATAAATACTAGGGAAAATTATTTTGGAAATCGAAAGAATTCTACAATCTGCAAAAAGAAATGATGCTACCAAAGGAATCGATACAAACAAAAATTAATAATGAAAAAAACAAGAAGTTAGTGGAATACTTGCGAAAGCCTTGTTGAAAACCAAAAAGTAACAAGCAGTTAATAGTTTGTTTACACAGTAGAATATATATTCGCTGACAAGCTAAACAAGCCAAAATATGACTCAAGTGGTAGATAAAGCAACAAAACAAGGAAATAAACCTCACTAAAAAAAATGCCCTCTACGCGTAATATTTTCAGTTCCAAAAACATAGTTAAAAACTCCCTCTACGCGTAATTTTTTCAGTTTCAAAAACAGAATTAATTTCTAATAATTCTCTATTAACTTTTCTTGGATGAACTACTGCTGATATATGAACATGTTTTTTGGTGGCCTACTTGCAAAGGAATAAAACAAGCTGAATTTTAGTTATCGCAAAAAGTTTTTTGAAAAGAATAAGTGAGTGAAAAATAAGGAGTTGAAAGGATATGACTTACGTTAATGTTATTTATAATTGATGAAAAAAATTTTTTACTGATAAACAAAAATTATTGGTTAACTCAGATGAGCACAAAATTTTTGCAGTTACACAAAATGACTTATTATTTATAGAATCATAAAGTAAAATTCTCAAAACGTCATATTGATATATATTATAAAATAATAAAAAATATACTATGCAAAAGTAAAGATATTATTTTAAGCAAATATTCCATTAAATATATTAACTAAATATAAGAAAATAGTAATTATCACTTCCCCATATTGAAAAAAAATTATTTATTTCAATAGAAAGAATTCTATATATTTAGAAAAATATATTTGAAGGATAAGTTTCAGATTTTGTAAAGTTTTTACATTTTGCTTAATAAATAACTTTAAAGTAACGATGCAAATATTTTCAATATCAGTTAATAGTGCCAAGAACAACACCAATAATAAGTATTATTTTACGTATCAATCTGATTGACTTTAAAATGTTCATCACTCAGTCTAAATCATTTTGTACAATACAGTAACCTTTTAATTTCTTCCGTTACAACATTTAAACGGGTTTTCCCCGGTATGAGTTTTCATGTGTTATTATATTAGCTTCTAAAAATTATTCAAATAAATAATTATTTTAGTTTTTTACCTGCGTGGGTTCGTATATGTCTCACGAATTTTTGATGTTGTGTAAATGAATATCCTCGATCACACCTTTCTTAATAACATACATATACTTCAACCATTTCCAATATGACCTTCACTAATATGTCCGTTAATTCTTCAAATGTTTGAAATCGTAAATAACATTCTTCCTAGTGACAACTATGATCATGTGTCCCCAAATGTTCTATTAATTCATCACTACTTTCTTCTTCTTTAGTACATGAATCCCGTCAACATAAATTTCCTTTGCTACGACCTGACACATGTAATTTTGAAAAATGAGGTATTAATTCATCAATAGATCTGAACACTGCGGCACAAGTGGCCCAAAAGTATTGTGCTTCATCTAATATTGGGCATGATTTTCTTTTAGATCATAATACAGATTATATTGTTGACGATGGTGTTACTTTCATTTCAGGTGAAGAATTCCCAACACATGATATTCATGATATTTTATCACGGAGAAATTTTTACTTCATATTTGAGAATGTGATTGGTAAATTGTTGTTGTTACTAATGAGAATAATAGGACTGAAAAAAAATGAATTTGATTATAAAGTAAACAGTATATCGAAATCAATTAAATGAATAAAAATATTATTTACCTGTATTTCGAGACTCATCATATTATTCATATTCCCATTATTTGTACCAATAGGTGCTCGNTGAATATCCTCGATCACACCTTTCTTAATAACATACATATACTTCAACCATTTCCAATATGACCTTCACTAATATGTCCGTTAATTCTTCAAATGTTTGAAATCGTAAATAACATTCTTCCTAGTGACAACTATGATCATGTGTCCCCAAATGTTCTATTAATTCATCACTACTTTCTTCTTCTTTAGTACATGAATCCCGTCAACATAAATTTCCTTTGCTACGACCTGACACATGTAATTTTGAAAAATGAGGTATTAATTCATCAATAGATCTGAACACTGCGGCACAAGTGGCCCAAAAGTATTGTGCTTCATCTAATATTGGGCATGATTTTCTTTTAGATCATAATACAGATTATATTGTTGACGATGGTGTTACTTTCATTTCAGGTGAAGAATTCCCAACACATGATATTCATGATATTTTATCACGGAGAAATTTTTACTTCATATTTGAGAATGTGATTGGTAAATTGTTGTTGTTACTAATGAGAATAATAGGACTGAAAAAAAATGAATTTGATTATAAAGTAAACAGTATATCGAAATCAATTAAATGAATAAAAATATTATTTACCTGTATTTCGAGACTCATCATATTATTCATATTCCCATTATTTGTACCAATAGGTGCTCGGAAGATTCTCGAACTAAAGTTGAAAGAGAATTTGATAATTCAATTTGCAACTCTTATAAAATTGTGGCAAAGTCACTGAATGATATTCCGGACCGTTCTCAAAAGTTCTTTGATTTAATATTGTGGAAGAGTTTGATGATTCTCCATGGTTATCAGAAAATTAATTTTTAACTCTTGCATTATTTTGCAAAGTTGTGGTGATGTTATTGAATGACATTTTGATTGATTTCAAAAATTCTCATGAGGTGAATGTAATGAAGATGGTTGATAAGAAATATATGAACCATCAGGAAATGATTCTTCGAATTGAGTGTCATGACTTGAAGATAAAACTGTTGCTTGTTCTAACATGTGGATTATTATATTATTGTTGCTGTTGTTATTGTCTGATTCTACCATTCGCTGTCACATACTTATTCAAGGATTATATTGGTCAAGTTTCAGTTCCAACTTCTGTAAAATAAATGTTATTTTTCGTTGATGAGATAGAAACTCTTTTAAGAATAAGAAATGTTTTTCAAAATCTTGTGATACATTTTATAATAAGTTCTGTAGAACAAGTTTAATCAACAAGTGAGCAATATATGCAACTACCTCAGAACTTGTCCATTTTGTTAATTCCAAAAAACGATTGATAGACTTTCATCTGTATCTTGTCACTAATCTTCTGATCTAAAATCAATATTGACAATGATGTGTCCTTCCTCAAATGAAATCTTATTAGGTTATCCTGCGGCAATAATCATATAATGCCCCAGCCGAAGGTAAGGCTTGATGATAATATTTGATTCGGCTTCATGAACTTGTTGTTCAACCTCCTACTTTTTATTATAAATAAATAAATTAATTAATTAGTTTATTCTCAACGTTTAAAAATGTCAAAAAAATGAAATATTAAATAAAGGTGATTTTGTTTCCTTATCAGGATTTAAATCTACATTATAACCAACAACTTCATTATTTCTATTTGGTATTTCCTGAGTATCAATAAGTTCTACAAAATCTTCTATTAAAAATAATTTATTAATATTTTGAAAATAATAACTGGAATGAATAAATATAATAATAATAAACATATCTTTTTTCTCTAAATTTACCCGGGAATAATCTACTACATGTACCATCTTCAGTAGTGCCTTGTCACCGTCCATTAATAATATAATAAAAATCAAAACTATTATTTATTACTAAATAAAAATAAGCAATATAAAAATAATATTTATTTCTAATATAATAATAAATTTTAAACTTACATTAAACCTTCTAAATCTCCTATTCTTTCTGCTTCACTTTGTTGGCTATTATTATTAAAACTACGTGATAATTTCTTTGTATTAATTGAATTCATTGGATCTATAATTATTTAATTAATTAATTATTTTAATTAACTTATTTATATTGTATCGTACACGCATATATTGACCTTAAACCAATCCTGCCTTTATCCCAATTGTACTTTTTTTTATTCTTTATCAGTGACTTTTTCTGTTTGGTAACAACTAATTCTGGTATCTTTTTACAATATTATCTTTATCTTTCTTATTCTTATTCTTCTTTTTCTTCTTATCATTCTTATTCCCAAATTCATTATCGTTATTCTCGTCATAACCATTGTTGTTTTTATTGTTCACGGATAAAGATAATTCTTCATCATCTGGTTGTTATCTAATCCATAATTACATTCATCATTTGGTTAAAATCTTGTTGTTGAGTAGAAGTAGGGATGATAAATGTGATCGCAAATGACTATCATTATTATTATTATTATTATTATTATTGAAGAAGATTAATGAAAATTAATTGATAATATCATCTATGATTTTATTTCATTTTATTTTTTATTAAAAAAAAATCACTCCTGTATATGTGTTTTGCGCTCCAAATACCATATTTGTTGCCCGAGTTTTAAATTCCACTATATTGAAGTTAAGTATAATGTGAATAGAATGTGAATATATTATGAATTGAATATGAATATGAATATGAATATGAATATTAATAGAATAGAATAGAATATAGAATATGAGGATCGAATATGAAAATAAAATATGAGAAGTAGATTAATATATTTTACCTTCAGCTGTGACGTCTCCAAAAACTTCTATTAAAAAAACATCGTATAGTAAAGTGTATAAAACATGGCAGATTTTTTTTTTCGATCCTTCCAAAAAGTAAGTATTATTTTTATTCAATCAATCAAAACATGCGAAACTGAAAGTATTTAACAAGTAGAATGTCTATATCGATTCTAAACAAGTGGGTTGATTAAATATTTAATCGAGATATTTATCAAGATATTTAATCAAGATATCTTGATAAAAATCTTGATTAAATATCTTGATTAAATCTTTTAATTTAGTACATAATAAAAAGTATATCACGATTTCATAATAATTAATTGTATCAAATATAATGAATACAATTTATACAATAAAACTATATAGTTAAATATCTAATACATTTACTTTAAATTACTTTAAATTACTTAATTCTAAATGACACTACGTTGCTATACATATTAGTATTAGCCATTATAGTATTTAATTTTGTAATTTTAAAATATTTATAATGAGAGTGATTCAATTATAATAAATAACAAACAAATGTATAACCAAAATGTAGAAACAATATATAAATAACTTCAAATGTTATGTTTTCCATATCTATACAAACTGATGATAAAGTAAAAATAATAATTACGATAAAACAAAGATAAAATGATCACAATAAATAAATAAAATCTCTAAATGAAAGAGAAAATAAATAAAATAAATAATAGACATTAGTATAAATAATAAGTCCGATTGTCTCATTTTCGAAGCCATAAAGGCTCCATCATCAAAATCACGATTAATCAAGATAATAAAGATCGAATTTATGCATATTATATGAATTATATGATCACATTTTTTCTTTATTTTCCAAATTATCTCCCAAATCATTTTATCATCAGAATCTACATCTGTCATTAAAAATATTATTTAACTATTTATTTATTGAAAAATTATCATCAATAATTATATAGTTATACAAAAAATTCAAAAATGAGTATTCTTTATTTCTTTAAATATTTTTTAACTTTTTATTTTAATTATCATTAAATAAAATATAAATTAAAAATCAAAAAAAAATGAGATCTAATTATTTACATATACATATACTGCAAGTGAAAATAAAACGCGAAAATCATAATCACGGGATCGTCACAAAACATCAATCAGGAGATCACCGATCACGTAATGTAAATAAATAAACAAATAACATTATTTATAACTCTTGTTTATTTATTTATAACTCTTCCTTCACTTCTCATCTCTCTTACACCTTTTATTCCTTTGATAAATTAAAGCCTTCCAAAAAGTTATTTTCGTTAGTTTAGCTTGAAAAAATGTCGTTAAATAGAAATAATCACTTTACTCCTTATTACTATAGCTCTTCTTCTGTTCCTTCTACTTCTGTTCCTTATACTTCATCTGTTCCTTCTACTTTTTCTCCTCCTTCTGCTTCTTCGGTTCCTTTAGCTTCTTTTGTTCCTTCTGCTTTTTTTGTTCCTTCTTCTTTTTCTTCTGCTCATACTTTATCTTTTGCTCCGAATACTGACTCTTTTGTTCCTCCTGTTCCTAATTTTTACTATTCTTCTTATTATTATGATCCTTCTCATTCTTATGCTGTTCCTAGTTTTGTTAACTCTGCTTATTTTACTCCTTCAACTTATGTTTCTCCCACTTCTTCTACTACTTTGCCTGTTCCCTCTTTGTCTGCTTCTTCTACTACTTCTTCTAATACTTTATCTGCTTCTTCTTCTACTTTTTCTACTTCTTCTTCTACTTCTTCTTCTATTACTACTGCTTTGCCCGCTTATGTTTCTNTTGATAAATTAAAGCCTTCCAAAAAGTTATTTTCGTTAGTTTAGCTTGAAAAAATGTCGTTAAATAGAAATAATCACTTTACTCCTTATTACTATAGCTCTTCTTCTGTTCCTTCTACTTCTGTTCCTTATACTTCATCTGTTCCTTCTACTTTTTCTCCTCCTTCTGCTTCTTCGGTTCCTTTAGCTTCTTTTGTTCCTTCTGCTTTTTTTGTTCCTTCTTCTTTTTCTTCTGCTCATACTTTATCTTTTGCTCCGAATACTGACTCTTTTGTTCCTCCTGTTCCTAATTTTTACTATTCTTCTTATTATTATGATCCTTCTCATTCTTATGCTGTTCCTAGTTTTGTTAACTCTGCTTATTTTACTCCTTCAACTTATGTTTCTCCCACTTCTTCTACTACTTTGCCTGTTCCCTCTTTGTCTGCTTCTTCTACTACTTCTTCTAATACTTTATCTGCTTCTTCTTCTACTTTTTCTACTTCTTCTTCTACTTCTTCTTCTATTACTACTGCTTTGCCCGCTTATGTTTCTTCTTCTTCTACTACTACTACTACTACTACTACTAATACTATTTTTTCTACTAATCATCCCACCACTTCTTCTTTTACTCAAGCTAGCCCTTCGAGTTCCAGGGCAAGCAGTGTGGCTCCTGATGACAGGTAATTTATGTTTATAATTCATTAAGAAGATTGTTTATTTTATATATTAAAATTTAATAATAATTATCATATTAATTTCAATATAGTGAGTCACACTACAACTCCACCTCTGCCATATCACGACACGATGCAATGAAATCAACCTTAACCTCTCCCGATGTTGAATTTTATTCTCCCAAAGTCGTGAACAGAGCACAACTAACTGTAATTAAACATTGTAAGTATAAATATTTGTTATTTTAGAATGAAATGATTTAAAATAATTATTTATTAAAATTATTTATTATAATAGACAGAAAAATGAAAAATCGATATACCCCTTATATTAGTTCATGTTTGAACGATAGGTATGAAATTTTATTAAAATTAATGAATTGGAATTTTTATTTGATTATTTTTAAATGGATATTAATTAATTGTACTATACAAAAAGGGGCACAGGAGATCATTTAATAATGGCAGAGGATATAGGCAAACGTTATATTACAAGCCCACCTGCGAGTTGTTACCTCTGGAACCGTCCTTCAAGAGCAGAAAGGATTGCTCTTAGAAAGAAAAACACTGGAATCAAATTTAGGGATGGGTTCTTCAATTATGCACGATCTCCTGCATCTAGAAAACCCTGTTATAACAACCTATATGAACAATATCAAATTGAACTAATGGGAAGGATTGGCCAAACATATGAAAAAGCGTATATATATTATTATTATTATTATTATTATTATTATTATTATTATTATTATTATTATTATTGAATTATTTTATTAACTTATTTATTTTTTAGTAAATGGGAGGCCATTGGAGTAAACCGATCTGTTTTCTCCAACCCTAATTTGACTTCCAGTGAACATTTGGAAAATCGCCGAATCCGTTTAAATGCCACAAGCTCAAGAAATGTGGCCACTCCAGCCGAACAACTTTCTTAGAAACATGGATTCGTGGATTCTCAGTTTTTTTCAAGTTTTTTTTTATCTATATGTTTTTTGTTATAAAATTATAAATTCAAAAATATTACTAATATAAATTTTATTAAAAATCAACTATCTATTAACAGTTTTCGGTCTAAAGATTAATATTACCAGCTAAGTAAATTTCCATTATTTTCATTTTATGAACATTTACTAATTCCCTTTCAAAATTTATATTTTATAGGATTTTAATTACAATATAAATGATATACAATATGAAATTGAATACTATTAAAGCAAATGATGAAAAATTTATATAATATATATATAATATATAATAATCTTTATTCTGATGCTTTAAACCCTACCAACGGATTAATAAATGAATAAAACAATTAAATTTGGTAAGGTATTTTTGTGACATTTTTTCTCGGGTTGATAACTCTTGATAGATATTTTATAAATTTTGTTACAATAATAAAAAAATTGTATCACTTATATTATATGAACACTGAAATTTTTATTTTGCTTATTATCAAAATCACATCCGAATTTCTTGGAAAGCGCTCATCACCAATAACATGAATATGCTTAGAGGTAGAATGATGGAGTTAAATTTCATGCATACTATTTTCAATATGACACATCAGGACAATATAAAAAGATAATATTGTTCTGTTTTATCGATTTGATACATGTTTTCCAAAATTTAACATACTATTCATGTCAATACATTGCGTAATATAATTTATGATATATAATTTTATGAAGTTTTTATTATTTTTATAATTTAAGGTATGTCTCGATAAAAACAATTAGGAACAAAAATAAAGAAAGATAAAAATTTAATAATTAATCACTATTAATTATTATTATTATTATTATTATTTTATTTTACATACTTTTTTCCGATGGTGATGTCAAGTTTTCATCAATTTCAAAAATTTAGCATTTTTAGGAATCCACATATTGGAACCCACATATTGGAATCCACAAATTTGATCAATTTCTCTCATTTTTCACCTTTATGTAATTTTTTTTTAATAAATAAAATGGAAAATTTGATTATTAAAATTATTATATATAAACCATGTAAAAAAGTTTCTTTCTTTCATATATCCATACATTATCATAACATCATGAATCGCCAACTGATTTTAAGCATTCTTTTATTCATTACCACTATTCACACCGAGAAATCTGTGCAAATTATACCTGGTCTGATTAAAGTTGAAAAGTCCGAAGTAATAGAATAAAAGTAAAAGTTTTACCGGAGTATCTCAAGGTATAATAATATTTCAAATATTTCATTTTTTTTTTGTATATTCGTAAAAAATAATTTATTTAATAAAATTATATAAATATATAGAAAAAGGAATTGCCAGATTGAGGTGTTTCCTAAATCTGATTTAACTGTATTAAATTCTCCTCAAGTAAATTACCATATTTTTCTCTTTAAGTTAATAAACTAGTCTTTTTCAAATTGAATTATTTATTAATTTTAGAATCATGTATTCGCGATCGTAAAGTCACCTACGATTTGGCCATTCACGAAAAAGAAGGCTTTGCAAATTGTACAACGGGAATTCTCGATGGTAATGAACTTTGGATTTAATTCATATTCTGTGATGTATGAAATTACTCGTTTCATATTTTTACTGCAAAACTTTTCGATCATGTGAAAAAAAAGTAAATATTGGAGTCGAGCACTTTACGCTTCACCCAAAAAAAAAAACCAATATTATATTCCAATAATATCTTATTTTTAATAATTGTGCCAATTAAATAACTCCGAAGCCGAATCTCTGTAATCAAAAAAATGGTAATAATGATTCCATAATAATTATAAAGAATTATAGGAATTATAGTCAGAAACAAGACCCACAACTTAACTTTCATAGTTACTAGTGAAAATTGAAATTTTATTAAAAAAATAGTTTTTTAGAAATTATTTTTCGGTCTATCGTTTATACCCAGGCCAGGTCGGATATGGATGAATTACAAGTATAAATAAAATACACAGTATATGTGTTACATATAACAGTTATTATATTATATCATATTCATATATGTGTCTTCTTATTAAACAAAATATATTTAAAATATCACTCCTTAAACTACTGTTTAATTCAAATGTGAATTGTATATTTTAATATATACTCAATACTGATACCTTTTAGTGATTTAGCAAATAATCAAAAATCCCAATTGGAAACTTACTTATATAAATATGGTGGGCAAATACCTAGTATTATATTAATATTTTAAGCTAATTGAATTCATAAAAAATGTAGTAATAAAATAAATAAAACTACAATAAAAAGTATAATGGTTCGGAAGCAACTAAATAAAGATAAAAAATAAAATTCAAAATTTTCTACATTTTTACACTTTGAAAGATTTGAATAGTTAAAGAGTCTGCTAGCATAAATTGCTTCTGGATGTGTCTAATAATTAAGTGGAGTTGTGGTTGTTGAATTACCCTTCTAATCAGCCTCCTTTTGACTTATTTTTAGAAATTCTTTCTGCATTACCAATTTGAATTGTAATTTCATTATTATTTTTACCCAAGAATTATGATCAACTCTCTATATAATTCTTCAAAAGTGGGTCGATGCGTAATTCGAGCATCCCAACATCCCATGATTATTCCTGTAATGAATTTTGAAGCATGAAATGGAATTTTCGTAATTCATTGCATATTTGTCTGGCTAGTTCTCTATCATGTGGCACATCATAGTATGGCGTAAACCCAGTAATTAACTCACAAGCTATAATTTCAAAAGTACATACATCAGCAGCTTTTGTATATTCATCTCCACATAAAACTTTTGAAGCAATATAGGGTAATACACCAAAATATTTCTATTATTGAAATTTTCTAACCTTTTTCCAACAATTCTACTTAATCCAAAATCTGAAATAAAAAGATTACTTTTAAAGGTGTGTGAAATTCTTCAAAATTAGATGCTAATTGATTTAAATAAAATAATCTGTAATTGATTCTTTGAATTCCAAGCTCTTAGCTGAAATTACAATGCTTAGAAAGGAAGCTTTGCATACTACTACTCGCAGTACAAAACTACCCTAAATCAAAGATATGTTATGAATATTCGAGTAGTTCTGACACTTTAACAAAGAATGAATCCAATTCTTCTATTACTTCATCTAGTGGTTCCGAAATTGAAGTACACGTCTTAAAACCAATATAGCAAGGAAAAAAAACTCACATAATTAAAAGGGTCAAATCAAATGTCTTTATTATTTTTGTAAAATGATATTGAGAAAGTAAGAGGCTGGCTAAGTAAAAATAATAGAAAGCAGGATTTAAAAGGAGGAATTCACAAGCCTTTGAAAGGGTTACATAAATAATAAATATTTATAAGTTACAAATGACGAAACTAACATTAGATATTGAAAAGAAATTGCATACAATAAAGGAGGTGAATGCCTCTAAAAGATATATCAATAAAAAACACTGATGCTTTAAAAATCATGAATTTTGAGATATAATGCGTTACGTATCTATTTTTGGAAAAATGGTTTTTTTTAAAAAAAAGTTATTAGCTTTTAAAAATAGGATGCCTTACTAATAACCTTATGATAAATAATAAAATTTGAAACATAATTTGACAATGTGTAAATTATTAGCTAATTATGTAGTATAAAAATACGTATAATGTCATTTTAGAAATTGAACAATTAGAACAGGAATTAAATTTATTTTTTTAAAAAAAAAATTTATTATTAATTGCTAAAAAAATCTGCAAAAAATTACCAATTACATGATATATATATCTATTTCTCTATTGATTCAATCTATAATGACCATTCTATTTTCTAATCTAGGTTTGATATATGTCTATAAAAATTAGACAAAACTCGTTGACTTATACCAATATTATCGGTTAAATATTTATATGTAAATTTTGAGCCAAATATTATTTTCTTCATAACAAAGAACTCTCTAAATTTCAGCCAATCTATTTCAATTTCATTTGGATATGGACGTTTCTGTTTAACTGTGGATCTAATTATGACTCTTCTATTTGGCTTGAAACCTATTTAAATTTGTTATTAAAACAAATTGACTACTTTGTAAAACGTCGACATAAATTGTTTACCTGATGAATTTTTTAATCTTTTACGTTCATTTTCTTCGACATGATTTAATCCTGGGTCATTACTATTAGCTTTATTCAACAACGCAATATTTCCCTCATTAATCAAATTACTGATTTTTAAATACATTTTTTTAAACCATTTATCATATATGATCGAAGACGGTTCTATGTCAATTGTTCTACGTTCAAAACAAAATAAAATTATATAAAGTTGTAGTATTCAAACAATTATACAAAGCATATGTTGAGCAGGTCTATGATTTTCCACTTTTCGTTTAACCAAAATTTGGCAAAGGTTATCGACCCTCCTTTTTATACTTGTTACATTTGATACGTGAAAGTTCTAGAATAAAAGTAAAAATGTTACGAAATTATGATGTTATCATTAGTTTTAACCTAATTATAATATATACGATCCGAAATAAAGTTAGGAGCTAAAATAAAGATAAAGATTATCTAGATGGCTGCGTAATACTCTTTTTAATTCCATTTTTGGATTCATTTTATAATTTGGATCCCATGTTATGCCCATATATCCCTTCTAACGATGACAAAAAATAGAACCCAGATTTAGGACGAATTTTATTTATCATTATTATTTTGATGCACAATAATTAATTATGGCCAGTCTTGATAATATTAGGTAGAGTATGGAGTATAGAGGAATAAAGTATGAATGCCTGCCGGATCCTAAGCCTTTTACATAGTAAAAATGTCAGTTCCTTACTGTATGGCTACCTAAGTTCTCATTATTTTTACTATCTACCCATAAACCAATCCGGTCTAATATACTAATGTAACCATTCTTCTTCTTAATATTTTTTCATAAAACTCTCGTGTAGTTGTCTTCTTGATATGCCCTCTAAGTGCACAAATTTCAATTGAAGACACATCTCTTCTAAAGTAAATGACTTTTCAGCCTTGATTCGATCAAAAATTGGGTCCAGATGGTTAGGCTAACCCCGTGAATGTCAATTGCGATCAAAATGTTAGATTTGAAATTTTCTTTCAGATTATTGTAATTTATTTAGTCAAAATATTGATACAATAATACTATATGTGCTTCAATGAGTTATAAATTAATTTATAATACTCATAATAAACTTTTTTCTATTCGTAATTATTAATTTATTACAAGAGGTATTTGATTTTATTATTATTTTATTATAATTTTTAATTATTTATTATTTAATTTAATTTAATTTATTTATTTCAATTTATTTATTTAATTTATTATTTATTTAATTCATTTTATTTATTTTTATTTATTTATTTATTTTATTTCATTTTATTTTCTTATAGCTTTTTGATTCTGACCTGAGTTCTTCAGTTTACGGTTTAGATATAATAATTATTCTTATTCTTATTCTTACTTATTATTATTTATGCAATGATTTATTATGATAGATATAAAATTATCTGAAAATTTTCCTACCCTTTTCAAGAAAAAAGGAAAGATTTTTGTCCTAAAAAGTGAAAGATTATCTGCACTAGACCATAAATAATAGGTGCTAAACCATAAATTATTGGGTGCGTTCACATTTGGATTGGATTTGGATTGGATTGGTTGGGGTTACATGAATCATGTTCACATAAAATGGATTGGATTTGTTAATCCAAAATTCAATCTGGATTGGATAATCATTATTTAAATTTCAATCTACCTTATGAGGTAGATTGAAATCACATGATACATTTCAGACCTATCTCTTATATATCATTGGTAAATAAACTCATGTGATTTACTTTTGGATTAGATTGGATACCTTGTGAACAGGATTGATCAACATTAGGATTGGATCAATCAAACTTCAATCTGGATTATATGTGGATTAATCCAATCCAAATACAAATCTCTATGTGAACACACCCATTAGCACTAGACTTTATATAAAATTTAAAATCTTGTCGAGGTGATACATAAATTATAATTTTTTTTGAATCCAAAAAAAATTACTCTTATACCGAAATAGATTTGGCCAATATTTTCCTCCTCACTTAATCACCTCTTAATTTTTCCTGGAATCATTAATCACTATAAAAATCTCTATATCTTCCACACCTTATTTTCAATGATTTCTTTGTACCTAACTTAAAAGATACAAATAATTTCCATCATAATCAAAAATTTTATTTAACTACAATGTTTGATATCTTTGAACTCTGACTAAGCATTAAATTTTTTAAAAAAAATAAAATAAAAATTATGAGTTTCATCACATTTAAAAAATTTGTAAACAATCTTTTTTGGGCAACATTTAATTGTACCTCTTACATCATATGTTTAACATTAATGGAAAAAAGAAATTTTTAATAAATCTTTGCATAAAAGAAAAAATACTCCCATTTCAATAAAACTTTGTCTCTGGTAAAAGAAATAACATTTTTAAAAAAAGAAAATAAAACAAGATACTGTTCTACAAATTATTTACCATCATCAGCATCAAATTACAGAACTCAAGCAATGCATCCAGTTCACAGAGCAATATTTAGATCCTTATTATGAAGATTCAATTGACAAATATTTTGAAAGACCTACTGACATAGTTTTTAATTCATTAATATATCCAATATATCACAGAAAATTCAAATATATACTTACTATTCCAAGAATTCAAAATTATTNAATTATGAGTTTCATCACATTTAAAAAATTTGTAAACAATCTTTTTTGGGCAACATTTAATTGTACCTCTTACATCATATGTTTAACATTAATGGAAAAAAGAAATTTTTAATAAATCTTTGCATAAAAGAAAAAATACTCCCATTTCAATAAAACTTTGTCTCTGGTAAAAGAAATAACATTTTTAAAAAAAGAAAATAAAACAAGATACTGTTCTACAAATTATTTACCATCATCAGCATCAAATTACAGAACTCAAGCAATGCATCCAGTTCACAGAGCAATATTTAGATCCTTATTATGAAGATTCAATTGACAAATATTTTGAAAGACCTACTGACATAGTTTTTAATTCATTAATATATCCAATATATCACAGAAAATTCAAATATATACTTACTATTCCAAGAATTCAAAATTATTAGCATGATCAAAAAATAGAATTATTGTTAAATGAAAAAAAACTTTTAGTTTGATTTCAATATTTGACTATTAAAGAAGACAAAAACATTTTTTATTATCAATTATTAATTAAAGTTCCTGCAGAGAGTGAACTTGAATTTAAAGGAAACTTTTTTATGTCTAGAGTCAGGCTTCAATGTGAGTTTCCATTACTACTTTACATCAAGTTTCTCAAGTATAAACAACATTATTTTTGAGAATTATAAAAACTTAATTAACTCTACTTGTCACATCACATTATAAAATAATATAGCTCAATTTCTAATATGCAATTGTCAAGACTAATACCACTGACAACATTTCTTTCAAAAATAATAAATTACTCTTACTCTTATCACCTAATCAATATAAAATTCATTATATACTTACTACTTGCTGAGAATCTTATTATAAACTCAACAATCATCTATTCTTTTTCTTAACAGGTTCAGCAGCAGGAACACAAATAATAAATGAAAAATTAATAGTAGAATTTTTAAAATAAAAAAATAAAAAAAAAAGCATTCTATAATGACTCCCACAGGCATTGCTGTACAAAATATAGATGGAAATCTATTCATTCAACTCTGAAAATTTCTAGTGACATTTACAATCTAATCACTTTCTGTTAATGACCCAAAATTAAATAAAAAGTTATAAAAGTTTAATATATCATTATTGGTGAAACTTTTATGATAATTGTACAAATGTTGTTGTTATTTCTTAAATATTACATGGTTACATAAAAAAAAATCATTTAGAATTTGGAGGAATTTCAGTTCTCTTAATTGGTGATCCTTATCAATTGCCACCAGTTAATATAGATAAAATCTCCAGTGTGGAAAAGTTCTTTCCATTATTTCTTACCACTTGTCATTGTCAACAAACTGAATCAACATTTTATCAAGAGAAACGTAGAATAGGAATATTAGATCCACAAACTAAATTAGTAATAGCATAAAAGATACAACAATAATCAATATACATTAAATACAACACATATAGTTGGATATTGTAAAAATTATCAAATTATTGGTCTCTCTCCAAAGGGGGAGGTTCCTGTCTATCAATTGCTAAAGATTATATGAAAGATCTTCAAGTCAGATGAAACTGATAAAATATTTTATCATTATACAAACTATTTGACAGAAGTTGCATTTGTAATATTTTTAAATAATTCTTTAGGTGTGTTCTGATAATTGTTGATGAAAACATGGTTAAAGTATCCTTTCTATTAAAAACTGGAATTGCAATAGTTTTTGCAAAAAAAAATCACTGGTTATTCTAGGGTTAATTGAATTCAATCCCTCCAAAATGCATTTGCATTGAAATACCCAAAACTTAAGGATTGACAATTCCCATATTACAGTATCTCTAGATGAATCAATTTTTGCTGATGGGCAAACAAATGAAATGTCAATAAAAGCAGATGCTAAAGTTTTTGCTGAATATACTGGAATTAAGCATATTTTATTGTAAATGTTCTGTATCATGGTATAATTCACACTATATCTATAAAAACTTTATTAATTAAAATGAGTCAAATTAAATATCATAAATACAAAGCTCCCCCTCTTGTTAATATTGAAATTTATTTGAAAATATATTAATATATTAATCATAAACTAAAAAATATATATATATATGTTATTAGATGGCAATTCTCTTGAGAACAAGTGGTAAAATGATTGCAATTAACCTTTATGGAATTACAAAAGGTCCAAATACTCACAAAAATATGATGGTTTTACACTATTTTGAAGGTGGAAGTCTAAGGAATTATTTAAATAATCATTTTAATGATATCCATTGGATAAATAAATTAGTCTATTTAAAGGTTTAGCTGGTAAATTTTCAGAAATTCATGAATTAAATATAGTTCATCGTGATTTTCATCCCGGAAATATTTTAAAGTATAGTTTGGAAAGCAATTATACATTATAACAGATTTTGGATTGAGTAAATTAATTACGGAAAACGAGATAATATCCAGAATTTCGTGGTATTCGACCAATCATCAATATTAACAATTAACATTTAGCATTTATAAACCTCTAGTCAAATTTTAATATCATATAGTAATCAAAAATGGCAGAAACAGTACAGTTTAACCTCGAGCAAATGATACCTGAACTCAAGGATTTGAAAAAGAAGGGTATATTTACGAAAGTACTTTATAAGCATTCGACACAATTAGCACAATTCTAATTCCAAGCTATTCGTGTAATAATAAATTAGTAAAAAATGCGGTATATGTGCGTGCATGCATATTTAGAAAGAAATAAAAGAAATAAGAAAATGATCAAATTTTGGATACGCGTTGAAAAGACCAATTCAAGTAAACGATTTTTTTGAAATATATTGAATATGAAATAAATTTGGAAAAATTACGTAAAAAGATTAGGTAAATTATATTGCAATTTAAAATATATATAATAATTTATCATTATTATTTATTTTGTAAAGGCATAAAAGGAAAAGCTTCGATATCCGCATTAACCGAAGAATTTATTACATTTATGATCTTGTCGTCAAAAGATTTGGGGTTAACGCTTTCTTATGGCATCAGGACATAAAATTTGCTAAATCATCAGGAGTGGAAAAATATTGAGTAAAATATTTGGAAGATAAATATTGAAAATATTGTGAGATATAATAATTATACTTAAATATACTTCATTCGTGATGATACAATTTAATAATAATTTGATCGTTAATAATCGTTATTTTTTTTAAAAAAATAGATTCTAGAGCAATCCAGATAAGCCAACGTTTTATGCTCTCGCAACAATGTGGGAATTTGAAATAAATGAAATATTATATCAGCAAGAGTTATCTTTCAATATCACGCGATTCTCTGATTATTGATTTTTGGATATTTATTTTAATAATAACAATAAAAATAAAATATATAAGTAGCATTGATACAACGAGGTTTACGGCTCAGTTGAACTCTGGAAGGAAATTGTTGCTATTATATCTTAAGTTCGCCGTGCAATTAAAAGAGATCGAGACGGAACCTAATAATATGGACGATTCGATGATAGAAGATTATTGATGATGATGATGATGATGATGATGATTATGATGATGATGAAGGTGATGATGATGATGATGGTGACGACGACGATGATGATGATAGAACCAACAATAAATTGATGCTAGGAATCTAGTAAAGCGTTCTCGAATATATATATTTTTGTTAAATTAAGCACAATTAATCACTTTGATTTTTTTTTAGAACTATTCCAAATGATTCAAGTTTTCTAAAAGAATTTAATATTTACCGTCAATACCCTTATACGCTTTCAATTGTTGATTATATTTTATCAAAGGCAAATTGACAACTTTATTGTATAAAATTATTTATTTCGAGTACAATACATATAGATATTTTTGTTGTTATTATTATTTTGTATAGTATTGAAAAAGACTTTAGAAATGATGTAGAAAAAAGATAATTTTTGTTGAAAGACACATTTTTGATCCTGATGTAAATAGTCTTGGGTATACTGCTATTAAAAAACCGTTGAAGAATACCGAAAAAGCATTGGAAGTTGGGTGCAAAGAACTATTAATTTTTTTACCAATTTTCTCAGATGATCGATTCACAAACCTCTGCGAAAAGCATTGGTAATTATATTATTCAATTATTTCACTTATGTAATTTGGACAATTTTTTATTATTGTTTTTTCAATTTTCAATTTTTTTCTTTTTTTGGCAAAATTATTATCAAAGACTTATGTTAGAGCCTTTAATATAAATCTGATCAATGCTATGCGAGTGGATTGACTGGATTGGTTAAGAAGAATTAATTCTAGTAGGAATATTCGAGATAATCCACTAGAACAAGTATACGAATAGGCTTTAAATCATAATCCCACTTCCAAGATTTATGGAATTCATATGTCTCATGGATTTTACACAAGTGGGAGGTTAACGAATTTAAAAACAAAAATTGATCTTCTTGGTTAGTTTTATATCATCAATAATATTAATCTTATTATTAATCGTATTTTAAAAAAATACTCACCCGTTTCAAATATTTATTTATTTATTTATTTATTAATAGGATGCTGATTTTCTCCATACAGAGTAGAATGAAGAGACGGCAAATATTAAAGATTTAAATGTGACCAACTATATAAATGCGATAGGAGCTCGGAAAATACTCGCCAAGTCTACAAAGAGTATATATAAATTTTATTAAATTAATTCATTTCATTTCATAATTAAAACTTTTTTCATATATTTACACGTTTATAATCTCTCTTATATTCTTTTCTCTTTTATCGTTCTTTCTTTCTTTATATAATATAACCTTCTGTCAACAATGTTTCCCTCCTTCCTTGGCCTTTTACCAAACTTGCATCATCACCAAAAAACAAGGTGCAAGGGTACCAATACGAGCTTTCAATGTCAAGTGGATCTAGAATGACCTTATGAACAAGCCTCCAATTTAAAAGGTAGATGGATATTATTTATTATACTATATACTTGATTATTTATTCCAATTAATTATTTAATTTATATTTTAATAGAATTGTGGATAGATTACATACAATGTATTTCCATTATCGAAGATGAACGCGCCTCGGAAGTTGTATCATAATTTTCATCATAATCCTGGGGAAATAAATAATTATTACAAATACATCCTAGATGGTAAAATAAGATTTTTTATAAATGATGTAAAAGGCAATTTCCTTAGATTTTGGAGATAATATTTACGTATGATTATATTTATCAATCGGAGTTGTTATTCCCATGACNAAACTTTTTTCATATATTTACACGTTTATAATCTCTCTTATATTCTTTTCTCTTTTATCGTTCTTTCTTTCTTTATATAATATAACCTTCTGTCAACAATGTTTCCCTCCTTCCTTGGCCTTTTACCAAACTTGCATCATCACCAAAAAACAAGGTGCAAGGGTACCAATACGAGCTTTCAATGTCAAGTGGATCTAGAATGACCTTATGAACAAGCCTCCAATTTAAAAGGTAGATGGATATTATTTATTATACTATATACTTGATTATTTATTCCAATTAATTATTTAATTTATATTTTAATAGAATTGTGGATAGATTACATACAATGTATTTCCATTATCGAAGATGAACGCGCCTCGGAAGTTGTATCATAATTTTCATCATAATCCTGGGGAAATAAATAATTATTACAAATACATCCTAGATGGTAAAATAAGATTTTTTATAAATGATGTAAAAGGCAATTTCCTTAGATTTTGGAGATAATATTTACGTATGATTATATTTATCAATCGGAGTTGTTATTCCCATGACTGAAATTTAGAAATTTTCTAGTTAAACAGGTCATCAAAAATAAAATTTTACGTTAAAATCAAGTTCATAAAGTAACCAATTTTTTTGTTTAATTAACATTCTCATTATCATCATTCAATCTTTACTAGTAACAGATAACTCTACAATTTGTATTATAAACCGGTTATTGATAGAACTGATCCATTCATACTTTCACTTTCATTTTCGTATTATTATTTTGTTCTAAAATTTATTATTACTTCTAGTAATATCTTTTTGGTCAACTGTTAGTATAGTAACATATCATCTTGGGTACTGGTTTATATTGTTCTGGTTAAATTTCGATATGATATGTTAATAATGTCAGAGTATTAGAACAGTATAAAGGTTCTGGGAGCTTTAAAATTGGTAAATTATTTAATTAATATAATATTTT
Organism: Diversispora epigaea; assembly: GCA_003547095.1. NCBI lineage: Eukaryota > Fungi > Glomeromycota > Glomeromycetes > Diversisporales > Diversisporaceae > Diversispora > Diversispora epigaea. Next base: position 94,526 of record PQFF01000474.1, on the reverse strand, counting down.
CTGTTACTCTGTAGATTTGAGTTTTTAGGTAATGCACTTGAGTAAGATTGATCTGATCAATCTTTCGTCCCAAGATTTTTATTATTCAGCTTTAAAACTGTGTAAATAACAATGCTAGTTATATTAAGTCGTCGCAGGTCTATCTCTCGATTCTTCGAATCATCGATGACGAGGTATCCCCCCTTCGTGGGGCACTGATAACCAAGTCTCGTTATCCAAAACCAAAGCTAAGCCCAGTTATCAATAACCCGTTAACAATCCTTAAAAAGCATCCCCTGTGACGCAAGTTAACCATACCAATATAACACCCCATAGCTTTGGTACAAATATAACATATATCTCCTTAGACCATCCTAAGACCAGTCTTTAGACCAATAAAACTATATAAAACATAACAATAACATAATAAAATCATCAAAATAATATAAATTCCGATAACAAAAAAAATTGGTCTAAAGTGCCAAAGACAAATCCATGAAAATCTATAACAAAGCATTTACCCTATATCCTATATACTATATACATACTATATAATAAAGTTTTAAAACTTTTTTTTGAAAACTCCTTAGACCAGTTGGACCAGACATAAAACTATTCAATTTCTTAATATTTCTATAGCTAGAAGTTCAAATTCAATAAAAACTTTGGTCCAAAGAGAATTAGGTCCAGTTTATACCACTTCTTTGGACCAATTTTACGATATGCTTTGCCTTATATATCAGATCATATAATAATAACTATAATTGATCGACATTTATTCAAATGAAAATCCCTGACCGGAATTAGATGCAGATTAATTTCCAGCCAGAGTTATATAACTATAATTTCGGGTAAAATAAATGATCTACATTAAAATTCTCAATTGAATAAACATATATTATAAATATCTAGCCAGATACTTGACCAAGTAATTGAATATACCCAAACTAAAAGTAACCGCCAGCAAAAAAATGAATGCGTTAAGTCAAACAAAGTTTATCTTAGGTACCTCTATTCAAGAATTCGATAATAAAAAGTTTAGAAAATTATTTCATTTAGCCAAAACACCTAAAGAACTTTATTATGCCAAAAACTATTTATGTAGATATTTTGCGCGTGGAAAGGTTGGTGTATATAAATGGGATCCTAAAAATCAAATCTTTGAATATTATAATAAAAAGGACGCTTGTGAATCTTTTATTCAAAATGAGCATATGATATTTAAAAATGATAAAGGGAAAATAATTGAAAAATTTAGTATTCAATCATGGTTCTTTAGAGAGATGCCATTCTTTTCTCTTGAAGTTAATCCATATCAACCATTAATTTATTGAGAACCAAATGGTGCATATTATATTAATAAATTTCCTGGTTTTCTCCATACCAGTCCAATTCCATTTAATCAGTTTGGTAAAGAAATTCGTGATGCTGTAAAACTTATTCTTAATCATATGAGAGAAGTTCTCTGTTCATCTAATAAGGATCAAGAGCTTTATATGATGGGATTAATTTTAAGAATAGCTATTGGTCAAAAAATGTCAAAATCAATGTTTCTTTATTCTGGCCCAGGAACTGGTAAAACTATGCTTACATGGTTTCTTAGAATAATGGTTCTCGGTTCTAAAATCTCTACAAAAACTTCTAATGAAAAAATTATTACTGGATCATTTAATAAAGAGTTAGAAGGTAAAGTTTTACTCGTCCTTGAGGAAATGTCTAACTCAAAATCCACAGATTGGATAACTTTTGCAAATCGACTTAAAGATTTTATTGACAGTGATACTATAATGATAGAAGAAAAGTATAAAACGCCATATCCAGTTACAAATATTACAAATTTAATTATTAATAGCAATAATAGTAAAACAATTCGTTTAGATACACTGGTCGAATGAACAAAAATCGGAATCCTATTGATGGCGGAAATATGCATAAATCGGACATCCTATTTGTGAAAATTCATAAATCGGAAATTCCTATTTATAAATCAGAAAAAATCGACCGCCTATATTTAATAAATCTTAGCAAATTTAGCCATCAATCGGAATCCTATTCATGATAAAACCGTCCTATTTTTTTCCATTTGACCAGTGATAGAGAAGATCGAAGATATTTTATTCCAGATATCTCAAATAAATATGTTAAAAATGGCATTGGAATGGATCACTATTATGCTCCATTGGATAAAGCTATAAAAAATCCAGAAGTCGGTAAAGCTTTTTATTCATATGCATTAGAATATGTTAAACTTAATCAAAATTTCGATGAACACAAAATTCCTATGACTAAAACCAAATTAATGATGATAAATAGAGATAACAATCCAGTATATCAATTTATAAAGGAAAAATATATATATAATTCTATCGGACTTGATGTAGCTTCTTCATATTTCTATAACACATTCAAAGATTGGTTTTATATACAAATTAATACTAAAAATAAGAAATCTCCTACTATACAAGAATTTACTTGTGCAATTAAAGAACTCGGATTAAATCCTAAGCAGAAAAGAGTAGGAGATCGAAAAAATAATAAAAAAATGCAATGGTATGAAACTTCTTACGAAAATCTTTATACTATATTCTTAAAAAGAAATATGATTGATGAAACTGAGAATTTGGATATACCGGATGGATTTAATCCTATAGAAAAAAAGAAAATTCCTTATACAGAAAACTTTCCTTTAGAAGAACCTCTTCAAGATTTAAACGAAGTTTCTGAATCCTCTAATACCTCTAAGCAATCAGAACCTGAATCCGAGTCCGAATCTGAATATGAGTCTGAATCTGAATCCAAGCTCGAATCAGAATCTAAAAAAGTCGGGAGTTTAAAAACACATTCCTGCGAATCTACACCAGAACCTATAATTTATAAAAATAACGATTTCGAAGAAATGTATATTAATGCTAAAACTAAATGGGAAAGATTTGGTAATGATCCTGAAGATTTTGATTGGAAATGCTTTATTACAGAAATCAAAGAACTTTCAAATCATGAACAATATGATTTTCAAAAAGATCCATGACATTATACACTTAGGATGCTTGTACAATTACAAAAAAGTCGAATAAATGGAGAAATTACTATAGAACTTCGTAAATATTTCAAAGAAAGAGGAACTGTATATATTTCTTCTTTAACTAATCATAAAACAGAATCGATCATCCAATATACAGATTCTATTATTAATACAAAGGAATGTGAACTTGCTGAAGATATTGAGACTTTCTCAGATAGTGAAGACGAAGATTGGTATAATGGATTAGAAAAAATGTGTGATAATTAGGTAGTATCATATTATAGATTTTATTTTTTATTCGTATAAAAATATTAATTAAATAAATATACCTATTATAAAATGGCAATTAATAAAGTATACCGAAAACTACCAACTCGTTATAATATTACTGAAGTTAAATTTACTGGAGACAAATTTTCCCGAAAAAGAATTACCCATGAAATAGAAAAAATTAGAACCCGAATTCCTAATAAAAGAATACAGGTTCTTCTTCCTTATGAGAATTGGAAACCTGGTTCGTGGTTTGAAGACAAGGAAGATGTATCACTATTTTCATTGTTAGACCATTATGATGAATCGCAAATACCAGAAGGTGGTGGAGATCCTAAAACTTATGACCAATTTATTATTTATATAACTAATCCTCTTGCATATGAAGGTGGATGTAATCCAAAAAAAGATAACGGCCTAAATGATTGTCTTTATCAATGTTTATATTATGCATATGGAACATTCTCAAAGATGCCAAAAGTTATTGAAAAACCCGAAATGCTTAAAAAAGTTCTAGGGCTTCAAAGAAATGATCTTATTCCAGTAAGTTTTATCGAAAAAATAGAAAAAATAGTCAAAACCATCGCTATAAATATTATTGGAGATGTAACTATTCTGTCTAAAAATAAAGCATATCGAAAAATTACTCTTGTTCTTGCTAATGGACATTATACTCTTGCAAAAAATCCGAAACGAATAGAAACTAAATNTGGCACTACTAAAATAAAGAAACCTTTAATATATCAGGAAAATGGAATAAAGAACATTGTAACTCTTTATGATGGCAAATCATTTAAAACTACTACTATTCCAGAATTAAGAAAACTTCAATCCAAGTCGGTTTATAGTGAATGGTGCTTGATTTCAGTAAAAAAATCTTACAAAACTGGTATTTATGAAACTCTAGAAGAAACTTATATAAGGATTCATAATGAACGAAATACTTTCTTAGAAGAATCCAAAAAACTCGGTTTATCTATTGATCTTTTTAGACATTATGGTAGTTATAAAAAAGTCGCGTTATGGTTATTTGAACTTCTTAGCAAAGCGGTTCCAGCTAATGAGCCATTAAATCCTATTGAAGCACAATGGATTTCAAATACAATGTTAGGTGGTATTATATGGGCAGATAATGAATGGAAAGGATTCGGTCAACAATATGATGAAACAAGTCTTTATCCCAGTATTATGCAATCAGCATTCACATTTCCAATTAAAAAAGGAAAATTTCAAATGCTTCAGGATTTTATTAATCATAGAGGTTATATTTTATATGGAATATTTCGTGCAAAAGTTGAGTTTAAAGAAGATATAAAAATGCTTTTCAGATATAATAAACATAATAAATATACTCATATAGATTTATCTCGTGCTAAAGAATTGGGTCTTCAAGTTATATTAATCCAGGATAACGCTCCAAATGCTTTAATTTATGAAAAGGAAACACGAATTCCAGGTGAAGTTATGTTTGAAATTTACTTTTCAAGATTAAAAATATAAGAGTTGCTGGAAAAGTCGCAAAAAAAGTTCTCAATACCTTATGGGGAGCATTATGTCAAAGAAATAAATCATATTATGATATATCTGATACGGTAAATTTATCCAAACCATTTGATTATCCAGAAGACGAAATTTTAGAATCTATAATTCCTACAAATAATACCTCTTGGACGTTTCAATTTTCAAATCCTAATAACTTATTTAAGGGTGAATACCCTCGAATTGCTCCATTTATCTTAGCGCAAGGACGCAAAATTATTTCCAAAACTATTGAGCCTTATAAAGATAAAGTTAAACACGTTCATACCGATGGGTTTATTCTTTCAGAAGATCCAATAAAGGCAAAGCCTCATGTCATGTGTGGTATAACATCTCCTCTTATTAATTGTCCTAAAGATGCTTCAGTAACTTTAAAAGCTCTTAAATTTGAAAAGGAAGGTGAATGTTATATTAAAAATGCTAATCAAGTAATATGGCTTTAAAAATTAGAAGATCCTATATATTTATTAAGTAAATGTAACGAAATTGGAATTTAAAAATGTAACGAAATTTAGAATTCGTGTGCTTCTTTGAATTCAGATTTTAAAAATGTAAAGGAATTTAGAATTCATATGCTTCTTTGAATTCAGAATTTAGAATTCATATGTTTTTTACTGGAATTCTGCAATTGAATAAATATTTTTATAAATATATATCACAAAGATACTTATACAAAAAAATGTTAAATAATATATATACTACCAATCCAGAAACCGGTAGAGAAATTCGTGTTGGGGGAACTATTTTCAATCGGTTAATCCAAGATCAATATGATTATATAAATGGANCATGTGTGGTATAACATCTCCTCTTATTAATTGTCCTAAAGATGCTTCAGTAACTTTAAAAGCTCTTAAATTTGAAAAGGAAGGTGAATGTTATATTAAAAATGCTAATCAAGTAATATGGCTTTAAAAATTAGAAGATCCTATATATTTATTAAGTAAATGTAACGAAATTGGAATTTAAAAATGTAACGAAATTTAGAATTCGTGTGCTTCTTTGAATTCAGATTTTAAAAATGTAAAGGAATTTAGAATTCATATGCTTCTTTGAATTCAGAATTTAGAATTCATATGTTTTTTACTGGAATTCTGCAATTGAATAAATATTTTTATAAATATATATCACAAAGATACTTATACAAAAAAATGTTAAATAATATATATACTACCAATCCAGAAACTGGTAGAGAAATTCGTGTTGGGGGAACTATTTTCAATCGGTTAATCCAAGATCAATATGATTATATAAATGGAAAACTGGTTAGAAGAAATAATGCTCCTCCTAGACAGCTTAGATCATATTTCTTTAACACTATAACTCACAGACGCGTTATTGGAGGTGGAAGAAGATATTTTGAATTAGTTAATAATGGATGGGATATTGAAAATGATTATTATTTAGTTCCACCATTGGTTATTTCAGATCCAGATCCAGATCCAAATCCAGATGCAGTACGACGTAATCCAGTTACATTTGAAGGACTTATATCTGTACATGGAGAAAGCCTTGCAAAATGCAATATGACACTTTGTCGAGAGTGTTTTATTCCAATTACTTTAGGAATTAATGAATATTGTGAAGAGCATCAGTTATTGCTATACAGGCCTTATAAGGGCGACTCTCCAAGTCATGAGGCTTTGCCTCTTAATTAAAATAAAAAGTATAGTTAGTCGCAAGTCTACCTCTGATGAATTGGAAATTCGAGGCTTTGCCTCTTCTTCAAATTAAATAAATCTATTTTTTATGTAAATATTTTAAAAAAAATGTCGAATCAAACTACTATCAAACCAAAATGCCAAACATGTGGTCATATAACTGCAAGTAATTCAGCACTAAGACTTAGTTCTATTGAATTTCGTCGTTATGTAAATAGTATTACAGATTTAGATAAACTTATTACATCTAAAGATTATTTTGTGTGGTTTATTAAATCATATTCCAAAAGTAAAGAATATGCAGATAAATTCTTGAAGGAATTAGAAAAGATAATTGAAAAACATAATCGAATATCTGATATATTATATATTAAGATTTGGATATTTAATTACATATTTACTCCTGAAGAAAAAGACAAAGCCTCCTTGCATAGCAATTGCGACTTAAATAAAGAAAAACATCTATATAAATATTTACAATCCAATTATTCGGATATAAATGAGACTTTTACTACATTCTATAAAAATTATACTCAGAATGTTACACAAACCCCATTCAGTAAAAATAAAGTATCTCGTGCATTATCTGCTTTAGGATTAAAAACTATTATGAAAAAAGTAGTAATTGATAACAAACCAAAATGCGTTATTATGATTTCTGCAACACATAATGAGTTATCTGAACTTTTGTATAAAAATGCTATAAATGTCAATTAATACTATTCCTATTGCTATGCAGGTCTGAAGGGCAATGGATCAGAGATCTGAGACACTGTCTCTTCAAGGATCATGAGGCTTTGCCTTTTAAGATGTGTTTCTGACACATATTTTTTACTATATTTCAAAAAGGCAATTGAATAAATATTTTTATAAATATATATTACAAAGATACTTATACAAAAAAAATGTCAATTAATACTATTCCAAGTGAATTATTTACAGAAATTCTTCGTTATATTCCATTAGAAAGTGCTAGCTCAATTTTAAGAATTAATAAAGAATGGAATCGAGAATATAAAAGAATTATTTATCAAGATATTCATATGATATTCGAAGAATTGATTTTTAAAAGTATGAAATCTTTAACAGAATTTGTTTATTGGACTCAAGCTAATTATCACTTAACTATAAGAAATCTTATAAGTTTTGGTAACGCATTTAATTTTAATATATTAATTGAACTTCATAATATAAAAAATCGATTAAATATAATTTATATTAATTAGTTTATGATAATCGATTAGAGAATTGTTATATGATATTGAATTAAATTAATTAAATTGAAACATTGATTTCAATAATTATGAATCTAAATACTCACTCACTGTAATATAATTTATATTAATTAGTTTATGATAATTGATTAGAGAATTGTTATATGATATTGAATTAAATTAATTAAATTGAAACATTGATTTCAATAATTATGAACCTAAATACTCACTCGCTGTAATATAATTTATATTAGAGAATTGTTATATGATATTGAATTAAATTAATTAAATTGAAACATTGATTTCAATAATTATGAATCTAAATACTCACTNATTAGTTTATGATAATTGATTAGAGAATTGTTATATGATATTGAATTAAATTAATTAAATTGAAACATTGATTTCAATAATTATGAATCTAAATACTCACTTGCTGTAATATAATTTATATTAATTAGTTTATCATAATTGATTAGAGAATTGTTATATGATATTGAATTAAATTAATTAAATTAATTAAATTGAAACATTGATTTCAATAATTATGAATCTAAATGCTCACGAACTGTAATATAATTTATATTAATTAGTTTATGATAATTGATTAGATTGATTTCAATAATTATGAATCTAAATACTCACTCGCTGTAATATAATTTATATTAATTAGTTTATGATAATTGATTAGAGAATTGTTATATGATATTGAATTAAATTAATTAAATTGAAACATTGATTTAAATACTTATGAATCTAAATACTCACTAACTATTAGTTTATGCTAATTGATTAGAGAATTGTTATGATATTGAATTAAATTAATTAAATTGAAACATTGATTTAAATACTTATGAATCTAAATACTCACTAACTATTAGTTTATGCTAATTGATTAGAGAATTGTTATGATATTGAATTAAATTAATTAAATTGAAACATTGATTTAAATACTTATGAATCTAAATACTCACTAACTATTAGTTTATGCTAATTGATTAGAGAATTGTTATGATATTGAATTAAATTAATTAAATTGAAACATTGATTTCGATAATTATGAATCTAAATACTCACTTGCAGTAATATAATTTATATTAATTAGTTTATGATAATTGATTAGATTGATTTCAATAATTATGAATCTAAATACTCACTCGCTATAATATAATTTATATTGATTAGTTTATGATAATCGATTAGAGAATTGTTATATGATATTGAATTAAATTGAAACATTGATTTCAATAATTATGAATCTAAATACTCACTCGCTGTAATATAATTTATATTAGAGAATCGTTATATGATATTGAATTAAATTAATTAAATTGAAACATTGATTTAAATAATTATGAATCTAAATACTCACTAACTATTAGTTTATGATAATTGATTAGAGAATTGTTACATGATATTGAATTAAATTAATTAAATTGAAACATTGATTTCAATAATTGTGAATCTAAATACTCACTAACTATTAGTTTATGATAATTGATTAGAGAATTGTTATGATATTGAATTAAATTAATTAAATTGAAACATTGATTTCGATAATTATGAATCTAAATACTCACTTGCTGTAATATAATTTATATTAATTAGTTTATGATAATTGATTAGAGAATTGTTATATGATATTGAATTAAATTAATTAAATTGAAACATCGATTTCAATAATTATGAATCTAAATACTCACTAACTATTAGTTTATGATAATTGATTAGAGAATTGTTATATGATATTGAATTAAATTAATTAAATTGAAACATTGATTTCAATAATTATGAATCTAAATACTCACTCGCTATAATATAATTTATATTGATTAGTTTATGATAATCGATTAGAGAATTGTTATATGATATTGAATTAAATTAATTAAATTGAAACATTGATTTCAATAATTATGAATCTAAATACTCACTCGCTGTAATATAATTTATATTAATTAGTTTATGATAATTAATGATAATTGATTAGAGAATTGTTATATGATATTGAATTAAATTAATTAAATTGAAACATTGATTTCAATAATTATGAATATAAATACTCACTAACTATTAGTTTATGACAATTGATTAGAGAATTGTTATATGATATTGAATTAAATTAATTAAATTGAAACATTAATTTCAATAATTATGAATCTAAATACTCACTAACTATTAGTTTATGATAATTGATTAGAGAATTGTTATATGATATTGAATTAAATTAATTAAATTGAAACATTGATTTCAATAATTATGAATCTAAATACTCACT
>PQFF01000474.1:72403-84507 GCA_003547095.1 Diversispora epigaea | reverse complement strand
ATTAGTTTATGATAATTGATTAGAGAATTGTTATATGATATTGAATTAAATTAATTAAATTGAAACATTGATTTCAATAATTATGAATCTAAATACTCACGAACTGTAATATAATTTATATTGTATAATTTTATATAGTCAAATTATTATAAGTAATAAATTATAGTTGTAAAATAAGCTTATTATAACAGTATGCCTACTCTTCCGACTCTTCCAATTCTTTTGTTTCTCCAATATCTTTCGTTTCTTCCGTTTTTTTTGTTCTTTTCATTTCTTCTATTTCTTTAACTTCCATTTCTTCTGTTTCTCCAGTATCTTTTATTTCTTCCGTTTTTATCATTCCTTTCATTTCTTCTCTTCAATTTCTTTAAAATCAGAAAAAAATATTGCCAACGATCACATTATCCAATAAATTTAGTTTTGCATACATTTGTACAACAATGATTTTGCTTGTATGACCCAAATCCGATATCCTTTCCTTTTTTATTTTTTTGAAAAATAAAAAGCAATGCTACATAAACAATTTCTTTTCTTAAAAAATTTGCCAAATAAAGTATTATGCACCATTTATTTTATATATATATTCTACTAAAAATAATATTTTATTTATTTTATTTATATATATTGACATAAATTTATAATTTGATACAAATCTCAAAGTATAAATATAAAACTATTAAGCATATTTGATATTTAAAATAAAAGTAATATTAAATTCTACTAAAAGTAATATTTTATTATGTATATATAAATTTAAAATTAAATACAAATGCATCTAAAACTATTAAATATATTAGAAAGATATAAATAGAAATGGAATAAGAATAGAAAAGAGTAAAAATAAAAGTAAAAATAAAAAATAGGAGTAAAAATGGAAGGAAAAATTAAGAACAATGGTCACTTAAATAAGAAAACATGGTTATCATAACAATCTAGGATTATTCAATTTTTTACAAACATAGCCAGATAATAGCCACTTCTTAAAGAATTAACTTGTAAAAAAATTCTTACTAAAAAAAATTATCATAATCATTGATATTTTTACATTCTCAATATAGATAATGATAGTCACTTTCCAATTAAAGAATTATCTTATTCACTTCAACACCGCCATAATTTTCAAAACTAAGACATATTATCAGATGATCTAATTTTCAACTTTTAATAGGATGAAAAGGTTGTTTATACGTATTGCCAAAATTTGAAAAAAATACATTTATTTATAATTATTAAACGGAACATGAACCAAAACTACATATCACACCTGTCTAGTTTTTTCTTAAATATTTGTACCTTTCACATGTGTATTTTTTTTCAAATTTCACAAAGCCAATTTTAGTCATATGTTGAGATCTTATGATCATTTTTTATTTTAGCACAAAATAAAAATTATAGGAGTATCGTTTTGGGAATAATTAGCCGTATTTGTGCTAGTGTTCCAAGTCGAAACGGCTATAAGTCAGCCGATTTTCTTTATTAATTCAAAAATTATTTTATTAAATTAATTTATATAAAAAAAAAATTAAATCAAATTTTATCATTGATCATGAGTGCGGCGCGGTAATACTTAAATTATTTGAAAAAAAAAATTTAATAGGTAAAACAAGACTACGATTTACTGTTCTAAAGCACAAATCCTTATTAGTAAAATAAATTTGTCTTCGATTTTTTTTTTATTAATAAAGTTTTTTGGAAGATCTTTGTTATTACGAATTTAGGTAAATAGTTACTCGGAAGGATTTCTATTTTACAACCACGAGAATTTAGGCTTTATTATTTATGAAAGTGAATAAAAACATCGAATTAAGTTGGTTTTCAGAAAAGCATGTTAGATGAAAAGAATGGATTATTTGTTTCCTCCAGTGAAATTAAAATACGATTTACAAAGCAATTATTCAATTTATTCAATTAATAAAACGATGACAAAAAGCAAAATTTTTGCTTTTTTGGTAGCTTTATTGTTAATCTGTTTTTATATTTTCTCTCGAATCACCCTTACCTTGTGATTTTGGTGATGTCGTCATTGTCACACTAACAAAAATAAAAAATAATTATTAATTGTTTATTTCATTTTTCCAAATTCACGATCATTAAAAAAGCCTCAAACTATTGTCGCGGTCTGCGCAGAACAAGATGAAAGTTACGTCAATCAGTCTCACCAAATTTAAGTGACTCACATGATAATACAATACACTACTAACACGCTTTTTCTTGTGCGCAAAATCACGAAACACAGTAAGATCCGGCTATCAGTCGATCAATAACAATACAATTACGTGTGATATCTGAAGGTACGATGAGTAAGTGGAGTAAAAGTATCCTANTATTTTACAACCACGAGAATTTAGGCTTTATTATTTATGAAAGTGAATAAAAACATCGAATTAAGTTGGTTTTCAGAAAAGCATGTTAGATGAAAAGAATGGATTATTTGTTTCCTCCAGTGAAATTAAAATACGATTTACAAAGCAATTATTCAATTTATTCAATTAATAAAACGATGACAAAAAGCAAAATTTTTGCTTTTTTGGTAGCTTTATTGTTAATCTGTTTTTATATTTTCTCTCGAATCACCCTTACCTTGTGATTTTGGTGATGTCGTCATTGTCACACTAACAAAAATAAAAAATAATTATTAATTGTTTATTTCATTTTTCCAAATTCACGATCATTAAAAAAGCCTCAAACTATTGTCGCGGTCTGCGCAGAACAAGATGAAAGTTACGTCAATCAGTCTCACCAAATTTAAGTGACTCACATGATAATACAATACACTACTAACACGCTTTTTCTTGTGCGCAAAATCACGAAACACAGTAAGATCCGGCTATCAGTCGATCAATAACAATACAATTACGTGTGATATCTGAAGGTACGATGAGTAAGTGGAGTAAAAGTATCCTCTACTGACTACTATGTACACTGCCAAAATTTAATAGACTTTTTGAAGTAACTCGCAAAGAAACAAAAGTAGTTTATTAAAAGTATTATAAAGATTTATCACAAAAGTATAACAATAGAGATATATTGGCGTATCTTATCTCTATTACTATATGGAATTATTTATTATTTGTATTAATTATTACAAAATTATTTACTATAAAAGAAAAGTAATTTTAGAACTATTAGATTAATATAAAATTATTTATTATAAAATTAATTATTATGAATTATTTCGAAACTATTTATTACTAAGATTATTAAGAAATTTTTTATTAAATTTTTAAGTATATATGAATAAAGAAAAATGTTTTCGCGAGAGGGGAATCTCTTTTTCTTCTTCCCAACCGCAGTGTTTTTTATAATTTTCCTTCTTGTTTACCTTCATCCTTCGTTATCCATAAACACGTTTTTGTACCAGGGTGAATAAATAGTCATCCTGGATGGAGGATGACACACAAAGGATGATTAATCCCCCGTGACTTTTGTCCTCTTCGTGCCATTTCACTATTATTTATGTTAAAAAAAAAAGAACAAATCAGGATGAGTTTATGCTAACAATATAAAACCAGACTTTTTATTAAAAAAAATAATTATTTAAAAGTTTAAATTAAAGTTAATATTAATGACAGACTAAACAATAGACTAATGAGCTGTGTATATTTCTAACTTAATCTAACCATTTTCGAGAAAGATAAAAAATTAATAAAAAATTTTCAAAAAGGCTGAGTTCTTCAGTAGTTTTACCAGACCGTTTTGTATATAATAATTTTATTATTTCTACGTTTTATTATTTATGCGGTAATTATAATTAATAAATTATTATTTATAAATCATTACTGATAGGTGTGGCATAAATATGATGAAATGATTCGAATTGTGATATGTAATCTTTAATTATTATTATTATTATTATTATTAGTATTTTAATTATTTTAATTATTTTAATTAATATTATTTTAGTTATTTTAATTATTATTATTATTTTAATTATTTTAATTATTATTACTATTTTATTATTATAATTCCATTTATTTATATAATAATTAACACCCACATTCCCATGTGAAATAAAATATAATATATCTGTCTATATATAAATAGACTCCACTACGTGAATCATTTGAAGAATGTGCAATTCAATTTCATTATTATTGGAATGTAATATAGCAAATCAGTATTGTACGATTGCGCAATCCTGGACATCTAATTTTAATCTAGATAATAATTAATTGAAAAAAATACATTAATAATGATTTGAAAGATACTGGTGAAATTGTGATTGAATTTTAAAAGCAAAAGAATTTTCAAAAATTAAACAACAAATGATACAAAAACTAATAACAAATCTATCCACAGTATGCCAGTAGACTTTTCAAATTTTCAAATCTTCTAAAATCTGTAAATGAACCAATTTTGAAGAATTAAAAGTTTCAATTATATATTTTATTCTGTTCATTTTTCATTTTATGATTATTTATATTAATTCAATTAATTATTTTTAAATAATATATTATAAATATTTGTATAAATTCTATTAATTTAATTTGTATTCAAGAGATAATTTTATATTTATTGAATAAAAGTATATATAGTTAAATAGATTTAAAATTCAACAAATTATTCAAATGAAATTTTTTGCATATCTGTTGTTTTAAATATTCAATATTGGTATTGGATAATTAATGAAAGTTGTAATCAGCCTTTAGAACTTTCTCATAAGATTTCACATTAATTCATTAAATATTAAATTAAAATATGATATGATCAGATGAGTTTCCAGAAATTCATTGTTTACATATCTGTAGCATCGAAGATTACTAAATTAAAATAAAATAATTAAATTGATTAAATTTCTTTTTCCATCTGCATCTGGAAAATCAAGAATATAAATCTTCAGATCAGAAGTATATAAATATAATTTGAAAAGAATTTATATATTTATATAACATAAAAATTCATTATGAAATTGCATATAAATTGGACTTCCTTTTAGCTCAATAATTTATATTTTTTAATCTTTTGGACAAAAAAAGATTGATTGTTTTTAAAAACATTCAGTTTTTTAAATTAAATGCCATAAGCATAAAGCACCCAAATCTAAACCTCTTGTTAATATCATTAAATAGTTTTTCATTTTATTGCATTAGTAGATTTTAATTTTAATTATAAAAACTGAAATTGTTATTAATTTTTTTTCAGTATAATTAAAAAAATAAAAAAAGAAAATTTTAATTTCACTCATGAAAAAAATAATATATATCAAGATGTTAACAATAATATCTTATTGCAATCTTATAGGATAAAATTATAAGGAAGTGAAATAGGATAGTAATAGAGGGTTGATAAGTAGAAGATATTAATAAAAAGCAAAAAAAAAATAATTTCGTCTTCGCGATCTGCGCTACGTTCCTCGAGACGAAATTTTTTTTTTAATATTATTAGTTATCAGTTGATAGTTTTTATTGATAGATTTTAATTTTAATTTAAAAGAATCTAATAATATTAAAATTTATAATTTTGTTTTCACGATCTGTGCTACGTTCTGCGAGAGATGAAAAAATAATTTCGTTTCTGCGATCTGCGCTACGTTCCGCGAGAGACGAAATTATAAAATTTAATATTATTAGATTCTTTTAATAGTTTTTATTAGTAAATTTTAATTTTAATTATAAAAACTGGAATTTTAATTATAAAATTTTTTTTTCAATGTTATCAAATAAAATTTGAGATTTTAAAAAGACATACATTAAAATATTAATAACAATAATATCTTATTATTAGATTCTTTTAATAGTTTTTAATAGTAGATTTTAATTTTAATTATAAAAACTGGAATTTTTATTATAAATATGTGTTATTAAAAAAATGAAAAATGAGATTTAGTTTATGAAAAAATATAAATATATTAAGATATTAACAATAATATCTTATTACAATTTTAAAGGATGATATTATAGGGAAGTAAAATAGGATAGTGATGCAAGATGAAGGATAGATAGAAGATTCTTCACATCACAGATATTATAAATAAAAATTGATTAAATAAATTTTAGAAGTGGCAATCATTTACAAAAAGAGTAAAAATTTCCTTCTATATCATTCAAATCCATAAAAGTAAATTTTTCCCTTTTTCGGATTTGATTGTCACTCTTCTCTGAAAAAGGGAAAAATTTACTTTTATGGATTCAAATGATATAGAAGGAAATTTTAACCTTTTCCAGAGAAGAGCAGCACCCGAAAATCTTCCCCAAAAAAGGTAAAAATTTCCTTTTTTCCCTAAAAGGAAAAGAAAAACAATGGGTGTGTTCACATGTGGATTGGATTTGGATTGGATTGGTTTTAGTTGCACGAATCATGTTCACATGTTTTGGATTGGTTACTAAATCCAAAATCCAATCCAGATTGAATTACTACTAATTAAATATCAATCTACCTCACGAGGTGGATTTGCATTAATTTTTTTATTTTTCTTATTATTCTTATAAAAAATGAAAGAAAATAATACTTTTGTAAACGAAACTTTTGATATAGAAAATCAATCTTCTACACTTTCTTCATGTAAAAATAAAAATAAAGGAAGAAAGCAAACTACTGTTGACTCAAATAGTTTTTTTTTTTTACATATATTATTTTATATTTACTATTTATACTTATTATTGCCTTATTATATATTATTTATTATTAATTATTATATTATTTTTATTTTTATAAATCTTAATGTAAATCACTTAGAAATTAGCACTAGTCGAATGGAAAAAAATAGGACAGTTTTATCATGAATAGGATTCCGATTGATGGCTAAATTTGCTAAGATTTATTAAGTATAGGCAGTCAATTTTTTCCAATTTATAAATAGGAATTTCCAATTTATGAATTTTCACAAATAGGATGTCCGATTTATGCATATTTCCGCCATCAATAGGATTCCGATTTTTGTTCATTCGACCAGTGTAGTGTACCAAAATATGTATTACAACTGTAGATCAATAGTGTATAGTACAGTGTAATCAAAAGTGTAATAGATAGCGTAATTAATAGTGTAAAGTACAGCATAATCAATAGCATAATCTATTATGTATATAAAGGATTGAATTTCTCTTCTCTCAATCCTCAGTTAGTTGGTTAGAAAGGTCCATTAACTCAATAATAAACTTATAGTTTAATTAAATAATATATTTCTTGATGAATTATTATTTAATTCTTCGTAAAAACCTTTATAATAATACTTTGCTGTATGATCTGAGTATTATTCTTTATTATAAACTATTATTCTGCTTTGTGATCTTAATAATTAGTTTATAGTTTCTTAGTGAAATTCTTTTAAATACCCTGCTTAGTGATCTCGGTATTTGTTTTAATAATTAGATAACTTGCTGTGTGATCTCGTTATCTGGTATAAATATAAATTTAGCCTTGCTTAGTGATCTGGGCTTGAATTCTTAGTGAATTATTGTTAAACTTAGTGTTTACCCTTATAAAACCTCACCCCTGCCTCTTTCGCCTTAATTCCGCAATACCTTAATTCCTTTCCAATTATACTTTAATAATAGTATAAATCTTTCAGCTTTAGTAAATTAAGTATAGTGCTGTGTGTCTTATACAAATTAATCCCTGCTAATAGTTGTCTGTTTCCGTTATTTATTTGGAAGGTAAATCACGGTCAACACTACCAAGTGGGATACCAATTCAACTAAAGCACTTTAGCTTTTTTGGCACTGCGCAAACAAGAAATCGTAATCTTAAACAAGTCTTGTGGTCGAACCAACCCTAATTATCCACTATGGTTAGAGTGTAGTGAACATTTAAAAAATCAATATGATATTACATATTCCCAAGAACAATGTTATAATAAATTTAAAAATTTAACAGCATCACATAAGGTATTTTTAATCTTTGTAAATTTTTTTATAATTGAATAAAATAATTAATTATTTTACATAGAAAGCAAAAGATTCTGAAAAGCAAAGTGGTGGAGCTCCTGTAGTTATATCTTTTAGAACTGAACTTGATGATATTTTGGATGAAAATAGGACTACATTCAAACCAGTTACCCTTATTTTTTCAGCAAGTACTGAAAATACTGAAATCACAATCAATAGACAAACTAAAAAATGGTTATTACCAACTGAAACATCAACCTTGATAGAATCAAGTGATGAAGATAGTGAAAAGGAACCTGAACCAACATCTAAAAAATTTGCTAAGATTGCAACAGATACTCAAAAATGTACCAAAATCCTTGAAAACCTTTATCTATGAAAAATAATTAAAGATGATGAAAAAAAAGAAATGAGAAAACAAAGAGCCAAAGAAAAAGTTAGAAGAGATGAAGAAAGATGCAAATTAATGTCACTTCTTATCAATAATATAAATGGTAAATTATTTAAAAATATTTTATTTGATATTTTAATATTATAAAATTTTATTAATATGTTTATTTTTTAAGACAACTACAAAATTCTGGTACTTTATATACAACCAACACTTTGCCACCTGTACCTAATTACACATTTCAAAATCCTCCTCAAAAAAATACTGAATTTAATAATTCTGAATTTATTAATGAACATCAATTTGTTCATTATAATTATAATCATTCACAAAATAGAAATTAATTCTAATTCTAAATATTTCACTAAAATTATAATATAATAAATTTTTACTTCATAATTCTTCTAATCCATTTTCTTAATTTTAAAATATTAATTAATTAATAAAATTTAATTAATAATTTCATTAATTCCATTAATAAAATCTAATTAATAATTCCATTAATTCTTACCATGTAATTCATTCTCCAATTCATTTTCTTCATTGAAATATAAAATTAATTAATAAATAAAATTTTAATAAAATAAAATTTAATAATTCTATTAATTCTTACCATGTAATTCTTTCTCCAATTCATTTTCTTTATTTGAAATATAAAATTAATTAATAAATAAAATTTTTAATAATATAATTTAATAATAAATAATTCATTAAATTACCTGTTAATTCAAGTTCTAAATCATTTTCTTTAATTTTTAAATTAATTAAAAATTAAAATTAAAATTAATAAATATAAATTAATAAATGTATTTTATAATAATTTACCTTGTGCTTCTATTTCAAGTGAATCATCTTGATAAATTAAACGTTTTTTTCGTCTTGAAAAAATATAATCAGCTACTAAATCTCTTTCAGTACCATTAATTATATCTACTTCTGATGTTGTTACATTATTTATCAATTCTTGATCAGAAATAATATCAAATTCATCAATTATTTCTCTTCTTTCTTCACAAATATTGTGCAGAATACAACAACAGCTTACAATATGAGGTATTATTTTAAGATCTGTTTCTATTGGATTTCGCAACACTCTCCAACGTGATTTAAGTAATCCAAAAGCTTGTTCAATTTTAATTCTTGTTGCAGAATGTATATAATTGTAATGATTTTGAACTTGAGTTAAATGTCCATTATCTTTATAAGGTACTAAAAGCCAATCATGATTGGCATAACCACTATCACCTAAAATATAAGTTTTGGAAGGTCGTAATAACAAATTGTTATTAAATGAAGAATAAAATGGAGAATTACACAAAACACGAGAATCGTGAGTTGCACCTGCCCATCCATAATAAATATCCATAAATTTGTATTGTGAATCACAAACTGCTTGTAATACTACACTATAAAATTTTTTTCTATTAAAATAATCTATACTATCTTTAGATAGTGCTCTAATAGGAATGTGACTTCCATCAATTGCTCCAATAACTCGTGGAAAACTTTTAATAGACAAAAACCATTGATAACTTTTTGCCATTCATTATTATTTGTTGGAAATCTGAAATAAAAAACATTATAAATATTTTTTAAATAAAAAATAAATTAAAGAAAAAATTACCTGATTTTTTCTTTTAAAAATACATTTATAATTAATTGAATAGTATTTCTAAAATGATAATTAAAAGTTGAAACACCAATACCAAATTGTTGTGCAATTGTATGAAATGATTCACTAGTTGCAAGAAACTACAAAGTTGCAGCCAATTTTAAATGCATTAATATTCCATGGTTTTCTGTTGTTTCAGGTGAAATTTCTCTTAAAATCCATTCGAAGGTATCTCTACCAAGTCAGAAATGCCTTCTAAATTCTTCATTTTGCCACTGCATACAAATGTTTGTAAACCAAACTGTACTTTTTGCTCTTTTTTCTCATTTCTTTTTTTTAAATTTACTTCCATTAAGGGTTTGAAATATTTGGACAACTCCAGTTAAAATTTCGATTTCTTCATCACTTGAACTACTTGAGTTACTTGAAGAAAAAGAAGTTTCATATAAGGTATCTATTGCAAGTAAAAAAAAAGTTTGGTGGTTCGTCATAATGAAAACATTGATCTATAAAAAATATAAATATCGCGAACAAAATCGGATTGATTTTTGGATTCGGCCAATCAGTTATCAATCTGGATTGAATCTGGATTGACCCAATCCAAATCCAAATTCGCATGTGAACATACCCAATGAAATAATTTTATATTTATGTTAATAAATAGAATATAAATGTATATATATATAAAATAAATGATGCACAATACTTTATTTGGCAAATTTTTTAAGAAAAGAAATTGTTTATTATTATGTAGCATCACTTTTTATTTTCAAAAATAGATATCCAGATTTGAGTCATACAAGCAATCCTTTATATTCTCAAAATTATTGTTGAACAAATGCATGCAAAATTAAATTTATTTAATAATGTGATCATTGACAATTTTTTTTTGGATTTTAAAGAAATTCAAGCGAAAAATGAAAGAAATGAAAGGAATGAGAAAAACTGAAGAAATAAAAGATACTGGAGAAACAGAAGAAATAGAAGTTAAAGAAATAGAAGAAATGAAAGGAAAAAGAAAAACAGAAGAAATGAAAGATATTGGAGAAACAAAAGAATTGGAAGAAATGGAAAATTTTGAAGAGTAGAAATATTGTTATAATAAGCTTATTTTACAACTATAATTTATTACCTATAATAATTTGAATATACAAAATTATATTCCTAAACTAACCAATATCAATACAATATAAATTATATTACAGTTTGTAAGTATTTAGATTCATAATTATTGAAATCAATGTTTCAATTTAATTAATTTAATTCAATATCATATAACAATTCTCTAATCTATTATCATAAACTAATAGTTAGTGAGTATTTAGATTCATAATTATTGAAATCAATGTTTCAATTTAATTAATTTAATTCAATATCTTATA
Source organism: Diversispora epigaea (assembly GCA_003547095.1). Lineage (NCBI taxonomy): Eukaryota > Fungi > Glomeromycota > Glomeromycetes > Diversisporales > Diversisporaceae > Diversispora > Diversispora epigaea. The sequence continues at coordinate 73,299 of PQFF01000474.1, read as the reverse complement.
ACAATTCTCTAATCAATTATCATAAACTAATCAATATAAATTATATTACAGCGAGTGAGTATTTAGATTCATAATTATTGAAATCAATGTTTCAATTTAATTAATTTAATTCAATATCTTATAACAATTCTCTAATCAATTATCATAAACTAATCAATATAAATTATATTACAGCGAGTGAGTATTTAGATTCATAATTATTGAAATCAAAGTTTCAATTTAATTAATTTAATTCAATATCATATAACAATTCTCTAATCAATTATCATAAACTAATCAATATAAATTATATTATAGTGAGTGAGTATTTAGATTCATAATTATTGAAATCAATGATTCAATTTAATTAATTTAATTAATATCATATAACAATTATCTAATCAATTATCATAAATTAATCAATATAAATAGTCTGTGAGTATTTAGATTCATAATTATTGAAATCAATGTTTCAATTTAATTAATTTAATTCAATATCATATAACAATTCTCTAATCAATTATCATAAACTAATCAATATTAATAGTCTGTGAGTATTTAGATTCATAATTATTGAAATCAATGTTTCAATTTAATTAATTTAATTCAATATCTTATAACAATTCTCTAATCAATTATCATAAACTTATCAATATAAATTATATTACAGTGAGTGAGTATTTAGGTTCATAATTATTGAAATCAATGTTTCAATTTAATTAATTTAATTAATTTAACTCAATATCATATAACAATTCTCTAATCAATTATCATAAACTAATCAATATTAATAGTCTGTGAGTATTTAGATTCATAATTATTGAAATCAATGTTTCAATTTAATTAATTTAACTCAATATCATATGACAATTCTCTAACCAATTATTATAAACTAATCAATATAAATTATATTACAG
>PQFF01000474.1:1475-67556 GCA_003547095.1 Diversispora epigaea | reverse complement strand
ATTTTAAGTATATTTTAAAAAATTTTAAGTATATTTTAAGAAATTTTAAGTATATTTTAAGTATATTTTAAATATATTTTAAAAATTTTTAAGTATATTTTAAAAAAATTTAAGTATATTTTAAGTAATACGACTTCTTATAGGGAATCAGAGCAGCAAATAACAACATAACCAAAGCCAAAATACCAAAAAATAAAACAACAAAAAACAACTATCATAGACTCGCAATAATACAAATAATCAACAGATTAAATAGAACAATAAGGAAAATAAAAAGAGAAATTAACAATAAAATAGATAATAATAATAAAAATAATTCAAAAAAAATAGATAAAATTAAAGAAAATATAAATAAAAATATTAAAATTATAAAAGAAAAATTAAATGGAAAAAAATGGAAAAAAATAAAAAAATAAAAAAAACAGAAATAATAGAAGAATGGATAAAAAACGCAAAAGAAATTGGAAAAATATGGAGGGAAGAAGTGAAAAAAAGAAATAAACGAAAAAACAACGAAACAAATAAAAGAACATATTAAAAGAAGACAACTTAACCTAAAAGATAATCCAAAAACAATGATAGATTCCATCTTGGGAAGAAAGAAAAAACAAATAATAACTGACAGAATAATAATAAACAAAGAAAACAAACAAGTTAAAATAATTAGAGAACCCACAAAAATCAAAAAACAAATAAGGCAACATATGAAAAATTGGATGGCTAACCCCACAAAGAAAAAGGAAACACTATACCCAGGAAATGGGAAGAAGAATATAAACCAAAAGAAGAAATCTCAGAAATAACGCTTAAACGAATAATACAAGAAATTACCGAAGAAGAACTAGAAGAAATAATCAATAACACAGCAAGAAACAAAGCACCAGGCCCCACGTGAATAACATACAAAATGTGGAGAAACCTGGGACCAACAATGCTAAAAACATTCAGAGACACCTTAAACGAAATAATAAAAAAAAGTTCACTACCTTACGACTAGATTTCGAGTCACGTGATTCTACTACCGAAACCCAAGGAATGGGAGGAAAATCTAGATTTTGTAAGACCAATAACTCTAATGGAAACAGCAAGGAAAATATTGACAAAAATAATCACAACACGAACCGCAAAGGCAATCGAAGAAACAAACGCAATCTCACCAAACAATTGAGCAGGCCTACTAGAAGGTTGTACACTATACCCAATAATAATGCTAAACAACCTAATAGAAGATGCGCAAGAAAAAAACAAGGAAATTTGACTACTATTCCAAGACATCAAGAGAGCCTTCGATTCAGTAGACCCACATTTTCTGGTTAAATCACTTCAGAGAATCAAAATATCGAAACAAATAATCGATATAATAATCTTTATTGTAACATCAAGGAAAGCCGCAGTTATAACCGAATACGGACTAACCGATCCCTATCACATAGAAAGAGGAGTCAAACAAGGGGACACAATATCTTCACTTCTATGGTGCATCTTTTATGATGTACTCCTTTCGTTTTTGATTAAAACAAACAAAGGATACATAATAGAAGAGAAAATAATAAACGACCTAAGAAAAGCACAAAACGAAGAAAAAATTCAAGAAACAGTAGCAGCAATGGCATATATAGACAATACAGTATAAATAGCAAAAAACAAAGAAGAAATGATAAAAATAACACAAATAGTAAATGAATTCATGAAAATGACAGGCATAGAAATTAACTGCAGCAAATCAGATCTAGTTGTAATTAAAAAACAGGAAAAGAAAAACCCAAACCAAACGGAGGAAATCCAATTAGGAAACCAAACCATCAGCTGCAGCAAAAACAAAGATACCTCGGAGTTTGGGTACAAGTCGACGGAAAAAAAATACATCAACAAAAACTTATGGGAAAAAAGATAAACTACACTCTAGCAATAATCAGGAAAACAAGAACTACAGACAAACAATGCCGATATATAATAAACCACATCCTAATACCACAACTGGAGTATCTGGCGACAGATCATATCCCACCAGAATCGTGGCTAAACAAACAAGACCGAAAAATCAGAACTGCATTTAAGCACAAATGCAACCTTGCAAAGGTGACACCCAATGCAATGATCCATTCAAGCTTAGGTTATAAACTTTTCAGCATCAAAGATAGAATCTACAGACAAATAATAACAGAATTTAACAAAAGAATTAACCATCAATCTTTATACAGAAGAACAACAAAAATCAGAATCCAATCGTTACAACTCAGCACGTGGTCGACAACGCCAATATGGAAACAAGAAAAAAACTTTATAAATAAGCAAAAAAATCAAATAAAATCCCTAAAATTATAGAAATTGGAAAAAAATATAATATAACAATTAAAAATCAATACAAAACAGAAATACCAAAAGTACCTATAGGAGGAGTAGTAACAATAGAGCAAATCATAAATGACAGTAAATACTATCGTAATATGATTAAATTATTAAAAGCAAACAATTTATTATACGCAGATCAATTAATTAACAATAATCCAGAAACATAAGAGTATTGTCATGGGCCCAAGTCACCAAAGGAAAATACCCTGGAAAAGAGCTCTACTGGTACAAAATATTTGAAGAAAAACTAATGGAAGTCGAATTTGAATTCGCCCAACAATACAATTACGTGAATACTTTCAACCCATTAGAAAGTATAAACAATAAAACCAAGTTTATAATAACCCAAATTAAACAAACAATCAATCAAAACAGTGAGGAATTAACACTCCCTATAATAGGGAAGATAAAAGAAAAATGATCAAATAATGAAATTATAATAGAACACTATACGCAGATCAATAACGACAACAACAACTTCAAATCACCGCTTCATCCATGTGAAAATTGTAATCTACTAACAGAATTAACAAGTACCGAAAATAACACAAACAAAGGAAAAACCAAAGCTGACAATAACCACCTAATAAGAATTAAAACGGATGAACACCCTACCTATCACCTGAACCTACGACAAATTAGGATGAAACCTAATGAAAGAATGAACACCAATAATAAAGGTCTAATTCCAAAACTAAACCAATCGCCAGAATCACTACTCAATTTTTGCAAACAGAAAACAATAACAGACCAAATAATCAGTCAACAAAATACAAAAATGACAAACCAAACCAAATTAATTGAATACTTATCTAGACAAACCCAAGAAATAACAAACATAAAAAATATAATAATTCAAAGAAAAATAATATCATTAGAAGCATTCACAAACGGATCGTGTATTACACATAAATAAAGAGGAGAAAGAATAGGTCAATTCCAAAAAATTTCAAAAATGGGATACAGAATCGTAATTAAACCAAACCAAGAAAATGACGAGGAAATCCTAACACTTAACGGGAAAATAGAAGGCCCACCCTCGTCCACAAGAGCAGAATTAGCAGCAATAGCTATATTATTAGACATTATTCTGAACCAAGTTAACAGAGTCAAAATCAATACAGACTCGGAAGCAGCCATAGCAGCTATCTCAAACTTCATCGAACCAAGAAAAAGAAAAAAATGAAAAATATACAAAAACGGATACCTCCTACAAATAATAAAAGAATTAATAAACACAAAAAAAATAATAATTAAATTCAATAAAATAAAAAGTCACTCAGGCATACCCCTAAACGAACTAGCGGACCAAATAGCAAAAACAGGACACAAAACGGGAAACTACTCAGCCATCAACCTACAATTTCTAAATGAAATAAACTACCTTAATGAAACAAATAAAAAAATACTAGATATACCAATATAGGACTATATAAAAGAAGTAAATGAAATCAACCACCTCATAAATTGAAAAACCAAATTTAGATTAATGAGAGCCTTATCTAAACAAATAATCCAATCGACAAATTGGCTATTAACACAAAAAACCTTAACATATACCAAAATGAACGACCTATCAACATCAGAAGAAGACCAAAAATATAGAACATTTAAAGTTAAATTATACATTGAAGAATTACCAACCTTCAAAATAATGCATAAAAGATACTCAACGCTGTATCTGAGTACATCATGCGTAATATGTAATAACATATGCGAAACATCAATACACGCACTCACGTGCAACAACGGAATAATAAATTTAAGAAATGAATATTTCAAAATAATAGAATAAAAATTAAAAAAAATATATAACTATACATGTTCCCAAAATTGATTTTGAATTTTTGAGGTATTTCGACTTTTTGAGATTTATGCAGAATCTATTCTATATATGGAAGTAAAAAAAGTATCCAGTTATGTGTATCTTCAATTAAAGAATAAATCTGGGTGGTCAAAAAATTTCAGGTTTTAAGTAAAATAATTTCGTCTTCTATGAAAAACTATTTTGACTTTTTTCCCCAAAATACCAATTTCGGGGCTCCAAAATAATTTTGCGTGCAAGTATATATATAACGATAAAAAATCAAAAGAGATAATGGATAAAGAATTCAAAAACCACAAAGACTACAAAATAGACTCCAATAAAATAAACAACACAGAAGCCAACCAAACAACAGAATTCTCATTTACAGATATAATAATAAACCTGATTCCAAAATCACTAAAAAAAATTCTAAAAAAATATATAAAAATCGAAAAAAATACTAACAGCATTAAGAACATAATAATAGAAATAACACAAGAATTTAAAAAAATTCTTTATAGAAAATGGACAGAAAGATGCATAAGCATTAATAATTGGGAAACAAATGTAGATATAACCAACGAAATGAAGCGAACAACCAAAGCGCAGTATTCAAGAAGCGAAGGAGAAAATTACGAAAAAAAAAAAAATAATAGAAAAGAAAAAAGATCTAATAATAAAAAAAGCAATAGATAACTACTTGAATGTATCAAATTCTTCTTTTTCATTTATATTTTCATCTTTATTTTTAAACTTAGACTTTAGTGGGGCCGTGGCGGTGGAAACTTACTAAAATTGTAAATGAGTAAAATCATTAACAACGGNAATTTCGTCTTCTATGAAAAACTATTTTGACTTTTTTCCCCAAAATACCAATTTCGGGGCTCCAAAATAATTTTGCGTGCAAGTATATATATAACGATAAAAAATCAAAAGAGATAATGGATAAAGAATTCAAAAACCACAAAGACTACAAAATAGACTCCAATAAAATAAACAACACAGAAGCCAACCAAACAACAGAATTCTCATTTACAGATATAATAATAAACCTGATTCCAAAATCACTAAAAAAAATTCTAAAAAAATATATAAAAATCGAAAAAAATACTAACAGCATTAAGAACATAATAATAGAAATAACACAAGAATTTAAAAAAATTCTTTATAGAAAATGGACAGAAAGATGCATAAGCATTAATAATTGGGAAACAAATGTAGATATAACCAACGAAATGAAGCGAACAACCAAAGCGCAGTATTCAAGAAGCGAAGGAGAAAATTACGAAAAAAAAAAAAATAATAGAAAAGAAAAAAGATCTAATAATAAAAAAAGCAATAGATAACTACTTGAATGTATCAAATTCTTCTTTTTCATTTATATTTTCATCTTTATTTTTAAACTTAGACTTTAGTGGGGCCAGGCGGTGGAAACTTACTAAAATTGTAAATGAGTAAAATCATTAACAACGGCGGTAAGTTAACCGGTTAACTTAGTTATAGGTAGTTTTATTTCTTCACCATGTATTTTTTTTACTATCAATTGAAATAAAGTGAGACCGCGCCAGTCACTTTAAAAAAAAAAAAAAGAAATCAATGTTTCAATTTAATTAATTTAACTCAATATCATATGATAATTCTCTAACCAATTATCATAAACTAATCAATATAAATTATATTACAGTCTGTGAGTATTTAGATTCATAATTCAATTTAATTAATTTTTTTCAATATCATATAGCAATTCTCTAATCAATTACCATAAACTAATCAATATAAATAGTCGGTGAGTATTTAGATTCATAATTATTTAATCAATGTTTCAATTTAATTAATTTAATTCAATATCATATAACAATTTTTTAATCAATTATCATAAACTAATAAATATACAGCGAGTGAGTATTTAGATTCATAATTATTGAAACCAAAGTTTCAATTTAATTAATTCAATATCATATAACAATTCTCTAATCAATTATCATATCAATGTTTAAATTTAATTAATTTAATTCAATATCAAATAATAATTCTTTAATTAATTGTCAATAATATTTTTAGTAAAGGAACATGTAATAAATGTCATCAAAATAATATTGGATTCGATTGGTGCCATCCATGTAATGCTAAACAATTTCAAAATGAATTTGGTAATTGGACAAGTGAAGATAAAGAAATTGATGAATTTATTCAACAAATACAACTAAATGCAAATAAAAGTCAAGAAATTATTGAGTGGATTCCATTTGAGAAACTTGAGAATATCACATATCTTGCTAAAGGGGATTTTGGTACAATACATAAAGCAAGATGGCAAGATGGATTTATTTCTTATTGGAATTATAAAATAGAAGATTGGATGAGGTTTAGTGATCAAGATGTTTGCCTAAAAAGTCTTGATAATTCCACAAATAAAAATGAATTTTTGCAAGAGGTAAATATTTATATTATTTAAATTTTACTAACATTATATTTTAAATATATATTAAATATATTTTTTATGTTAATAAATATTTCAGATTAAAGATCAACTTAAATTTCGAGGTAAAAATGCAATTGCTATATATGGTATCACTAAAAATCCTCCAAAAAATGAATATATGATAGTTATGAATTATGCAAAATATGGTAGTCTTCGAGAAAATTAACTTGGAAAAGAAAATATAAGATTTTATTGGGAATTGTAACTGGACTTGCTAATATCCATGAAATGGGCTTAATACATAAAGATTTCCATTCTGGTAATGTAGTTAATCAAACTTTAACATTAAGTTATATTACTGATTTTGGATTGTGCAAACCAGTTACAGAAAATGATCCAGAATATATTTATGGTGTAATTCCATACATGGCACCAGAGACTTTGAGTAGAGGAGAATACACTCAAGCATCTGACATTTATTCTTTTGGTATGGTTATGTTAGAAGTTCTAACTAGTTATCTACCATATTATAATATTCCACATAATGAAAATCTTGCAATGAACATTTGTGAAGGGCTTAAACCTGAAATTAAGTGTGAAATTCCTCAATTTCTTGAAGAAATAATGAAAAAATGCTGGAGTTTTGAACCTCTCAATTGTCCAACTGCTAAAGAATTGAAATCTCAACTTGAATCTTATAATGATGATGATAATATCGAAATAAGAAATCAAGTAAATAAACAAGTTAATGTAACAAATAAATCGAACAAGAATTTTATTAAATATAATCAAAATAAAATTCACCCTGAAGCAATATATACAAATAGACATTTGTCTTTTCTGAAAACAAAGAAAGTTGGAGTTACTACACATGGTAAATATCTATATTTTTTAGCAATAAATTTATAATCATTTTTATATAAACTATTTACATTAGTTATTATTTCAAATACAAAACAATGGGATTTTGAAATTCCTGATGATATAAGTAAGTATTATATTTTTTAAATCATTTGTTTAATACATTTAGTTAAATGAAAATGAAATTAATAATCTTCAAATTTTGTATTGTTAAAGGAAATGAAATTCAGAAAAATTAATTATTAATTTTTTGGGAATTATTATTATTTTTGCCTTGCTATTAATGTGTTATTGTACATTTTTTAAAATTATTTATTCATTTATTTTATTATATTTTATATCATTTATTTTATTTGATCACTGGAATTATAAAGTATAGCTTTTATTTAAATTAAAACAAACTAGTATGTAATCATTTAAAACAAATCACTATTGTTTTGATATTTCAAAAATTAAAATATTTGTGATCTAATTTATTATTTATTATAAATGAAATGGTGATCATCAAAGGAACAAACTGATTATCCACAAAGTACATTCATAACTTTTAGCCTTGATGCAGCAGTTTGACACTATGGTTACGAACCCCTTGAATCAAAAAATCCGTGAAAAAAATAAATAATTGTTTCCATACTTTTTATTTATCAAAACAAGAAAAATATGATAAAAGAAGAAGTACTTAAAAGAATTGGTTTTCAAAAATTATTTTCTCAAAATTCAATTATAAAAAGAAAAAATAGCATAGCATTTGGCATAACATAACTGTGTGCCAATATATGTTAAACATTATGAATAATACAAATTAACAATTAATCAATATCTTACCTACAAATAATTAGTTAACATGCAAGCATATTAAAATAGAATTTATTTTTAATAAAGAATTGTAAATTTGCACATAAAGTAAATTTCCATTTCTTCTAAAGCAAATATATTAAAAAAAATGGAAAAACAAAACACAAAACAACAAAAGTATTGAATATAAAGACAAAAAAATATTTTCTTTAATAGATTATTTAGGATTATATTATAAAAAATGAAAATTTAAATTAAATATTTAAATTGTTTTTATATTGCTAACTTACTAGTGATGAAAATATATACAGTTAATTTATTTTACAAATTAGATTCTCTTTGATAAAATAAAATTTATTATTTGTTTGCAGCACAGATTTGCCAATATTATTAAAAATTACATAAAATGAGACTAAACCAAAAAACAAATATTGGTATGATAGAATCTCATGGTATTTTTATAAATTTAAAAAAAAAGAGACACAATAGTTTTAAGTGACTTTGGGAATCAAATTTTATAATGCAAATAAAAAAGATATAGTTTAGTAAAATAAAGAAAAAATAATAATTGAAAAATTAATAATTAGTGAATAAGTAAAAATAACCATAAAAATACTGGAGTATATAATCACACAACATGGCAGGTTATTGACACAATGTCAAGTTTGGGATATTCTGCATGTTCTAAGACAATAGAAGAATATCGAAAAAAAATTCAAAAAGAGCATACAATAAAGATTGAACAGCATTTTACAAAAAATGTAAGTTATATTATTTTACATAAAAATTTAAAATATTATCGCGGTTTTCAAATTAGTGCGATCATATGATGTAAATCGATTTTTATAAAAATCGAATACCGAATACAAAACCATATGATATATATAAAAGTATTTGTATTACATATGATTTACAGATTAAACAAATATTAATGATAGATGAGTCATCTGCACATCTATTTATTGCATTTTGATCTTTTTTTAAATGCCTTTGTATATAGTCTTTATACTGATTACAAAATGACTAAAAACCGATTACAAAACGACTAAAACGATTACAAAACGACTAAAAATGATTACTATTGATTACCTTGCGAATACATTTACTTATTTGATTAAAAAGGCTTTTTATTACCTTTATATTTACAAATATATATATATATTTTTATTTTTAACATAATATTTGTTATATTTTTAATAAATAAATCTTTGAAATCAAGTTATTTTATTACATATATGATTTTATTGATTTTATTTTATTATAATAATTATAATAAATATATTTTTGGCAAGAAGAGATAACTGCTTAATAGATATGATTCGATATTGTATTATTTTATATCAAGTTATTGGGTTTAATAAGGAAATAATATAGATATTTGATTTTTTGTCGAGCAGAAGTCACGTGATTTTCGAATTACGTGACAAATTTTTATTGGTTAAAAAATGATCATCGATCACATGAGATCAGTCGTTTCGTCACATTACAAATTTTTATTGATTAAAATGATCATTAATCATGTGATATTTGTTTATCAGTCACGAGACATTTCCCCTTACAGGAGTTCAAAATGTTGTATATAGTAAAAAAAAATTTTTTTTAATAGTAATTTAATATAAACTTTAAGCTCAAGATCCTTTTTCATTTACTTATAAACTTTAAATATTTTTTTTCAATTTGATAGAGAATATAATAAAGAATCTTTGATTAAAATTTCAACTTGATATCTTTTAAACTCATAAAGTTTACTTAGAAACAACTGAAATTTTCATAGTATTTTAAAATTTATGTAGATCCTTTTCGCTGAGTTAAAAATTTAAATTTTACTATGAAAATTTCAGTTGCTTCTAAGTAAACTTTATGAGTTTAAAAGATATCAAGTTGAAATTTTAATCAAAGATTCTTTATTATATTCTTTATCAAATTAAAAAAAATATTTAAAGTTTATAAGTAAATAAAAAAAGATCTTGAGCTTAAAGTTTATATTAAATTACTATTAAAAAAAATTTTTTTTACTATAATACAGCAATTCAGGGGAAATGTCCTATGTCTGTTATTGGTATTCGAATACAAATAAATTATATTAACTGATTTTTTTATATGATCGCACTAATTTGAAAACCGCGATAATATTTTTTTTTTTTTTTGTTTCAGCGAGGCCTCGCCTCAAATTTTATTAATTAGAAAAACAGAAAGTTTCTTATACATAAGATACATAACTTATTCTAATGACTATTAATTAAAGATGAGACTCAGACTAACCCGAAGGGACATGCCTGCAACCTACCGCCTGACAATAACAATTGCCCTCAGCATGTTAAGGCCCTGCCGAACAACCTATTTTATACAACCAAGTCCAATTACAGCTATCTTTGATAACATGATTATATATAAATCTATTTAATGAAAATAAAAAGGAAATTTTGCTTCTATTATTATTATGATTGTTTTTATTTATAATATTTGTTATGCCTTGTGCACTATTGTTGAGTACACTATTGTTATCTGTATTATTGGTTTGAGATGTTACTATTGTATCAAGTGTCTCATTACGGATCTTCTTTTTCCATTTATTATTACTGATTCCATTCTCAGTTTCCCACTTTTTAACCGCTGTACATCTATCCTTCCATATATGAGTATGTAGAAAGAGTTTAAATTGAACAAATACGTCGTCCATTATTTGATCAGCCAACTCATGTGTTACAACTTTTTGCAAAACTATATCATATACAGTTATCGGGATCAATCCCAACATAATATCAATGAATGATAAGTGGTCCGTGTCTCGCGTGTTCACATCTCGGGGAATATAAAGTTCCTTTAATGCTTCTAATGTTTTGCACATATTTTTGCACGTATCCCCACATGCTACGGTAGTCGTCTTGTTTACTAACAAATTAATAAGTTTATTTCTGCATGAATGTATATCAATTAAATTTTTTGGACATGTCAATACATGTACTTGATCTTCTTTTTCTAGATTGCACCGGATACAAGAATCGTTTTCATATATCTTTGGGAATCTGTCCTTTAACTTCTCCAGTGTAGGCAGTTCATTATTAAATAATTTAACATTAAAAGCTCTTTGCCGGGTTTCCTTGTTATCTGTTACATTGCGATCAATATAAGAAAGCATTGTCGTTCTCCATGACGACTCCCACTGAATCTGCTTGCTTTTAAAAGCAGAAATTTGAAAACCGCGATAATATGTATATTAAAATTAATAAAATTAATTATTTTTTATAAGAAAAATATTCTTCANGTTTTGCACATATTTTTGCACGTATCCCCACATGCTACGGTAGTCGTCTTGTTTACTAACAAATTAATAAGTTTATTTCTGCATGAATGTATATCAATTAAATTTTTTGGACATGTCAATACATGTACTTGATCTTCTTTTTCTAGATTGCACCGGATACAAGAATCGTTTTCATATATCTTTGGGAATCTGTCCTTTAACTTCTCCAGTGTGGGCAGTTCATTATTAAATAATTTAACATTAAAAGCTCTTTGCCGGGTTTCCTTGTTATCTGTTACATTGCGATCAATATAAGAAAGCATTGTCGTTCTCCATGACGACTCCCACTGAATCTGCTTGCTTTTAAAAGCAGAAATTTGAAAACCGCGATAATATGTATATTAAAATTAATAAAATTAATTATTTTTTATAAGAAAAATATTCTTCATATTTATAATATAGGGTGTAGGGATAATTATTATGTACCATTATTTATACATTTTATTTACCTTGACAGGATCATGAAAATTGTATTAAATATAACAGACTTTTCTATTCTTATTTCTGTATCTGAATCTAAAGTTATAAGAAATTTTAAAGTAAATAAAATTAAAATAATCAATTATAATATGTTAGAATTTATAAAATTTTTTTTTTTTGATATAGAAATTTTTAACTTAATCTTTACATAAAAAAATTGAGTTCTAGACAAATGATATAGGTTATTAGTAATATCTGAACATTATTATTGGAAATATTCATCAATTTTTTGTGCCAACTATATACATTTCTCTGATTTTAAATTTTAAATAATGCTTTGAAACATAATTTATGCTTTTTTGTGTTATATAAATTTATTCTACAGTTGTCCAATTTTTGCATTATTTGAAAATTTAAGTAATAATAGCATGCTTTTCTTTGATTATGTTGAATTTAGTAACAGCCATTAATTAATATATTATTATTATCATCACTTCAGAAAAGGAGATTTGATTAATTCTGAGCATACTAAACTATTAAAGGAATATTTACTGATATTTATCAGCGTGAGGACTAATTTTGTTATAATCCATAGATTAACATAAATAATAATCTTAAACTCTTCAGCTCTTTTATACTTATTAATGCATGCATATTCCTACAATCTGGTAGACTATGCATGTAGCTCCTGATGATGCTAAATATAATCCAACTTCTGTTTTAAGTCAGTTTACAAATTTATTATGCAAACCAGAAATCATATAACATAAAGCTACAATAGATTTTTTGGCTTCTTGTCTGTTATAAGTAGATCACTCCTTAGGGATAATTGCATTAACCATTGAAGGAAAAAATCCTTTAAGTTCAGGATTTGTTTCTTCTATCATTTTTCCAAACTTTTGAGGTTCTAATTCTAAACTGTCACCTTTTCAACAATGTATATTAAACAACACTTTTGTTAATATGTTTATTTTGATGCAAATGTGAAGCTATTATTAATAAAAATTAGTTATTATTCAAAAGAAATTTTGATAATTTATATTAATTGTAATTTCTAATGATTTAGACTTTCGCTTATAACTTTTTTTCTACTGCCTTTCTGACTTTCTGAATTTTCATTTATTTTTATCATGGTTATTTTAAACTTTACTATCTTACAATAATGTGGATGGCAAAGTTGCATTTTTATTTCAAGATAAGGATATGTTTCTAATATATTTGTTTCTTGACATTTTTAATAAGCATATTCTGTAATTTTATGAAAGAGAACATTACTGTTTGTACAGTTCACTACTGAGCATGGACCAAAATTTTTCTTTATCATATTTTAAATAAAATATATAATGAGTGAAGTATTTCGCGTTGTATATGCAAAAGCATTTTTTTGAGTTGACAAATCAAGTATTTTGGACCAAACAACCAATTAAAGGAAAATTATATCATGCTACAAAAATAAAAATAGTAAAAATAATAAAAATAATAAAATTCATAAAAGTATAATTTTGAATTATGAAACTATAGGATATTTTTATAAATTAAATTTATTATTGAAGAAATGCCTGAAAAAGCAAATAAAACTATATTTAAAAATTATTTTAAATAGTTTTAATAAAAATAATAAAAATAATGAAAATAAAATAGTAAAAATAATAAAAATAATAAAAAAACAAAAACAATAAAAATAATAAAAATAATAAAAATAATAAAATAATAAAATAATAAAATAAAAAAATAATAAAGATAATAAAAATAATAAATAATAAAATTCATAAAATTCATAAAATTCATAAAATTAATTAATAGAAACTAGAAACTATTTAATAGTGAATAATTTTTAAATGAAAAAATATAATTTTAAATCATGAACTTTAAAATTATGTTTATATTTTTATAAATTAAATTTTTTATTTGAAAAAGTAAATATAAATATATTTAAAAATTATTTTTAATTGTATTAATAATATAAATAATAAAAACAATAAAAATAATAAAAATGAATTAATAAAATTAAAAATAATAAAAATAATAAAATAATAAAAACAATAAAAATAATAAAGATCATGATTGAAGAAATGCTTGAAAAAGCAAATATGTATTTAAAAATTATTTAAATAGTTTAAAAAAATATATTTAAAAATTATTTTTAAATAGTTTTAATAAAATTAATAAAAATAAAATAGTAAAAATAATAAAAATAATCAAAATAATCAAAATAATCAAAATAGTAAAAAATAAAAATAATAAAACAATAATAAAATTAAAATAATAAAATAATAAAAACAATAAATAATAAAAATAATAAAATGATAATAAAAATAATAAAACAATAATAAAATTAAAAATAATAAAATAATTATTTTTTCATCAAAAAATTATAATATTGTCACGTTTGGACAGTATCAAAACTAAATTTCACAAAAAATTGATTCCGACCACACTGATAGCTTACACTTCTTCGTGTATCACTATCTTAATTTTAACACAGTGTGGCAACTTAAACAACAATTACAAAAAGTCTCAGGTGTGATCTAGAAGATACGTGAGTAAGTGAAGTAGAGGTAGTTTTCCCTATGGATACTATCGGTATTAGAACAAATTTATGACAGATAAAATGTTTATTTACAATTAAACAATAAAGAAAGTTTTATTAGAAGTTAGGCAACAAAATATTATAATGGCGTGTTTCTATTCTGTTACTACATCAGGAATTAAATATAAACGTTCTAGTGCGTCCAAAATACACCGATCTATAGCGTCCTATGAACACCACCTACGTTTATATAGCGTATTAAATGTGCCGTTCTAGTGCGTTCTTCGAACACTTCATATATATAGCATACTAGAACGCACCGTTCTAGTGCGTTCTCCGAACGTTTCGTATATATAGCGTACTAGAACATACCATTCTAGTGCGTTCTCCAAACGTTTCGTATATATAGCGTCCTAGAATGCACCGTTCTAGTGCATTCTCCAGACGTTTCGTATATATAGCGTCCTAGAACGCCTCTATATAATTCCGGATGTACTTCTACTATTTACATGAATATTATTATAAACATTGTTATAATTATTTAATAAAATAAAATAAAATAAAATCAAAATAAAGAGATAAAAATATTAAAACGTTACTATCCTAAAAATATGCTGCGAAAAGGAACTCTCTTTTTCTTCTTTTACTACTGCTGCTTTTATATTTCTCTTTTTTTTTTTCCTTCCTTCCATCATTCCTATCATTTGTATTTCATCATTCTCCATCATCGTGCAACTCTATCATTTCCATCATCGTGCAACTCTATCATTTTCATTATCGTGCAACTTCATCATTTCCATCATCGTACAGCTCATTATTTGGATTCCCATGCCACACATTTTCCATGCTACTATTTTCGTACCATCTCACCAATTCCCCATCGTCACCACAATATGTAATTCAAGCCCCTGACCATGAACCCTTGTTTATTTATTTATTAATGTGTATATTAATATTAAGTTTTTTTTATAGTATATAAGATAATGAATGGTTGTACAACAAAAATCTGGTGATTTTTTTTATTTATGATTTTTATTTTTAATGTAGATTTTGTTCGAATTAAGAAAGTAGTACTATGTAAACAATTTCCTTTTCAAAAAAAAAATTCCCTAATATAGTATTCCCACACCTTCCATTTTTTATAAATTCTAATTCTAATTTTAATATTAATATTAATATTAATATTATTATTAATATTAATATTAAATTATAATTAAAATTAGGAGGTAGAAATAGGAGGAAAAAATTTTATCTCAATAAACGGAGGTTAATTAAATATTATTTTTTTTTCTTTGTCAAATACAAAAAAAACAACAACAAATCATGAGATAAGAAGTACGAAAATCATTATTTATAAAATAAAAAAAAAATAATAATAATAAATAAATTATTATTATAAATAAATAATAAATAATAAGCATGAGAGCAAATAATAAGCACAAGGCTCATTATTACTAAATAAAAACAAAAAAAATTGGGGTGAGAAGGATCATTGAATAAAATTTATTTAAATACGTCTAAAAGTCAATTTTTTTCACTAAAAAAAAAATAATTTTCTTCAACAAAAAAAAATTTTTTTTCATACAATTATAAATGCGAGTAGGGAAAAAATGGGAGTCCTGGCACAGCAATAGTCATCTTGCTATATTTCACACTCCAAAAACATCACCAAGCATATCATTTTTTATATATCTAGAATACATTTAATTACCCAAATTCTTATCAAAAAGGATAACAATTATTTATGATATACAGCTTGCCATTAAAAAAGTCCAAGAGAAGCGGTGAAGAATATGAATTTAATAAATATCCTGATCCCTTTTCGGACGTGAATCAAGCCTAAATTGCATACTAATATTAATTGATATAGCAGAATTCAATCTAAAGATGATTCTTCACTATTTTTCTGGTACAAAAATTTACACCCTGGTGTAAATTTTTTGATATCACACTTCTTTGGTGTAAATTTTTCTATACCTTAATCACAACTGGTGTAAATTTTTTGATATCGTATTTTTTTTGATGTAATTTTTTTTGATATCACATTTTTTTGGTGTAAATTTTTCATTACTCTGTCCATATAAGCATTTCATAACATAATACCCTTTAACATGAGCTCTACATAATCCAGATTCAGAACTAGTAGGCTTACCACAAACTTTGCAAGAGAAACGTTTTTTAGACTTCCAATGATCAAAACAACCTTCAGGACGATGACAACCACGTCCACAAACTTCTCCAGAATTGTGTATATAATAACAAGTATAATCCCCTAGCATGGTATATAAAATATGTTTCAAAGAAACTAGTTCCGCTATAAATATGAATAATTTCAATTTAAACAAAAGATCTGGTATATTAATACAAACAACGGATTACCAACACCTATATCCAAAATGATACCCCCATGTCCCAGGTGTGGAAAAAATGATTTCAAAAAGACTCAAGATCGTGATATACACTTAAATAGGAAACACAAATGTCCTATTTTATTACTTGTTCCAGCTAACATTAGAATACATGCTCCCAAAGTAGTTCGATCTCCCAAGATACCAGAGCCAATTCCACAAATCGATCCAAAACATGTCTCATCTTCTTTGTCAATCCTAACACTATGTGCCAACAAACAGAAAATGGATAATACTCCACAACGTACCAGATTATCAATCAACAAACGTCCAGATGAAAGTGTTAAGGAATGGGCAATTCGTCTTGCAGATAGACTAGATAAAGTTACTCATACAAAGCAAAATCGAAATTGGTTACGTAGAAGAGAAAAAAATCTCAAAAGTTGTATAGAAAATTCATTCCAACCCATTTTACGATCTGATCCAGAAGTGTGGCAAGAAAGAGAACGAATTGGAGGTTATACTATAGAAAGCAAAGATGAAAATGGAGGTATAGTTACATATATTTGTCCAAATTTAGATGAGTTAAATGAAGCTAAGGATAATATCAGAAAAATAACACCCCATTTATTAACAAAACCTCCATTACTACCTCTCAACCAAATCTCACAGATCGACCCAGAAGCCGGTCCAGGCCCTTCATCACAAGCCCATAGAGAAGGTAAGTTAATACCACAAATTTCACAAACCGATACAAATCCAGATCCATCTCTTTCCATCCCTACACAAGAAGAAATCGATTATCTTATTGCATTGAGTTTAATAGAAAAACCAGAAATCTGGCCTGAATTGGGAGGTACTCTCTTAGCAGATAAAGCAAAAAGCAAAAATTTTATATCGCGTTATAGAGATTCAGGGTTTGCAAGTATTACTGTTAAACCACCATCAGGGGATATTATCTTTGAAGAGGCTGAAGTTGGAGATTCAGATAGACCACACCCAAGTCTATCTTCATTATCCAAATGGCAAGCTATCGTTCCATCATATGAAAATCCGGCATACTCTTTTAATGCACCTATAAATGATCCCAAAAAATATGCCGAAGCTTCATACATGCCCCATCTTATGACCTCAGCTCGAGAACAAATTACAAATGTACTTAAATCAGAACTCTGAAGAAAAGACCAGGTAAAATCATCATTAGTGGTATATTGTAATTATATGAAAATGGAAAAGAAAGAAGAAGGTAAACCATTACTCCCATTTTACGATCAAAAATATCATTCTGGAAAGATGCGAGCTATTCTTTCAGAAAATGATATAGATGAGCATATTACACTTTCAGCTGGGGAAATAGATGCAAAAATCGAAAAGTTTTTAAGCAATGGGTCAGAATGGGTATTAATTCGAATAGAAATGATATATATTAATGTTTATACATATAGAAGAGCTGTTGGAGGATCTTACAAACCAACACCCAAAAGATTTGCCAATACTAAATGTACAATTAACCCGGATAACTCTAAATTAGGGGATGACAAGTGTTTACAATATGCTTTAGGTGCATACTTTGCAAGCAATGGAGGTGTAACTACAAATTTACAATGCCCTTCTGTTCTCTTACCATATCTGAATATAGTTAATTTGGATAGTATTCCAATGCCAACACCCATTGACAATCGAACCTTCCAAAAGATCGAAGCCCAAAATCCAGATATCACAATTAATGTATGGGAATGGAAAGAGGAAACCACTACTCCAAAAGCTGTAATTGCTAGTAAAAATTTCTTTATACCTAACTCATGTCAAATTGCAAGATGTAGCTATCCAAGACCGAATGAGTACATAACAAAAAGACCACATATCATTCATCTTATGGCTCTTACTGATATTAATAAATCTGAAGATACCGGTAAATATAGTCAAAAGAATCATTTTCTATGGATCAAAAATTCAGATAGTTTAATATTCAAAGATACAGAACATTATGGTAAAAAATATCTCTGCAATCGATGCTTTCAAAGTTTTGGATCAGAAAAAAGTCGAGATTATCATCAAGATCATTGTTATGGATTGGGAGAAGCTCCACAAAAAGTAGACATGCCCACTAAAGATAAAAATGATGTCGAGAAATTCAAGCACTATATAAGGATGATATATGCTCCTTGTATAATATATGCAGATTTTGAGTCGAAAAATAAAAAATGTGATGAGTCATATGGTGGAAGCATGCGTAAACTTGGGGAACAGGTACCTAGTAGCTTTTGTTATTCAGTTCATTGGATTGATACTGGAGAGGTTTGGGGTCCATTTACATATCGAGGACCAAATGCCACACAAGAATTTGTTCGAAGAATAGATAAAGAATTAGTTCGAATTAATGAAGTCATAGCAATCAATAATGATATTAGAGATGATATAATCTTTGAAGTTGATGATAAAACTAATACAGATTATTTAATAGCAAAGCAAAAGTTTGACGAATCAACAGAATGTTGGATTTGCAAGAAACCATTAGATGGAGATAAGGTATGGNGATTGGGAGAAGCTCCACAAAAAGTAGACATGCCCACTAAAGATAAAAATGATGTCGAGAAATTCAAGCACTATATAAGGATGATATATGCTCCTTGTATAATATATGCAGATTTTGAGTCGAAAAATAAAAAATGTGATGAGTCATATGGTGGAAGCATGCGTAAACTTGGGGAACAGGTACCTAGTAGCTTTTGTTATTCAGTTCATTGGATTGATACTGGAGAGGTTTGGGGTCCATTTACATATCGAGGACCAAATGCCACACAAGAATTTGTTCGAAGAATGGATAAAGAATTAGTTCGAATTAATGAAGTCTTAGCAATCAATAATGATATTAGAGATGATATAATCTTTGAAGTTGATGATAAAACTAATACAGATTATTTAATAGCAAAGCAAAAGTTTGACGAATCAACAGAATGTTGGATTTGCAAGAAACCATTAGATGGAGATAAGGTATGGAATCACAATCATATCACAGGTAAGTATAGAGGTTCAGCACATAATAATTGTAATCTTCAACTTCGAATTCAACCATGGAAGACACCAATTCCAATAGTGTTTCATAATTTCAGAGGCTATGACTCTCATCTAGTCTGTGAATCGGTCGGTCGATCTGTCAACGCACACCAGATTACAGTTATTGCAGAAACTTTTGAACGATATAAAATGATGAAAGTAGGACAAATGAAATATATTGATAGTCTGCAATTTATGAATTCTAGTATGAGAAAACTTGCGGATAATTTGGGTGCTGTCAAATGCAAAAATATAGATTGTAAGCATATCATCGAATAGATAATGATCGATGTATTGGAACTTTAGCAAATCATAAAATCACAAAACAATATTATGAAAAATTGGGATATTCACCCAAGCAAATAGCATTGGTATGTAGTAAAGGAGAACTCCCATATGAGTATATCGATTCTGATGACAGGTTCAATGAAACCGAGCTTCCTCCAATTGAGGCATTCAGTGGAAAGCTTAATGGAAAAATTACGCAAAAGAATTATGAACATGCACAAAAAGTATGGAAAGAATTCGGATGCAGAAATTTAGGTGAGTATCATGATTTATATCTCAAAACTGATGTACTTCTCCTTACAGATATCTTTACAAAATTTCGAGAAACGTCTATGAAACATTATGGTCTCAATCCAGCACATTATGTATCAGCTTCTTCATTATCTTGGGATACAATGCTTAAAATGACTGGAGTCGAAATCGAGCTTTTCACAGAGATAACTATGCATGACTTTGTTGAAAAAGCTAAAAGAGGTGGTATTGCAATGGCTGTACATTGTTACTTTAAAGCTAATAACTCAAGAATGGGAGATGAATATGATCTGTCTCAACCTACAACATGGATCTCATATATTGATACAAATAATCTTTACGGATGGGCTATAAGTCAATTTCTACCAATCAGAAAGTATAAATGGCTTGCAACTAGAGCAGTATTAAACAATAGACAGGACTTGCAAAAGAGATATCTTAATATGATTCTCAATACTAAATCAGACGCTCAAAGAGGATATTTCTTAAACATCAAGGCACACTTTTCTAGCAAGTTACATGACTATCTTAATGACTTACCTCCAGCAGTTGAGAATGTTGCAATAAAAAAGAATTAGCTTAGTCCATGTAATAATAAGTTGGTAGAAGATTTGAATGGAGGTCGATTCTCAGAAATAAAGAAACTAGTTCCACATCTTGGCCCTAGAAACAATCCAATAAATGGTTATGTAATCCATTATCAAGAACTTCAATATTACGTAAAATTAGGAATGGTTGTGGATATACTTGCACGCAAAATTATTTTGGGGCCCCGAAATTGCAATTTTGGGGAAAAAAGTCGAAATAGTTTTTCATAGAAGACGAAATTATTTTACTTAAAACCCGAAATTTTTTGACCACCCAGATTTATTCTTTGATTGAATATACACATAACTAGGTACTTTTTTTACTTCCATATATAGAATGGATTCTGCATAAATCTCAAAAAGTCGAAATACCTCAAAAATCCAAAATCAATTTTGGGAACATGTATAGTTGTGGATGAAGTGACCGAAATACTTTTATTCGATCAAACTAACTGGCTTGCTCCATATATTGATTTCAATACTAAGTTACGACAAAAAGCTGAGAATGATTTTGAAAAGGACTTCTTTAAGCTTATGAATAATTCAGTATATGACAAGACCATGGAAAATATTCGTAAGTATCAAGATGTTAAGATTATGGCTATGAATAATGATAATGATGAGAAGAAGTTCCGAAAAAAGGTAGGCAAACCTTCATTCAAATATGCCAGACAATTATCCAATACTCTCATCGGTGCTCATATGGGTCAGGCATCTATAGTTCTTAATAAACCAATTATTGTCGGTGCGTCAGTCTTGGGACTTAGTAAGTTATTAATGTATCGATTCTGGTATGGATATGTAAAAGAAAAATATGGTGATAAAACTAAGCTCGGATATATGGATACCGATTTATTTATATTTCAAATTGAGACTGAAGATATCTATAAAGATATGGCAGAAAGACCTGATATTTTCGATCTTGATGATTCCAAGACTATTGGCCTATTCAAGGATGAATGTCCAGGTAAAATAATAACTGAATCAATCCATATCCGAGCCAAAACATATCATTATGTTATATCAGATGGAAGTACTAGATCGAAACATAAAGGGGTTAGTAAAGGAGGTATGGAAATAATGGCCAAAAATACATATCCTGATAATACTTCTCCTATGACCAAAGTATATCGAGATTGCCTCTTTGAAAATAAAGTATTCCATGCAAAGAATATAGGATTTCGATCTAAGAACCATGTATTATCATTGGTCGAATCTGAGAAAAAGGCTCTCTGCCCTCTTAATTCAAAGAATTGGGTACTTTCAGATAAAATTACGCCTTGGACATATAATCATTGAAGAACTGATGCATATAAAAGTATGATTAAAGCAGGTATGCCTCCAGAGTTGGCCGAAAAAAGAGCAATAGTAGCTCAGCATCATCCGACATTAGAAAACAAGTATATGGTAAATCCAAAATTACTTATTTAGAATGTAACCAGAATCATCGAATCCGACTCATTGCAGTGAGTTAAATTTACTAATGATAATAATATCTACCGAATATAAAGATTTTTTTTCATAATATAATAAATATTCAATACTAATCACCAATCAGAATTGTATTATCGAAATCCACACGTTTGATATATACAATAAACGATGTGCTAATTCTATTATTTTCATTCCGAGATTTTTTATTTACCAAATGTAGGGAAAGCGAGTCGACCTACCCGTCTGCCATATTTATTTTTTCGGTTAGCTCCATTGATTATCTATTAAATAAAAAGTCTAAGTTAAAAAAAAATCCACATGTTTGATATATACAATATAATGACAGACTATAGCCAAAATTTCCTTGAACAATTCCTAAAGGATCATAATGTGATAAAAAAATATATATCTCCAAAAAATCCGTACAGACGATGTATTAAATGCCGACGTGCGTATAGATTTTCAGTTGATACTCAATTAAGATATCATCAATATTGTTATCCGTGTTCCAGAAAACAAGCAGTATTAACTATTCAGTGGATATTTCGTTCATGGCATCGAAGACGAATAGATTCAGCCAAAATCGTCCAAAACGCAGTAATTAAGTGGCTTTATCGACCCGATGGATCATTTATAAAGCAAGCCAAAGATCGATATTATCAAAATGCGAATAAGTTAAGTTAAAAATACTAATATCAGATTTTTTTTAGCTGGATATATTTTTTGTATAATATATATTAGCAGAGTTATTTCACAGTACCAATCAAAATGATAGAAAATTTTAATGATCATGCAGAACGAAAAGTGAAAAATGAGTTTAAATATCTCAAAGATTCCATTATAGATCTGGAATACGGAATGCGTATGTTCCATAAAAAGCTAGAGAATATTGTCGAACAATGTCAGTATATGTATTCAGATAATTATGATTATAATAGCAATACCTCAAATTCTGAAACTGAATTATCTGATGATGTGGAAATTCTCACTTGCACCTCAAAAAAGATACATGAGTCTAAAGACCTCGGCTCTATCTGTTCTAAACCAAAAAAGAAGCGAAATAAGAACAAGGTATATAATTGTACAAAGGTACGTAAATTGATCGTATAATAAACCGTGATCACGATATTCAGATTTTTATTGCATGTGTTTTACAGGTTAGATCCACATGTTTTTCGTACGACTCAATTTCTCACATATACACCCATTGGGTATTTTTTGTTAATTTCATGTTTTTTTCACCGATCATGAAACTCGCTTTTTCATAATAATTCTACTATAATAAAAAACTACCTATCTTTGCACCGTTTCGGATGTAATACCAATTCGAGTTGGGCTGTAGTAATTTCGAGAGATATGTCATATTTTTGCAAAGTGTATAAATAAATAAATAAGGTGCTAAATTTTTTTTGTGTTATGGCTAGCGAAACTTTGCCAAGTTCATCAGAGGAACGTACTGTCACTGCTAACATTTCCCAACTAAAAGCACTTTCATTAAATTTTTTGCAGAACATCTCTGAAATATCCAACGAAGAGGAAGTTCCAAAACTTAGTCCTTGCCATAAATGCGGGAAAAAAATTTTAGCATTTCCACTACGGGTATTTGTCGTATTATCTTGTGAACACATATTCCATAGAACATGTATCGAGCAACATATCGTTCGTATAGATACGCAGGCTTCTACACACCCTAGCTGTCCTATCTGCTCTACAATCATCGAAGTTATTAGAGAGGAAGGCACTCTTGCTTCCGACAAGTATCAGATGGTGCCCAAGATTCATTCTCTTATTGTCTCCGAGAAAAAAACATTCCAGCAAAGCCCTGAAACTGTAGATAATGATGATGACGATGATGGGGATTTGGAGGAAATGATAAAACTAGGATTGATTGTAGACGATTCTTCGGAAAAAACAAAGCAAGTTATTATAGAGGATCATGAGACAAGTCCTATAGCAACATCAGGAAATTTTTTAAGTCAGAGGTTATTGTAATAATTTCGTTTTCAAAGGTTATTAAAGGTTATTGGACCAATAACCTTCGCAAATATTATGTTTATTATAAAGTGAAGGTTATTGAAGGTTATCGATATCAATAACCTTCGAAGTATTACGTTTTATTAATAAAAATGAAGGTTTTCGGTACCAATAACCTTCGTAAATATTACGTTTATGTTGGAGGTATTCAAAGGTTATTGGAGTGAAGGACTTCGAAGGCTTACGTTTAAAAAAATTTACTGATGAAGTGAAATTATCAGCGATAACCAAAATGATGAAGCCAGCACAGTTGAAAAAGGTACGACTAACGTGGTACAGATCAATTCAGCCAATCAAAATAATGTAAACAAGGCCACAGATTCAACTACATCAACACTCAAACGCCCCAACCCATTAGCTTTCGATAATTCGCGGTCTACTAAAAAAATTAAAAAAAGCGATGAGGCGAAGGATTCGAATGTAATAAAGAAGCTTATAGAGGAATTATCTAGCGAAACGTCCCAGCTATCGGAAGTTAGTAAAGAAAGTACTGGCAATTTTCATGATTTATATCTTGCAATCAATAAAGCCGAAGAACAAAGTGAGTATGTGAATCAACTCGTGGTTAAGTCTTACTACAATCTTGGTAAAGCGCTTGAGAAGAGATATGAATATTATAAAAAAAGTAATCCAAAACGTACGGCTCAGGCATTAGTTAATAAAGAAGTTAGACAACAACTTCCCAGTTCAGTTAGTGAGACCTTACTATGAAAGAGAAAAGAAAGAGCCCAGAAAATTTATGATTTATTTAGCGAAATTGGTGAGAGTAAAATCCAACAGATTAAATCTTTTACAGCATCGTTAATTTCAAAAATGAGTCAGGATGATATCGATACTATATTAGTTCATTTTTCTCAGCAAAAAAGTATAGGCGAACATCATGAGTAATAACTTATGTATTTACTGCGCCACATGTCACGTGACGTTGTGACCTCGGGTCACATTCTATGTAATAAATTCTAAAGCACAATTAATAAAGAATTCATTTATTTTTTTATATCAGGTTTGTAAAATATGAAATGATATAAATTGTACTATAAACAATGTATTGATTGTATTGTGACTATGAAATGATTATATAAAATACGGATTATTCAAAAGCTTGTTATTAACATAGACGAAATAAATCACGTGCGCATTCTTTTTCGTGAATTTTATTAACGGAAATTTTAAAAATTCATAAACATATGTTCATGTCATCAATAGCAATACAATAAAATAAATCTAGTTCGGATTTGATATTTCCCATTGTTTTATATAAGATACGGATTTATTTAAATTTTGAAATAAAACCACGTGATAAAAACCGTTAACAATCAGAAAAATTATTCTGGAAATAAACACGTGATTTGGACGAACTCTTTATCAAAAAAAGTTCGCTGAAATTTTACCAAGAAAAAAAATAATATATATTATACAAAAATAACACATGATACGTGATTCGAAGAATCGTCTAAAGACTTGTACGTTCCTCTAACCGAAATCTTTATTGATAAAATATATGATAAAATATATGATAAAAATACATGATAAAAATACAGAATGATAATACATATATGGTAGGAAATCGAAAATTCTATAGTTGCATATTGTTCTATACTTACCTATTAGTTATTATGAGGTGGCGATGAAACAGTAGGGCTCAATTGTGGATTTCATGGTGGGTGTAATATAGCTTGTTCTAATGCCTGCGCTAGTAAGCTTTTATTCACAATCATAACATTTCTTAGGGTTAACAATAAACGAACCAGAGATCTAGTATGCAATGCGTGTGGGGATAGTGGAATTTCAGCATGATCGAGATGAAAATACCGTGATATACCAGCTGGATCCTTCACAAGAACATCCGGAATTATATAGAGGCGTTCTAGGACGCTATATATACGAAACGTCCGGAGAACGCACTAGAACGGTGCGTTCTAGTACGCTATATATACGAAACGTTCGGAGAACGCACTAGAACGGTGCGTTCTAGTACGCTATATATACGAAACGTTCGGAGAACGCACTAGAACAGTACGTTCTAGTACGCTATATATACGAAACGTTCGGAGAACGCACTAGAACGGTGCGTTCTAGTACGCTATATATGCGAAGCGTTCGAAGAACGCACTAGAACGGCATATTTAATACGCTATATGAACGTAGGTGGTGTTCGTAGGACGCTATAGATCGGTGTATTTTGGACGCACTAGAACGTTTATATTTAATTCCTGATGAATATTTAATCGTATTACTTTTTCAGCGATCGGAATTCCTACAACTCCAAACTGATTACTAGGCGGTTTACAAGATAAACCTATAAAGCTCGCCCCATCTAAAGTTTCTCTCCATAATTTCACTTCGTCATCATCTTTTTTTGAATTGCTACAAACGATGCGCGAAGATTCAATATACATCAACTCTATATTTTTTTCATTTTGTTTCAGCAAACCCATAATATCAGGCTTCTTCCCTATACGTGTCTCACTCATCCCTATATTACGTCAAGCTTTACTTGCTAAACTTTGGCGTTCTGCTGTACTTAGACATATACAGCCATTAGGAAGGTCCCCCAAACTTGAACGAATCAAAGGAATTATAACATCTGTTATATATGTCCCTTCACTCTGCTCACTACGAGATGCATTAGTTGAAAATGCGGGGTTGTTCCATATTTCGCTACTAATAAAAATACGTTAAAAATATATAGGGCGAAACCCATTGCTTTGCAATAGATATACTAGTAATACTGATTAATTACGTATGAATTTACTTACAGTGTTTCAAGAATGCGACCACTTATTTTTATCAGTTCAGCCTCGGTTTCTTTCCAATTTTTATTATGAAAGATATTCCTTATAACTAGCGAAGTATCAAAATTATTAAAATTGATCACAAATTCATTACACTTTGCTACAACTGAATCTGGCACAACGCATTTCATATTCTCTCGAGGTTCTAAAAAGGTACTCTTCTGTCTACGCCCCAAATTTTTTACAATATCTGAAGTATCGCTAAGAACCATACTCGCTTCAGGATCTCTCCATGTAAAATTCGAAGGATGAATATTCTCAAGAGTTTGTTTAAGTGCCCCATAAAGATTTACATCTGCCTCTGATACAGGATGCTAAATATATAGCTTTGTTAGCTTTTGATATGGTTGGTATAAAGTGACGAAAAAAAATACTTCAAATTATCTGATATTTACCCCAAGCAAATTTTTTAATTCATTAATGTTCTCTTCTATTTTTTCTTGGCTATGGTCTAGAGGAATCTTTTTCTCTACATTAAATACTTTTAACGCTTTCAGACCTCGAACACTAATATACCCACTCTCAGTCTATGGTAATGAATAATAAGTACCGGTACATTAAGTAAAATTAGAATTTATGCAGGTTATAAATTGCCAAAGGCAGTTACAAAGTGGCTATATTGTATTGTATTATATTGTATCGCATCCCACACGTGTGTTTTTCAGAAAATTCAAGATATCATTGTTTCGATTGAATAGCCACGCACAGTTAGAGAGGAGCGAAAGTCTTTATAGGACCAGCATTCTCCAACCTTTAGCTATGGCATATCAAAACTAATATCCGCATTTACCATAGAATCATCATAAAAAATACGAAGTTTGAACAATAAATTATGTATCTTTAACACAGGACTCTACCCATACTAACTTGAGATAATACTTCCAAAACTTTTGTTTTTCGTTCGTTTTCTCCTATTTTTAATAGAGATGAATTTACTGCACGATCTACTATAACTCTTATATTTTCGAGAGAGGGTAAGATATCATTTTCTATTGTTAAGTAAACCGCAGATGCACTGCAAAGACTGTCTAATGGTTCTTCTAACAAAAGTGCTTCAATCTTAGATATTAAATGTATCATATTGATATATATGTAGTTAATACAATAAAATAAAGATGCAAATAAAACTTTCATCAACACCGCTATACTCTCCTTTTAACGCGTCTCGTTATTCCCTTTTTTAGTATTTCGACTTATGGATTACTTGGTATATGCACAAGAACAAAGAATATGTATATAGTTCATAGTCAGTTACTTGGATATAGGTAAAGAAGTTCACGATACTTCCCTTTTATCGCTTTTTGTTATATTCTTCCATATTGTATCGAGGAATAGATTAGGAAAAAAGCTAGCGTATGCACAAGAACAAAGGGTATGTATATATCTTGAGCTGGTTATTCGAATTTGGATATTGATGTCCCTATATATAAAAAATACAACATAGTGCTTTAGTTCTGCAATAAATATAAATAGTGAAGCAGTAAAGCTAATAAAAGTATAAAAAGCGATGTTATATTTCGAAAAGCAGAAATAAGTTTTCACACAAACATGCAGATGTAAGGAGGTATTAATTAAATTTAGTAATCAGTGTATCGCATGATCAAGTTATGCATGCAGGTTCTATCGGGCAAAGCCCGTGCACAGCATTACATTTGAATTCTTTCTATAGTATCACATAATAGGTTAATTATTTTAGCAGAGATGCCAAGTTACACAAGTTATTACTTATCATAAACTGTAGGCATGATATACAATAAATATTGTGAAATTCACTTATGGAATAAGGACACTCACGTGTCTGAACCAGTTTTGATACTTAAGTGTCAAAGATACTAGCTCAGCTATATCCGAGAATAAACTATATATCCAAAATAAACTCCTCATTCACGATCTACCATGACTATCATTCGTTGATTTCATATGCTCTGTCAATTGACATGAGTAATCGTTCATAACTGGATAATATCTATTGCCTTACAATGGGCTCCGCCCTACACGAGTAATTTTAGATATTATAGATATCAGCTCCACTATATAAATACCAATACCCGAACTCGAGATTCTTTACTTTTTCCAAAATTTCAACGACTCCCATCACCAAAATAATTTTTTTATAACAAATTTTATCATAACAAATATAACCCACCTTCTTATGCCCAAGCCCACTATATGGCATGAACAAACGGAGTGTAGTGAATTGGTGGGATATCGATAAATAGAAGATAATTTTGAGTTGGGTCTAAGGAATAGAACGTTTCTATCTGAGCTAGATTCCCGCCTTCTCGTGATTATATCTCTCGAAGCCAGATATATATAGTTAACAAATAAACAATAACAGATCTTTAAATATATAAGTCGACCATGAACGAACAGAGTGAAGTAAATTGTCGGGGATAATGAGCTAGAAAGATTAAAAATGTTTTCAACAGTTGATTCTGTCCCCTTATACACTGAAACGCTAAATGCATTAAAAATGAATCCAGATATCTAGAGTATATAGCTCTAAATCCCTAAATTCGATATAAATCATATAATCTCCAAAAACAGTATAAATCACTTAATCGTTAAATATGGTTTATACAGAGAACTATCCAGTTTTAGACGAGACTGAATGGAAAGATTATTGTTAATTACCGGGAATTCATAGTAAAGAAACTCCATCTGATTGGATGAAACAGATTTGGGATAGGTTAATGGATTATAAAAATAGAGGTCGCCTGGCTGGTAGTATGAAGCGATATATTATTGCTAATAAAATGAAAAATTTATGGGAAGGCGATCTTGGCCATGCTGTAGGTGTAAACATAGCGATATGTTATTCTTGCAATAAACTCGTTTATTCTAATATAGGATATAAATATGGAATTTGTCATTTTATGGATAAATACTGGAGTACAAATTGTACAAGAAATGCTTATTGCGATATTAGCTTCAGAGATTATATAGAGTTTAAAAATAAACTGAAGTCTGGACTTACTAACTCTTTTGATGAAAAGCAAGCGATTCGTCGTTATGAATTGTGGATGCAGAATGCTATTAGAAGAATTAAGTGTACAAGAGAAGTTGGAAAAAAGATCAGAGCATGTACAATTATACAGAGGAAATGGTTAGAAATTTTCTACAGACCCAATGGCATGACGGCTAAGCAATTAGCACAACATTATCAATTATTATGGGCGNAGGTTAATGGATTATAAAAATAGAGGTCGCTTGGCTGGTAGTATGAAGCGATATATTATTGCTAATAAAATGAAAAATTTATGGGAAGGCGATCTTGGCCATGCTGTAGGTGTAAACATAGCGATATGTTATTCTTGCAATAAACTCGTTTATTCTAATATAGGATATAAATATGGAATTTGTCATTTTATGGATAAATACTGGAGTACAAATTGTACAAGAAATGCTTATTGCGATATTAGCTTCAGAGATTATATAGAGTTTAAAAATAAACTGAAGTCTGGACTTACTAACTCTTTTGATGAAAAGCAAGCGATTCGTCGTTATGAATTGTGGATGCAGAATGCTATTAGAAGAATTAAGTGTACAAGAGAAGTTGGAAAAAAGATCAGAGCATGTACAATTATACAGAGGAAATGGTTAGAAATTTTCTACAGACCCAATGGCATGACGGCTAAGCAATTAGCACAACATTATCAATTATTATGGGCGGTTCGAGAAGAGATGCGTCAAATTAATAATGTATAACTTATCTAAAAATGTATAATATACACATCTATTTATTCGATTAATATATCTATTTATTAATGTATTTATATCTATTTATTTCGTTATCCTTGAGGGTTGGTAACATTTTTTTTTTACTTTGATTTTTATATGTCAACCTGTTTTATAGATCACAAAAATTTCTAGTGTAGATAATAAATCGTACTTGTTAATTTTACATCTACTCTAACTTCAAATTGGCAGGATCGATCAGCTCTTAAAATAGAGTGGCAGATAAGATGTATTTATGGGTATAGCCCGTGTCTTTGACACATATTATTGTGTTAATAAATAACTGAAAAAATAAAAATAAAAATTATTATATTAGTCTGTTTCACTTATTCCGCAACTACTCACTTTTTTTACCTATGTCCCATTCGCGTCTCAATACAACAAACCATATAACAGCAATAAACAGTAAGATAAGTAATATATATGCTGATAATGGTGACATTAAACCACTTGCCACAATAGGTATTGCTTTTATTCCTCCTACCGAAATCTGCAGATCTGAATTTATATATGTGTCTAACATAATATCTTTACTAGTTTCGCTATTATTAGTTTCAGATGTGTTAGCATCCTCATTCCGTGAGTCACTTATCTTGGGTATAGGAATGTCTCTATCATCATCATCGATTTTTTCGATATCTTCTATATTTTTTCTGCATGCTAGATACGGTCTAAGACTATTGTTAGATTCACTAATTATTGCAGAGCAAGCCGTTAGGCGTTTCTTCGAATCATGACCTATAGGGTCTATAGATATATGTACTTTAGCACCTCCATTATTATCAGACTTGGCTATATTTTTTTCGTCATTTCCACCAACTATTGTAGAACAGGTCAAAGAGTCTACAGGTTTTGATATAGCCTCCGATTTCAAGTGATCGAGTTCGCTTCTCATACGCTCCAATTCAACTTCTATTTGTTTAAAGTCATCCATTTTGGATTTAAGGGATAGATTCTCAGTTTCCGTTTTCGATAAGTTTTCCTGAATCGAGAATGTATCCTTCTGAGCTGATTCTAACTTACTATTTAATATCTTGATCATAGACTGGAGAGATTCTATTTTTCTTAATTGAGTAACACCCTTAGCTTCATACTCAGCAATTGAAATCTGTAATTGGTTATTTTGAAATGTTAAAGTATCTATCTCTGAGCTCAATCGCTTAATCTCATCTATGAGTTGATAGGCATACTTGGTAAGTTCTTCTTTATCTTTACTGGTTTGATTTAGATCACGTTGCAAATGCGCTTTATCCTGTTTGCTATTTTTAATAAACTTTTTATGCATCTTCTGATAGTTTTTAAAATTATCAATAAGTTCAGAATTGGACTTACAACTATCACGTAAAGCTTCTTTAAGCTCTATCTCCCTAGTACTTCCAAGACGATATTCTTTTGAGTTAATATCTCGCAATGTGCACACGTTATCCATATATGTATAACAAAAATATAATAAAATTCGTAATAATTGTGTATAAATAATTTAAAACTAATATATCCAATGAAATACCTATTTTGGAGAAATAACACTCTCTGCCCATATCAACGCATGTATCAATAAGAATCAATAGGTATCAATAGGTATTAATTATCAGATATCAATAAGTATCAATAGGTATTAATTATCAGATATCAATAGGTATTAATTATCAGATATCAATAGGTATCAATAAGTATTAATAGGCATCAATACAATATCAATAGGTATCAATAAGTATCAATAAAATATCAATACGTATCAATGCATTTTGAAAATTTATTGAAACTTTTTTCTAATACATATAAGATGCTTACCCATATAAGATGCTTACCCATATTCATCAAAAATTTTATCGATCCAATGCGACTCATTTATCTGAATCTGATATTATAGAAATTAGAGAATCAAGGGGGAAGGTACCAAACGCATCGAAAAAAATGGTAAAAAAATTTCATATTGGTGCTCGTCGTGTTTATGAAATATGGGAGCACAATGAACGTTTACAACAAGATCTTAATTTCCCACCACCTTCTGATTCTGATGACTCTTCTATTTTAAATGATTTCAAATTAAGAAACCTTCACACTAGTCGAATGGAAAAAAATAGGACGGTTTTATCATGAATAGGATTCCGATTGATAGCTAAATTTGCTAAGATTTATTAAGTATAGGCAGTCAATTTTTTCCAATTTATAAATAGGAATTTCCGATTTATGAATTTTCACAAATAGGATGTCCGATTTATGCATATTTCCGTCATCAATAGGATTCCGATTTTTGTTCATTCGACCAGTGTCAATTATTGAGACACCAATTAAAAAAATAAAATCCAAGCATGTTCGTATTTTGGATCAACCTTCTATTAACAAAAATTTAACCGGAAAGTTAAATGGAATGTCATTAGAAACCATACTACCTGAAAGTCCACAAGAAACTGGAGGTATTTTAGAACTCCATAAAAGAATACAAAAAGAGGAGAAAAAATTTAGAGCAGTTGCTCGTGCTGATATAGCTAAACAATCTACTCCAAAAGTATAGAATTGATTTCTGTTTCATACTGATTGCGCAAATTATTATAATATCCAATAAATTCTGAATTGGTTTGAATACTAGTAAATAGTGCTTTTTCAAGTTCTTTTATATGGGTAGTCATACTTTCACAATTTACGCATTTTTTTTTACTTCTGACGCCTGTAATTTTTCTATATTAAATGCATTGCATGATTCTTTGCGAGTAGAAAGAGGAATTGTAATAATCTTTCCATTGTGTGTTGCTATAAATTCCCCTTTTACTATAGGATCTCATCCGATATGATGTTGCCATTTTGTACCAAGTATCATTATAGATATATCATTCCCATTTCGATCTTTTTTTGTNGATTGATAGCTAAATTTGCTAAGATTTATTAAGTATAGGCAGTCAATTTTTTCCAATTTATAAATAGGAATTTCCGATTTATGAATTTTCACAAATAGGATGTCCGATTTATGCATATTTCCGTCATCAATAGGATTCCGATTTTTGTTCATTCGACCAGTGTCAATTATTGAGACACCAATTAAAAAAATAAAATCCAAGCATGTTCGTATTTTGGATCAACCTTCTATTAACAAAAATTTAA
This sequence comes from Diversispora epigaea, assembly GCA_003547095.1. Classification (NCBI taxonomy): domain Eukaryota; kingdom Fungi; phylum Glomeromycota; class Glomeromycetes; order Diversisporales; family Diversisporaceae; genus Diversispora; species Diversispora epigaea. The sequence goes on along the minus strand of PQFF01000474.1, from coordinate 33,433 downwards.
CCGGAAAGTTAAATGGAATGTCATTAGAAACCATACTACCTGAAAGTCCACAAGAAACTGGAGGTATTTTAGAACTCCATAAAAGAATACAAAAAGAGGAGAAAAAATTTAGAGCAGTTGCTCGTGCTGATATAGCTAAACAATCTACTCCAAAAGTATAGAATTGATTTCTGTTTCATACTGATTGCGCAAATTATTATAATATCCAATAAATTCTGAATTGGTTTGAATACTAGTAAATAGTGCTTTTTCAAGTTCTTTTATATGGGTAGTCATACTTTCACAATTTACGCATTTTTTTTTACTTCTGACGCCTGTAATTTTTCTATATTAAATGCATTGCATGATTCTTTGCGAGTAGAAAGAGGAATTGTAATAATCTTTCCATTGTGTGTTGCTATAAATTCCCCTTTTACTATAGGATCTCATCCGATATGATGTTGCCATTTTGTACCAAGTATCATTATAGATATATCATTCCCATTTCGATCTTTTTTTGTAAGGATTAAGATATTTCTTTTTCAGAAACGGTTATAGAATCGTTTCCACTATCTATAGATATAGGAATATTATATGACATACCAATAGACTGGGAATCTCCAACCGCACCTGTAAGTTTGTGAACATTTTTCGTATCTATTTTTATCCCTAAATACTCAGGAATGTTATCTGTAAACAATGAATCATCTGCACCGGTATCTAGAATTGCGTGAGGTATTATTAAGTCACCTATTCTACAAGAAATCATTGCTACATCATTAGGCTCTTTTATATTGAGAAAATCAATCTCAAAAGGGTTAGGCCAATTTTGTCTTATTTGCGCTCTCTGGTATACTTTAATGGCGTGATTTAATGTAATGGAATTGTCAAGTTTTTCTGGTAAAGATATAAGCTCATAATCGCGATTCATTTCTTTGTAACTCGAAGAGTTTGGAGACTAGTCCTTAATAATTTCAATAAATGGTTGGAAAATAGTTAGATATTTTTTCGCAATAATCTCCCATACCTTATTTCGTTCCTTGACTGTATACTTTTCGCCATAATATGAATCGAATTGGTCTTTCATCTTTATAAATAGATTATTAAGAAATACACGAGCTTCAATGAGAATCTCCTTAGGACAATGGGGTACTAATTCGGATATCATATATTTAAGAGATTCAAGAAATACTTCCTGTTCCAAAGTAACGATCGATTTTTTCTTAGTGGAAGGCTTCTTCTTTATAGGAATCCGACTTTTTTTTTTACGTTAAAACAATTTTGTGGTTCAGTATCTGGGATGCTTTCCTCATCCTCCTCATCATTTTCCTCGTCTTCGTCTTCTAACACTTCAATAGGCTCATCCTCTTGATCGGAATTTTCTGGTTCGGATTGATAAGTATAATTAACCTTCTTCGGTTTCTTACCGAGTTTAGGACACTTATTTTTTCTATGCCCAATTTTCCGCAATTTGAGCATTTGTAAGTAACTTTAGTAGGCTTCTGCGGTTTCTTTGTAGCATATACTTTTTTAGTATTATTATTTTGCCCAAAAGGTTCTTTCTTAATATGATTAGATTGTCTTCCATAATTTCTAGTAAGGTCGTTTTCAACAAATTGATGTATTGCTATGGGGTCTGATAAATCACCTGAATATCCCAATCGTATTGCAATATCAACAAATTTTTCTAATGCAATATTTTTTTGCGGAAATTGATTTATAGGAATACTATATGCCATAGCACTAGCACTGGTATTGATTTCATTTCCAAAATTACTTGTAGATCCTCCAGACTCTAGCCAAATAATCCTTAATTGCGTAAAAAAATCATTTACAGTATTTGGATTTGCTATTCTGATTCGTGTTTCTNTAATTCGGATATCATATATTTAAGAGATTCAAGAAATACTTCCTGTTCCAAAGTAACGATCGATTTTTTCTTAGTGGAAGGCTTCTTCTTTATAGGAATCCGACTTTTTTTTTTACGTTAAAACAATTTTGTGGTTCAGTATCTGGGATGCTTTCCTCATCCTCCTCATCATTTTCCTCGTCTTCGTCTTCTAACACTTCAATAGGCTCATCCTCTTGATCGGAATTTTCTGGTTCGGATTGATAAGTATAATTAACCTTCTTCGGTTTCTTACCGAGTTTAGGACACTTATTTTTTCTATGCCCAATTTTCCGCAATTTGAGCATTTGTAAGTAACTTTAGTAGGCTTCTGCGGTTTCTTTGTAGCATATACTTTTTTAGTATTATTATTTTGCCCAAAAGGTTCTTTCTTAATATGATTAGATTGTCTTCCATAATTTCTAGTAAGGTCGTTTTCAACAAATTGATGTATTGCTATGGGGTCTGATAAATCACCTGAATATCCCAATCGTATTGCAATATCAACAAATTTTTCTAATGCAATATTTTTTTGCGGAAATTGATTTATAGGAATACTATATGCCATAGCACTAGCACTGGTATTGATTTCATTTCCAAAATTACTTGTAGATCCTCCAGACTCTAGCCAAATAATCCTTAATTGCGTAAAAAAATCATTTACAGTATTTGGATTTGCTATTCTGATTCGTGTTTCTAATCTAGGAGGTAAATAATCATAAAGATATGGCAATACTTCTCCATCGACAATACCTAATACATAGGGTCTAATTCTTTTTTCATAAGTATCAATTGTATCTAGTGAAGTGAACCTTTCACTTATAAGTGCTTTTAATGATGCTCGTTAGTTTCCAATCATTGTTTCTCGATATTTACCTTGCATCCAGTTATAGACTTCTGCTTCAGTAACAATATTTGCATTAGCATTATATGGGTTTTGTGCTGGAACTGGAAAAAATCTACCTGTCATTTTACTTTTCATGACATTCGCTCTTTCTGCATCATTAAAAGCGGCAACACTTAAAGGTTTGGCTGTTTCATTTATAGCTCTAAATTTTGTATAATAAGTATGCGGTGGTTCTTGTCCATCATAATCTGGTAATATAACAAGACGTGGTGAAATAGTTTGCATAACATCTTGAATGGTGGCCATGTTTAGATTTGGTAATGGATTATTCTATAATACAAAAATTTGTTGACGTAAATTAATAATTGTTTGCCGTGAATTTTTTTCTCTATTCTTCCATTTTGTATATTTAGTAAATATTCATCGACGCTCTTGCTGTTCATTTGTAAAAGCAGTTCGTGTTAAATTTAAAATTTCTTGGGAAGTATCATATTGATTTTGGAGTTGGATAATTCTTTGATCGATTGGTTGATTATTTTGTGCTATTTCCTGGAGTCTATTTGCAGATGTTGAAATTAATTCAAGTTTTTTTAAAATAGCATCTCAACTAAAAGGTACTTGAATTCGATTTTGAAAATATAATCTAACATCACCTAGATGCTTTTGAATATCCTCATAATTTTGCCTAATTTCTATTGCAGATGGTTGGTGTTGACCGTGACTACCTTTGAGACCAAAGTCAGGGTAGCAAAGCAACTATAGCAGGGATTATATATTATAAAGGACTATAATTAATGTACTAAAGTTGGGATGGTAATGTACGAAGGATTTTATTAATGCGGTTTCTAATGTCGAAAGAGGCAGGTGTGAGTTTTTTATACAAAATACAAGTAACAAATGCTTAAACAATTAGCAATTCACAAAGAATTATTATCAAATAGTCACTAAGACTTTATTTCTTAAGCTCGATCCTAATCAGAACTGTTTTTACATCTGGGCAAAAATACCCTCTATTTATAAGAAAATGCTAATGTATTGAGGGTTCACGAATTCCACATGAGATGTGCACGGGATTTCGAAATGTTGCGAAGGTCACGGGAGATGACATTAAGATGACAGTGTAACCGGATGAGTGTGTTACCATCTAGATGACAGATTATTCATCTTTGTACAAAGTATTTCATCCTTGTGTGTCATTTTTAAAAATAGAAAAGAACGTGTTTAGACGCGACAACACAGGATGAAGAAAAATAAGTTCGAAAGTGTATAAAATAGACTGGTAATTTAGGATGTGAAAAGGATCAGCTCAATTTTCTGAAATTTTTATAATTTTTAATTTTCTTTTGGTACATTTCGAATAATTACGAAAATCTTTCACTTAATTTGTAATAATAAAATTAATAATCTTTTGGTACGCATTTTATAATAAAAATAAATAATAAAGATAGAAACATATTGTTTTGATTTAGCAGCAGAGATAAGACACGCCAAAGCAGTGATATATTTTTGTTGTTACATCTTTGTAATAAGTTTAAAAGTTTCGATATACACCGTAATAATTTGATACGTTTTAATATTTTCATTTCGTGATAACGGTAATATTGGTGAGAAACGGTTAACAGCCCGTAATACCTCTATTACTAATTTTGTAATTTCTTGAATAAAGTTACTGAATAAAGTCTGAAACTAAGATTCGGAAGTTTGCGTAGTGAGCTGTAAAAAGATACTTTTACTCCACTTACTCACGTACCTTCAGATCGCACCTGTGTGTACTGTGTTAAGAGTTTATTTTATATATCTATTCGTTGCGAGTAGGCAAGTGACTGCTTGATCCTACTGGCGGATAGTGAGTGTTACGAAATATTGCATACAAGAGTACGTTGAGTTAGTACGAAAAGGGGTGTGACGAGAGTTCGATTTAGTGGGACTGATTGACGTAACTTTACTCTTTGTTCTGGGCAGACCGCCACAGATTTTGGTGCCTCCTGTGAGGTTTGGCATAAAGTATTCTTAAGAAAAGTAGTGTTTCACAGATTTACGAGAATTTTGATAAATATAGTTAGAGTTTATATTGTTTGAGATATCCCCTTTAAAAAATCCAAAAGATTATTCCCGCCAAAAGAAAGCGCAACAATATGAAATATTCCTAAAAAAACGACAGAAATTTCCGTTCCCAACAAGATTTTGAGTACAAAACAGTCGTTAACATAATAAAGTTCTTACAAATCAAACGATCAATGACGAAGACAAACGTCTTGAAATTTGTGTAACAAGACAACAAGAATCTGTATCCCTACGAAACAATAGCTACCGTGACGAATAAAAGAATAACTAGAGGAATGAGACGCAGCACCGAAGAAAGCGGAACCAACGCATTAATAAAGGGATTACAAGACGCCTTTCGTATCAGAAATGATGCGAAGATGCTGACGTTTGGGGGAGGAAATCGAGACCCTATGGAATGGTTGGAAGAGTTCAACAGATCTGCTAGGATAAATCAGTATACTAGCGAATATAAACTTCAAGTCGTCGCCGGATACTTACAAGGTGCAGCGGGACTATGGTTCAGCGAAGTACAAGAGGGACAAAACCCCATTACGCATTGGAGCGACAGAAACCGAGTATCGTTCGAAGCCTCATTTTTAGCCACTTTCAAGACCACTGCGTTGATAAATCAATGGAGGTTCGAACTATCAATGAAAATACAGAAAGTGAACGAAGCAGTGGAGCAGTACGCTAAAGACGTCAAGAAACTGATCAGACGCATTGACGGCGAGAACAGATGGAGCGAGGACGAAAAGGTCTGGCAGTTCCTAAAAGGATTACGAAAGGATATTGCCTACCAAGCGCGACCCCTTATCCTGTTCCAAGAAAATCCTTCTTTAGAAGCAGCAATCAGAATTGCGAAACAGTTTGAAGAAAATGCGCAGACATACCCTGAAGCCACGGTCGGGTATGGCGCTACTACCTACGTAAACCCCCAGGGATTTACGCCAAGTCGCGACCAGGACCGAAATAGAGAAGACGTAATAGAGCGCATTGTACAAAAGGCGCTTGCGCCAATCGTTGAAAAGTTACAGAGAATTACGGAAAGGGATGAAAGACCTACATCCTACAGAAGGCCGAACTACAACAACGATATTAGAGGTCAGAACACATGGAACTGTAATAATAATGCCAGTGACCCGTTTCGCTGCTTTTTCTGCGGACAAGCGGGACACATAGCGAGAATGTGCCCTACAAAGCAAGGAAACCCGGGAAATCCCGCTACACTTCCACCTCGAGAACCAGCTAGAGCGGTTCAGCCCCAAGCCAATATCGCGACGAATCAATCCGTAAACCAAATACCGTTAAATGGCGCAAATGGCAACACATTTGTGACCCAACAAGAAGAAGTCAAGCAACCCGCTGCTACCACATGGGAAACAGCACGACATTTAAACTATTAAGCGCACCTCCGGAGGGTGAGAGTGCGAGTGAAACAAATCCCTTATTAGAGACCGGCACAAATAATGCGAATGTAGCGGAAGGATCTGCGAACAAACAAACAACCCAGCCTGTTGCTAAGAAGTTACGCTCAGGAAAGGGTAAAGAAGTATCTGAAGGACCACGACAAAAGAAGAAAAGAAAAGCACCTTCTCCATAACAACCATACATGACGCAAGCTGCCCCACCATATTCCATTGTCTCTGACCTGTTGAACACGAGAGCTAACATTACTTTAGGACAGATTATGGCAATGCCACCTTTCCGAAATGATGTACAGAAAGCTTTGGCACCCAAACGTACAAAATTAGCGAAAGTCGCCAACCATACAAAAATAGAAGGAAATACACCTATGATGTGCAAGGCCCAGGTTGCAGGATGGAAGGTCGAAGTAATACTTGATAGCGGTTCTTCCATCAGTATTGTCTTAAAGAGTTTCATGGAGTCATTGGGACGAAGGGTGGAGAAGTCCTCCGAAAGAAGGATTACAGGTATACACGGCGAAAAACGCAAGTCCCTGTAAAGATAAGAAGTGTAACTGTAGCAGTAGACATGGAGGTTATCGATGCGTCCAGATACTCTCTAGTACTTGGCACTGACTGGCTGAGAAGAGCGGGTGCAATTATTGATTATCAGCATTGTAAACTGACGTTAAAAGACGAAAAAGGAGCGATTAGTATCCCTTGCCGGAACACCAATGAAGTGCCACCGGATAGCGACGATGAGAGTGATAGCGAAAGTGATGAGGAGAACAATGAGAGTAGTGAAAATTCAGACGAGGAAACCGATGACAACGAGGCAAACTTTGTAGGCCTCTCATACAATCTGCCTCAGCAAGGGACCAGCGTGAAGTATAAGATTACCTCCGAAGGAATACGTACAAATTCGGAGTGCACCACTTGGGAGACCTATGATTATCTAACGTACTGTTTCGACGTTGTCAGAAAGAAAAAGAAGCGTAAGCAAGGATAACGAAGTGTTACGGGACCAAAATCATCCTGTTGGTGTGAAAAATATCTTGAAACTAGGGAGGACAAATGCGAAACGTGCGAAGAACAATTACGAGAATGGGAAGCTATTTCAATACTACCGCAAAATGAAATACAAGACATACGTTGTAACCTGACGCAAGGAGGAGCAGAGATGCTTGAGGAAAACCAGTACAAACCTTTAATTGCGAAGATTATCGGAGAATTCCCGAACTTAGCAGCAAGTGACCTCTCTCAGTTAGGGAAGACTGGCGTCTACCAACATACAATAGATGTAGGAACTGCGAAACCTATCAAGTTGCATCCCTACTGAACTTCACCCCGACACTTGAATTTTTTGAAGGAGGAAATAGAGCGCATGTTGACGAACGGGTTAATCAAAAAGACATTTAGCCCCTAGTCAGCACCCACGGTAGTGGTTAGCAAGAAGAATGGGAAGTTCAGACTTTGCATTGATTACAAAAAGCTGAATGCTGTTACGAAACCCAACGCCTACCCAGTCCCTCGAATAGCTGATATGCTAGATGCTTTAGGACATTCCGCTTTCTTTTCTACCTTGGACCTAGCATCAGGGTTTTGGCAAGTGGAAGTAGCAGCGAAGGATCACGAAAAGACCGCTTTCACTACCCCATTTAGAATATATGAGTTCCTAGTAATGCCGTTTGGACTCATCAACGCTCCCGCAACGTTCCAGAGAGTAATGGATAGAGTTTTCCATGAAGTTGCGTGGAAGTTCGTACTTGTGTATATAGACGATATCATCATCTACTCGAAAACTCGCGAAGAACATGAAGAGCATTTAAAAGTTGTTTTTACCCTTTTAATGAATACAGGTTTAAAGATAAATCTGGAGAAGTGCGACTTCTTCCGAACGAGACTAGCATTTTTAGGCCACATCATAACAATCAAAGGGATAGCTCCTGATCCGGCAAAGATCGAGAAAGTGAAGAGTTATCCTGTCCCAAGAGACAAAACGAATGTCTGAGCCTTTCTGGGACTTGCGTCTTATTACAGAAGATTTGTAAAAGAATTCTCTACTGTCGCGAAACCGTTACATAACCTTACGAAAAGGGACNGAATATATGAGTTCCTAGTAATGCCGTTTGGACTCATCAACGCTCCCGCAACGTTCCAGAGAGTAATGGATAGAGTTTTCCATGAAGTTGCGTGGAAGTTCGTACTTGTGTATATAGACGATATCATCATCTACTCGAAAACTCGCGAAGAACATGAAGAGCATTTAAAAGTTGTTTTTACCCTTTTAATGAATACAGGTTTAAAGATAAATCTGGAGAAGTGCGACTTCTTCCGAACGAGACTAGCATTTTTAGGCCACATCATAACAATCAAAGGGATAGCTCCTGATCCGGCAAAGATCGAGAAAGTGAAGAGTTATCCTGTCCCAAGAGACAAAACGAATGTCTGAGCCTTTCTGGGACTTGCGTCTTATTACAGAAGATTTGTAAAAGAATTCTCTACTGTCGCGAAACCGTTACATAACCTTACGAAAAGGGACGTTGTGTTCGAATGGAAGTATGAATACCAATCCGCGTTCGACTTGCTAAAGGGTCGTCTAACTTCGGCACCTATAATGACGTACCCTGATTTCACGAAACAATTTATACTCGCTACCGATGCATCTGACTGTGGTATTGGAGCTGTGCTCTCACAGAAGGATACGGAGAATCACGAACACCCCGTTGCTTATGCTAGCCGACTGCTGTCCAGTACCGAACAAAACTATACTGTCGTTGAAAGAAAGTGCCTCGCTGCCATTTGGGCTGTACGACATTTCAGGCATTATTTGCATGGTCTCAAGTTTGATTTGTATACTAACAACCTAGCCCTCACATGGTTGAAGAACCGTCCGCAACCGAAAGTAAAGAATTGCCCGCTGGATCTTTGAACTATCTGAGTACGATTACGAAATAATTCATAAACAAGGACGTCTTAACGCCAATGCAGACACTTTATCCCGGATCCAGTACTAAAATTAATAGAGGAAACCCGGAAACTCAGATAAATAGAAGAGGACTTACGAAACCTTTTGAAAATGGACACGGAAATTTACAATCAAATAACCGAGTACTTAATCAATCACACTTTTCCCCCGAACTGGACAAGCGAGCAACGACGACAATTACGACAGCAGGCGAATCATTATATCGTGCAAGACAATTTATTATTCAAACGTAATAAGGATAATAGCCCATTACGGGTAATATTGAAAAGCGACGTAACAAAATTACTACATAATATGCATAGTGTGCCAAATGCGGGACATTTCGGCATAAAAGCTACAATCGATAAAACAAGAAAGCAATATTTCTGGCCCACCATGGGCATAGACGTAAAGAACTATATAGAATCCTGTGACGCGTGCCAACGACAGGGTAAACTTACGAGAACCGAAGAAATGCGACCTATTAAAGTAGGGCAAGCGTTCGACCGACTAGGAATAGACATCGTGGGACCCTTGAAACTGACGCCCACAAAGAAAAGATACATTATAGTAGCTACGGACTATTTCACAAAATGGCCGGAAGCCAGAGCAATAGAAAAGGCAGATGCGATGACCGTCGCATGGTTCCTATACGACGAGGTAATATGCCGTCACGGATGTCCGCGAGAGATACTGTCAGATAGAGGAGCAGTATTCGTCAGCCAGGTAGTAGCGAACCTAGTAGAGATAATGGGATCCCATCATAGACTTACGTCTGCCTATCACCCTCAGAGCAATGGCCTGACAGAGCGGTACAATCAGACCTTATGTAGGGCCCTGGAAAAGTGCGTACAAGAAACATCGTACGATTGGGATGTGTTAATACCTCCGGCACTTTTCGCATATCGGACCATTAGGAATAGGACGACAAAGTACGAACCCTTTTATCTACTCTATGGTTGCGCGCCTACACTGCCCATAGAACTCGACATAGTAACGTGGCCAGCCACGGAAATTAACGAAAGACAGTATGAGGACCTAATCAATAGAAGAATTAGTGAAATGGTAGGAGTATTTGCAGACAACAAGATCAAAGCATCCAAGAACATAAAAGATACCCAAGCACGACAAAAGAGGGCTTACGATAAAAGAACCCGCATTATGACGTACAGAAACAACGATATGGTACTAGAATATCGATCAGATTTACAAAATGTTCATGGCGACAAGTTTCGGAACAAGTGGACGGGACCCTATTTCATTCATCAAGTTTTGGGAAATGGGTCATACATATTGAGGACTAGCAACAGAGAAGTATTGAACCACCGATCTGTACACGGAAATCGCCTAAGGTCTTATAAACAAAGGGGTTTTATCTCACGTGAGATAACAGAGAACAATAGCCGTGCATGAAAGACAAGGATAAAATGCGACATTTCCCGAAACACGACTAAGAACATTTAACATGACCCACCTACAAATCTCCGGAAGCTTTTGTGAACGAGTCAACAGATTACGTGAAGAGTTATTAGAACTATCGAGAGGCGCACAGCTTATACTAGATGATACAGGGGCATATCTGGTAACGGAAGGTTACGTAATAAACCTGGGAGGACCCACGAGTGATGAAGTGGTGCAGCGAGGGAACGACATGTTACTCCCATATGTCTTGGACACAATAACCGCACCCGAAGAAGTACACGACCTTACGGAAGCAGTGTTTGATCACGACATAGCCGGGTTGCTCTCTGTGGCCACAGATCCAGATAATCCTAACGGACAACGGGTAAACGCTTATAGAAGGCTCGGAGAGTATATTTCTACTTTTCAAGAAATCCGTACGGCTACGACGATAAAACACGAGTTGCAAGGGTATTCCCATCAGAACAGATCACGGACATACCAGATAGCGCAAAGGTTAAGATCTCTCGCACAAGCAGTTGGAATGCTGCGATCCAAGAATCTCCAACTGGTCACACCTGACTGGATCTACAAGCTTCCGAAACAGGAGTACGAAAGATTACTGAAAATGTGCGGCGAAATGCATCTGCAGTTAATGAGCGATTTATGGGGTATGAGTGTGGGGTCGCAGGAGCTCCCCCTTGAAGGAGAAAATGTTTGAGGGTGCACGAATTTCACATGAGATGTGCACGGGATTTCGAAATGTTACGAAGGTCACGAGAGATGACATTAAGATGACAGTGTAACCGGATGAGTGTGTTACCATCTAGATGACAGATTATTCATCTTTGTACGAAGTATTTCATCCTTGTGTGTCATCTTTAAAAATAGAAAAGAACGTGTTTAGACGCGACAACACAGGATGAAGGAAAATAAGTTTGAAAGTGTATAAAATAGACTGGTAATTTAGGATGTGAAAAGGATCAGCTCAATTTTCTGAAATTTTTATAATTTTTAATTTTCTTTTGGTACATTTCGAATAATTACGAAAATCTTTCACTTAATTTGTAATAATAAAATTAATAATCTTTTGGTACACATTTTATAATAAAAATAAATAATAAAGATAGAAACATATTGTTTTGATTTAGTAGCAGAGATAAGACACGCCAAAGCAGTGATATATTTTTGTTGTTACATCTTTGCAATAAGTTTAAAAGTTTCGATATACACCGTAATAATTTGATACATTTTAATATTTTCATTTCGTGATAACGGTAATATTGGTGAGAAACGGTTAACAGCCCGTAATACCTCTATTACTAATTTTGTAATTTCTTGAATAAAGTTACTGAATAAAGTCTGAAGCTAAGATTCAGAAGTTTGCGTAGTGAGCTGTAAAAAGATACTTTTACTCCACTTACTCACATACCTTCAGATCGCACCTGTGTGTACTGTGTTAAGAGTTTATTTTATATATCTATTCGTTGCGAGTAGGCAAGTGACTGCTTGATCCTACTGGCGGATAGTGGGTGTTACGAAATATTGCGTACAAGAGTACGTTGAGTTAGTACGAAAAGGGGTGTGACGAGAGTTCGATTTAGTGGGACTGATTGACGTAACTTTACTCTTTGTTCTGGGCAGACCGCCATAGTATCGCGAATTATAATTAATAATCTAAAGAACATTCCGGGACTTTCTATAATTTTCCGGTACGATTATTAAACTATTTTCTATAGATTTTACCAGAGGTTTTAGCGATTTGATCGGGGTAAAACCTCTTATCGCGTAATGTTACACATTACATAGGATCTACTTTAGAATTTACATAAACAATAAAAACTCTAAATGTAATACAAATATCGAAATAACAACTATACTAAAAATAATATATATAAATAATAATACTAATAACTATATAATAAAGTAATAAATAATATAAAATTATAATAATAAAATAAAAGAATAAAAATAGGGTTAACAGTTGGGGTGGCCTTTGGGTCATATCTGTATTATCTTCTAATATATTCCTATGTGAACATATTTCATGTATCCTGGTTTTTAACCGATTTATCTCATCTTCAAGATTAATTAATTCTTGCTCTAAATATAAAATATATGATTCTTTTTTCTTGACGTCTTCTAATGCTATTCTAAGAAGTTTTTTTAGATTTAAGACCTGAGATTTTAATTCTTGAATCTCTGATTTCTGTGCTATAATAGTGCTATCCTGGAATGATATAGTTTTGTTGCATTGCTCTAACTTGTAAAGATATTTCCGAATTTTTTTCTCATTAAGTATATTAATATTTACCTCAGAGTTAAGCTCATCTCTCAAAACTTTATTGATTTCTAATGTCTTATTGTGTGCTAGATCCATGAAAAATTTGTTATCTATATTAAATCAAGGTAATGTGCGAACCTGTAATTTATATTGATTCACAAAAAGCCTGTGAACTTGATATTAGTATTGATTTGCAAAAAATCTATTATCATTCTTCCGGATATCAAAGAACTAGTAAAAAGCTTTATGATGTTTCATATAATGCCGGGTTCGATTTTACATTGAGCGAAGTTCAAGAATGGCTTGAGAGACAATTATTACACTTAATTCATAAAGCTTGACCAAAATTTATTCAGTATACGTCTTTTAATGGGATTCGAGATTTAAATAAAGTACATAAATCAGATCTTACCCCTCTTTCTCACGATAAAATTGGTAATCGAATTTTCATACATAGAGGCGTTATAAAAGATGTAGCAACTAGATTTCGTAAAAGTTGTGCTTTAACTAATAAGTCTTCTACATCATTAGCTAAAATGTTTAAAGCAATTTATGAAGATTCTAGTAATCATCTTATATGGCCGAAAGTTTTAATTGTGGATAAAGATACTGAATACTTAGGCGAGTGTAGGGATTTATTACTTAGTCATGGCATAAAAATTATACAAGCTAAATCTAAACGTAGTACATCAATAGCTGAACGTGATCACCAAGAATTTGAGAAACATGCCTATATTCGCCAGGATGTGGTTGACTTCCTTTTACCTTTATCTAAGAGGTGTCAATCATGGGTTAAAGGCCTTCGTTTAAATGATGATATTTATAATGATACTTATATCCGATTAATTCGTATGTCTCCCAATGAAGCTGTAAAAAGAGCTTTAAAGGGTGAAAAAATTATCGCAGATCCTGCGGTTAAACATCGAAGACCTATCGGGTTTAATGAACCTCGATTAACCTATATAGATTCTGTTTTATATTTACTCGAACCTGGAGAGTTAGAATTCGGTAGGAGACGCATAACTGATATGAATTGGTCTCCCAAAGTTTATCATATTAAAGAATCTAGAGTACAAAAAATCAACCGGTATTATACTGGCTTATAGATGAAAATGGTGATGGACCCAAACGATCATTTGTGAGAGAACAACTAATGGTCGTTAGAAATATTGAATACCCACCACAGAGAATACTCAAGAGTTAAGGAAATCATCTGCCTCTTCTTCAATTTCTTCGTTAGTAGCAAAATAGTCTTTAGCTAATTGATAATATAAATCATTAAGTTTTAATATGGCTTGGAGAATTTCTGGTTCGTTTTTATACCATTCCTGATATTGTCTTTTTATTGCAATATATTTTACCTCATTGGGAATATATTCTTTTGCGTTGTTTAAGATATAAATATCTGGATCTTCAGCTTGATGTAAATTGGTATATCGTTTTTTATAGCCTTGCATAAACTTTTCCTCCTTTTTCTTTTTATAAAGTATTCCAGCTTGAATTACTTTAACTATAGCTTTTTCGATATCCTGCCATGTGGGCTTTGAGGGTTTGATCGATATTTTGAGTAGTAGTTGTCATTTGAATATGTATTATGTTTATTAAACTAAAGATATAGGTGTTGGTAATCCGTTGTTTGTATTAATATACCAGATCTTTTGTTTAAATTGAAATTATTCATATTTATAGCGGAGCTAGTTTCTTTGAAACATATTTTATATACCATGCTAGGGGATTATACCTGTTATTATATACACAATTCTGGAGAAGTTTGTGGACGTGGTTGTCGTTGTCCTGAAGGTTGTTTTGATCATTGGAAGTCTAAAAAACGTTTCCCTTGCAAAGTTTGTGGTAAGCCTACTAGTTCTGAACCTGGATTATGTAGAGCTCATGTTAAAGGGTATTATGTTATGAAATGCTTATATGGACAGAGTAATGAAAAATTTACACCAAAAAAATGTGATATCAAAAAAAATTACACCAAAAAAAATACGATATCAAAAAATTTACACCAGTTGTGATTAAGGTATAGAAAAATTTACACCAAAGAAGTGTGATATCAAAAAATTTACACTGGGGTGTAAATTTTTGTGCCAGAAAAATAGTGAAGAATCATCTTTAGATTGAATTCTGCTATATCAATTAATATTAGTATGCAATTTAGGCTTGATTCACGTCCGAGAAGGGATCAGGATATTCATTAAATTCATATCCTTCACCGCTTCTCTTGGACTTTTTTAATAGCAAGCTGTATATCATAAATAATTGTTATCCTTTTTGATAAGAATTTGGGTAATTAAATGTATTCTAGATATATAAAAAATGATATGCTTGGTGATGTTTTTGGAGTGTGAAATATAGCAAGATGACTATTGCTGTGCCAGGANTTTACCTCATTGGGAATATATTCTTTTGCGTTGTTTAAGATATAAATATCTGGATCTTCAGCTTGATGTAAATTGGTATATCGTTTTTTATAGCCTTGCATAAACTTTTCCTCCTTTTTCTTTTTATAAAGTATTCCAGCTTGAATTACTTTAACTATAGCTTTTTCGATATCCTGCCATGTGGGCTTTGAGGGTTTGATCGATATTTTGAGTAGTAGTTGTCATTTGAATATGTATTATGTTTATTAAACTAAAGATATAGGTGTTGGTAATCCGTTGTTTGTATTAATATACCAGATCTTTTGTTTAAATTGAAATTATTCATATTTATAGCGGAGCTAGTTTCTTTGAAACATATTTTATATACCATGCTAGGGGATTATACCTGTTATTATATACACAATTCTGGAGAAGTTTGTGGACGTGGTTGTCGTTGTCCTGAAGGTTGTTTTGATCATTGGAAGTCTAAAAAACGTTTCCCTTGCAAAGTTTGTGGTAAGCCTACTAGTTCTGAATCTGGATTATGTAGAGCTCATGTTAAAGGGTATTATGTTATGAAATGCTTATATGGACAGAGTAATGAAAAATTTACACCAAAAAAATGTGATATCAAAAAAAATTACACCAAAAAAAATACGATATCAAAAAATTTACACCAGTTGTGATTAAGGTATAGAAAAATTTACACCAAAGAAGTGTGATATCAAAAAATTTACACCNAGTTTATCATATTAAAGAATCTAGAGTACAAAAAATCAACCGGTATTATACTGGCTTATAGATGAAAATGGTGATGGACCCAAACGATCATTTGTGAGAGAACAACTAATGGTCGTTAGAAATATTGAATACCCACCACAGAGAATACTCAAGAGTTAAGGAAATCATCTGCCTCTTCTTCAATTTCTTCGTTAGTAGCAAAATAGTCTTTAGCTAATTGATAATATAAATCATTAAGTTTTAATATGGCTTGGAGAATTTCTGGTTCGTTTTTATACCATTCCTGATATTGTCTTTTTATTGCAATATATTTTACCTCATTGGGAATATATTCTTTTGCGTTGTTTAAGATATAAATATCTGGATCTTCAGCTTGATGTAAATTGGTATATCGTTTTTTATAGCCTTGCATAAACTTTTCCTCCTTTTTCTTTTTATAAAGTATTCCAGCTTGAATTACTTTAACTATAGCTTTTTCGATATCCTGCCATGTGGGCTTTGAGGGTTTGATCGATATTTTGAGTAGTAGTTGTCATTTGAATATGTATTATGTTTATTAAACTAAAGATATAGGTGTTGGTAATCCGTTGTTTGTATTAATATACCAGATCTTTTGTTTAAATTGAAATTATTCATATTTATAGCGGAGCTAGTTTCTTTGAAACATATTTTATATACCATGCTAGGGGATTATACCTGTTATTATATACACAATTCTGGAGAAGTTTGTGGACGTGGTTGTCGTTGTCCTGAAGGTTGTTTTGATCATTGGAAGTCTAAAAAACGTTTCCCTTGCAAAGTTTGTGGTAAGCCTACTAGTTCTGAACCTGGATTATGTAGAGCTCATGTTAAAGGGTATTATGTTATGAAATGCTTATATGGACAGAGTAATGAAAAATTTACACCAAAAAAATGTGATATCAAAAAAAATTACACCAAAAAAAATACGATATCAAAAAATTTACACCAGTTGTGATTAAGGTATAGAAAAATTTACACCAAAGAAGTGTGATATCAAAAAATTTACACTGGGGTGTAAATTTTTGTGCCAGAAAAATAGTGAAGAATCATCTTTAGATTGAATTCTGCTATATCAATTAATATTAGTATGCAATTTAGGCTTGATTCACGTCCGAGAAGGGATCAGGATATTCATTAAATTCATATCCTTCACCGCTTCTCTTGGACTTTTTTAATAGCAAGCTGTATATCATAAATAATTGTTATCCTTTTTGATAAGAATTTGGGTAATTAAATGTATTCTAGATATATAAAAAATGATATGCTTGGTGATGTTTTTGGAGTGTGAAATATAGCAAGATGACTATTGCTGTGCCAGGACTATACATGTCGTCAAAACTATTGAATTGAGTCAGACGCAATTAAAATTGAGAAAAATTGGAGTTGAGTCAAGATAAATTTTGATTTTTACTAGTAACTGACGCAATTAATTGAGTCAGACGCAATTAAAAATTGAAATTTTAAGAGTTGAGTCAAGGCCAAATTAGTTTTGACGACATGTATAGCCAGGACTCCCATTTTTCCCTACTATGCGGCATATGGAAATTGGATTGCTAATAATTTTTAATACATTTTTTTAATTTAAATAACTAACCATTCATTTATGCAATAAATAAATAAAATGTTCATTCTTTTTCATGTGATTAATAAATAAATGTAGTATATGAATCACTAACAATTTCGATAAATTTTTTTTAAATTTGCAATAAATAAATTTTTTTTTTCATATGATCAATAAATGCAAGTATAAAAATTGGATCATTAATAAATTTTTTTAATTGAATAAATAAATACAATACAGAAATTGGATTGCTAACAATTTCGATAAATTAATAATAAATACAATACAGAAATTGGATTGCTAACAATTTCGATAAATTAGTTAATAATTTATTTGTGCGATAGATAAATAAAATGTTTATTTTTTTTCACATGTTTAATAAATAAATGTAGTGTATAGTAATAGTAATAGAAATTGATAAATCCATTAATTAATTAATCTTTATTTTTTGGAAAAAATGATATGCATATTGTATTATTATTTCACAGGCTCATATATAATTTCTTAATAAATTTTGTGGTTTTTAAACTCGATTGTTCAATTATTAGTATTGCATTTTGCACATTTTGTGTAATGATTTACAATAATAAAAAATTAGCGAAATTTTCTTAAAACTTGAATTTCAACTAGTAATATATTATAGTATGTATCACAGTTCCCCGGAAAAATAAATAAAACTTAAAATTTTTTTAATTTTGATAAATTTCATATAACTTTTCATTTAATAATAATGAAAAAAAAAGAAGTAAAATAAAATCCTCAGTTCAAATATTTATTATTTATTGTTTATTACTATTTATTTTTTTAACAAAAATATTATGGACAAGCAGAAAGGAAATAATAACCAATTATTTTTATTTATTTATTATCTGCCTTCGCAAAATGTATATATAATTTATAGAATTTATATAATTTGCCACATACGCATGAATAAATAAATATAAATAATAATTATGTCTATCATTATATTGTAACAATTTTTACCAGTTATCCCAGAGAAATAAAATTTAAACGAAACTCAAATTTTTTTTGATTCATTTTTCATTTAATAATAAACATCATTTCCTTCTTTTTTTTTATTTCTCTTTGAATTATTAAATATAAGTCATATGAATTAAATAAAATCTGCGATTCAAATATTTATTATTTATTGTTTATTACTATTTATTTTTTTAACAAAAATATTATGGACAAGCAGAAAGGAAATAATAACCAATTATTTTTATTTATTTATTATCTGCCTTCGCAAAATGTATATATAATTTATAGAATTTATATAATTTGCCACATACGCATGAATAAATAAATATAAATAATAATTATGTCTATCATTATATTGTAACAATTTTTACCAGTTATCCCAGAGAAATAAAATTTAAACGAAACTCAAATTTTTTTTGATTCATTTTTCATTTAATAATAAACATCATTTCCTTCTTTTTTTTTATTTCTCTTTGAATTATTAAATATAAGTCATATGAATTAAATAAAATCTGCGATTCAAATATTTATTATTTATTGTTTATTACTATTTATTTTTTTAACAAAAATATTATGGACAAGCAGAAAGGAAATAATAACCAATTATTTTTATTTATTTATTATCTGCCTTCGCAAAATGTATATATAATTTATAGAATTTATATAATTTGCCACATACGCATGAATAAATAAATATAAATAATAATTATGTCTATCATTATATTGTAACAATTTTTACCAGTTATCCCAGAGAAATAAAATTTAAACGAAACTCAAATTTTTTTTGATTCATTTTTCATTTAATAATAAACATCATTTCCTTCTTTTTTTTTATTTCTCTTTGAATTATTAAATATAAGTCATATGAATTAAATAAAATCTGCGATTCAAATATTTATTATTTATTGTTTATTACTATTTATTTTTTTAACAAAAATATTATGGACAAGCAGAAAGGAAATAATAACCAATTATTTTTATTTATTTATTATCTGCCTTCGCAAAATGTATATATAATTTATAGAATTTATATAATTTGCCACATACGCATGAATAAATAAATATAAATAATAATTATGTCTATCATTATATTGTAACAATTTTTACCAGTTATCCCAGAGAAATAAAATTTAAACGAAACTCAAATTTTTTTTGATTCATTTTTCATTTAATAATAAACATCATTTCCTTCTTTTTTTTTATTTCTCTTTGAATTATTAAATATAAGTCATATGAATTAAATAAAATCTGCGATTCAAATATTTATTATTTATTGTTTATTACTATTTATTTTTTTAACAAAAATATTATGGACAAGCAGAAAGGAAATAATAACCAATTATTTTTATTTATTTATTATCTGCCTTCGCAAAATGTATATATAATTTATAGAATTTATATAATTTGCCACATACGCATGAATAAATAAATATAAATAATAATTATGTCTATCATTATATTGTAACAATTTTTACCAGTTATCCCAGAGAAATAAAATTTAAACGAAACTCAAATTTTTTTTGATTCATTTTTCATTTAATAATAAACATCATTTCCTTCTTTTTTTTTATTTCTCTTTGAATTATTAAATATAAGTCATATGAATTAAATAAAATCTGCGATTCAAATATTTATTATTTATTGTTTATTACTATTTATTTTTTTAACAAAAATATTATGGACAAGCAGAAAGGAAATAATAACCAATTATTTTTATTTATTTATTATCTGCCTTCGCAAAATGTATATATAATTTATAGAATTTATATAATTTGCCACATACGCATGAATAAATAAATATAAATAATAATTATGTCTATCATTATATTGTAACAATTTTTACCAGTTATCCCAGAGAAATAAAATTTAAACGAAACTCAAATTTTTTTTGATTCATTTTTCATTTAATAATAAACATCATTTCCTTCTTTTTTTTTATTTCTCTTTGAATTATTAAATATAAAGTCATATGAATTAAATAAAATCTGTGATTCAAATATTTATTATTTATTATTATTTATTATCTACCTTCACAATATATATATATTTATTTTTTAAAAATTTTTTTAATAATCAAAATATTATGGAAAAGAGAAAAAGAAATAATAAACCAATTATTTTTATTTATTGACTATCTACTTTTGTAAAATATATATATTTATTTTTTTAAAATTTTTTTTAATAAACAAAGAAAAAAGGAAATAATAAATAATATAAGCCAATTATTTTTATTTATTTATTATCTGCCTTCGCAAAATGTATATATAATTTATAGAATTTATATAATTTGCCACATACGCATGAATAAATAAATATAAATAATAATTATGTCTATCATTATATTGTAACAATTTTTACCAGTTATCCCAGAGAAATAAAATTTAAACGAAACTCAAATTTTTTTTGATTCATTTTTCATTTAATAATAAACATCATTTCCTTCTTTTTTTTTTATTTCTCTTTGAATTATTAAATATAAAGTCATTTGAATTAAATAAAATCTGTGATTCAAATATTTATTATTTATACATAACCTTTTATTTTAATTTAATGTATTTTATGAATAAATTTTAATTACATGATAGCGACGAAGTCGCCAAATCCAAAATATCTAGTTTTAAAAAAAAAAGGAAATTGAAGATTTGGGGTTGTTGTACAATCATGTGGTCAAAATATTATCTCTGCAAATGATTTTTTGTTTATGATAATAACGTGAAAATCCTAAAGTAGCTAAATTTCGGTAACAACACTAAATCCGACTTATAAAAAAATCTTACATAGAACATAAATTCTGATACTTATTGATTGATTTTTTTTTAAAAAAAATATAAAATTCAGCCTTAAACACTATAAACAAAAACAATGCCATGCCCGGAATGCAATCAAGGATGGAATGGATGGTGGTGCAAACCATGTAACTCGAAACATTTCCAAAATGATTTTAATAATTGGACAAGTGGAAATGACAAAATAGGTAAATTCATTCAAGATGAAGATGCTCAACTAAATGCTAATTATCCTAATTATGTAATAGAATGGATACTTTATGACAGATTTAAAGAATTTAAACAAATAGGTAAAGGTGGATTTGGAACAGTACATTATGCTAAGTAGATTGGTGGATTTATTGATATTGAAAATCAACAGTGGGAAAGATATCAAGGAGAAGAAGTGGCATTAAAAAAGTTTGATAATTTTGTGAGTTTCAACGATGTCTTAAATGAGGTAAATAGTTTAATTAATATTTAAATATAAATTAAAAATTATTATATAACGTTTTAACTATAAATTAAAAATGTTTATATTATTAGATGGAAATTCACTTTAAAACATGATCTGGTTCTAGTTCTTCAATTCGATTTTATGGAATTACACAAGATCCAGAAACACACTCATATGTGATGGTTTTAGGTTATGCAGAAGATGGAAATCTTCGAGAATATTTAAAAATTAATTTTAATAATATTAATTGGCAACAAAAATTATCTAATCTACGGAAATTATCTATAAATTTGAATAATATTCATAAATTAGATATAGTTCATCAAGACTTCCATCCCGGAAATATTTTATCACTCGATTTTAAACGTTTTATGTTTATTTCAGATTTTGGATCGAGTAAACTAATAGGGATAAATCCAAATAATCCCCCCCAAAAAAAAGAATATAGTTGGTGTATTACCATATATTGCTCCAGAGGTATTAAGTGGTGATGAAGAATATACAAAAGCTGCTGATATATATTCATTTGGAATTATTGCTTACGAAATAGTTACGGGCTTTCCTCCATATCCCGATATACCACATGATGAAGATTTGGCTATGAAAATATGCAATGGATTACGACCAAAAATTCCATTTCATACTCCAAAATTAATTACAAGAATAATTATGAGGTGTTGGGATGCTCGAGTTACAAATAGACCCACTTTTAAAGAATTACAGGATGAGTTGAGGAAATACAGGAATGATTATTTAAAAGAAGGGAAAAATAAAGATTCAGAAATTGTAATTCAAATTAAAAAGGCTGAAGAATTTTCAGCAAATCAAGAATCAACCAATACAACTACAACTACAACTCCTCTTAATTATCAAACACATCCGCAAGCAATTTATACCAGTCGACTTCTTAATTATTCAAAACTTCCAAAACCCAAGAACGAAGAAAATTTTGAAAGGGAACTTGAAGAATTAACTAAATCTTTTTATAAAATAAATGATAGTAAGTATCAATTATATTACGTTTTACTTATTTTTTATTAATTATTTTTTGATTTTTTATATTGAATTATTTTTTTTGTTTAGATGATGATATCGATGAATTCTAAATATTATAAATTTTTTATTTTTTATATTTTTATTTATAAATATTAAATATTTTATTTTTTATATTTTCTAATTAATCATACAGTTGAACCTGTATATAAGCATGATGTCGGGCCGACAAAATCATATGCTTAGAGGCAGGTATGCTTATGTAAATTAATGATTTCAAAAAAAAATTGATGCAAAAATTATTTTTTTTTATTAATAAAGTCAATTAATATTTTTCAAATGAATAACTGGAAATGGATGAATGAACGATAAATGGATGAAAAAAAATAAAGTGATCGAGATGATGATGTGATAATGATGATGTGATGATGATGATGTGATGATGATGATGTGATGATGATGAACAGACGAAAAAATAAAATGATCGAAATAATGATGATAATGAACGGAATGGATGAATGAATGAATGAATAAAAAAAAATAATAATGATAAATGAAAGATCGAAGAACGGAAATGGATGAATGAACGATAAGTGGATGAATTAAAAAAAAAATAAAATGATCGAAATGATGATAATATGATGATGATGATAATATGATAATGATGATAATGATGATGGTAATGATGATGAAAAAATAAAATGATCGAAATAATGATCGATGTGATAATGCGATGATGATGAAATGATAAATTTTGCATTACTGATACACGTGATTATGCTTGTATATGTTTATATCTAGAATTTTTGGGGAATCTTAACCTAGACCTGGGGGGTTTAGGTTCTTATCCTAAACCTCATGTGATATTATGTTAATTACATGGGGTTAGGGTTTGGGTTTGTCAGGGGTAGGATATTTATCACCATGTATCACACCCTTCGAATATTGATTTTTATTAAATATCCTGGGGACTTAGAATTTTTTTACATGCCGAAACCCTATTTGTCACCCAAAATTTCATCACCTACCATCTATCACATGAAAAACACATGTGGTCACCTGCCACATCACAAACCAATAAAATTTCAAAAATCATAGGGGTCTAGAATAATATCCTAAACCGGGGGTCTAGGTTAAGGATGCTCAGAATTTTTTTATGCATATGCACGTTATGCGTATGCTTATAACCTATATGGCCCAACTCCGGCCACAAAAATTTNAATGATGATAATGATGATGGTAATGATGATGAAAAAATAAAATGATCGAAATAATGATCGATGTGATAATGCGATGATGATGAAATGATAAATTTTGCATTACTGATACACGTGATTATGCTTGTATATGTTTATATCTAGAATTTTTGGGGAATCTTAACCTAGACCTGGGGGGTTTAGGTTCTTATCCTAAACCTCATGTGATATTATGTTAATTACATGGGGTTAGGGTTTGGGTTTGTCAGGGGTAGGATATTTATCACCATGTATCACACCCTTCGAATATTGATTTTTATTAAATATCCTGGGGACTTAGAATTTTTTTACATGCCGAAACCCTATTTGTCACCCAAAATTTCATCACCTACCATCTATCACATGAAAAACACATGTGGTCACCTGCCACATCACAAACCAATAAAATTTCAAAAATCATAGGGGTCTAGAATAATATCCTAAACCGGGGGTCTAGGTTAAGGATGCTCAGAATTTTTTTATGCATATGCACGTTATGCGTATGCTTATAACCTATATGGCCCAACTCCGGCCACAAAAATTTATGCATTTAGGCAGGTTATGCTTATACGTATACAGTAAGCTTTTATACAGGTTCAACTGTATATCAATAATTATTGTGATAATTTATAGAATATTTTAATTGAACTTACTAGATTCACCAACCTCTTTTCTTTATTAATAATTGGTGAAGGGATGTTCCACGGTTTGCAACGAAATCATTTTAGCAGACGAAACTCTATTTGAATTTCCATTGTGATCAATTTATTAATTTATTATTTTAATTCAAGTATTTATAAAAGTTAAGAATATTAAAAATACTTCATCCAAAATGAACTTCGTCTATTCACGTTTCACGCGTTTAACTTTCTCTCACTCCAACTCAGAGGAATTAAATTGAGATTTGAATTTAGTGTAACAAAACCTTTCATTCATTTAAAAAAAATAATATGTAATTGAATAATATTGATAGAATCCATAAATTAAGTTCGAATAATAATTAAATTAATATTCTTATAAGTAGTTTAACCTCAATTTGTAAGGCTTGTTCATACTCTAAATCAGAGCCAGTTGACAGTGGTTTAATCTTAAAATATCATCCCAAAGAGAGTCAGCATTGTTTCGGAATTTCCTCCTCCCTTCACATAGTTCTATGATCCTTAAACTCGGCAACTGCGCAATCTAGTTAATAATAAGTATACCATAATTGCATTTATGGAGATGGAGATTATATTTATTTTCATAATTAATTATTTTTATAATATTGAAACTTACCCCGTAAAATTTATATTTTTCAACAGTTAGGTCAGCCGTCCGTCCTATAATATAAAATATGAGTAAGGAATAAGATTTTTCATGCTAGATCCCTAAATTCAATATATATGATCACAGAATTTGATTGGAAAGATCTTGAATTATTTTAGGGTAATATAAATTTTTATCGTAGATTTTTCTTAATTATACGAAATAAAAAAAAATTTTTTTATTAAAATATATTTTTTTGTATGGGAGTTCATTTATTATTAATAATTCATTTGTTTTTTGAAAAATATTTCGAGAGCGCACATATTATTTAGACTCGAATTTTGCATACTTATCAGCTTATGTCCATTTAATTCTTTGAATAGATGATATTATATGCTTTTAAAAATTATTTTTACATTTTATTCTATTCTATTTTTCAGTTATTTATATAAATTCGAATCAGAATACAGAGAAATTAAAAATATTCACGAATATTCTTTTTATTCCCATGCCTCGAGAAATAGAAAAGATAGATTATTGTCCGACGAGTCCTTCTGATTGCGGATATTTCATTCGCATTCGTTATGGTTCTGATGGATATGTTATTCGATTTTAAAAATTTGTCTAGTATTAGTAAAGGACAGTATATAATTGGGTACTTTGTGAAAATGGAATTGGAACCGTAGAAGATGAAAAGAAAGCATTTCAATGGTACTTGAAATCTGCTGAAGGGGGAGATAGTGATGGACAGTTTAATATTGGATATTTTTACGGGATGGGATTGGAAAAAAAAAAGATTTAAAATTAGCTGAAGTAGGAAAAGGTAATGGACAGTAGAATCTTGGTTATTGTTATAGAAATAGGATTGGAACAACAAACTATGAAGAGAATGCATTCTAATGGTACTTGAAACCAGCTGAAGAAGGAAATATTTCAGGACGGGACAATGTAATATTGCAAGATGTTATTTAATTAAAATTGGTATTACAAAAGATTAACTGAAGATGGGGATGCTTGGATAATATGGAATTGGAACCACAAAAGATGAAGAGAAAGGATTCCAGTGTCACTTGAAATCAGATGAAGGGGGAATAGTTATGGAAAAATTGGTCTTGGGATTTTTTGTTTAGAAGGAACAACAAAAGATGAAGAAAAAGCATTCCAATGGTACTTGAAGGAGGAAATTGTGATATCCAGTTCATTCTTGGAACTTGTTATTTAAATTTAAATGGAGTTGGAATTACAAAAGATGAAGAGAAGACATTCCTGTGGTTTTTGAGATCAGCTGAAAGAGGAAATGATATGGACAGTTCATTTGTCATAACAATGGAATTAGAACCTCAAAAGATGAAAAAAAAGCAATTCCGTGGTTTTCAAAATCAGCTGAAGGGGGAATTATTGTAACCAACTTTTTATTGAACTTACAGCAGAAATGGATTTGAAATCTCAGCAATTTAAGCATAGAAAGGATATTAGTTTAACACTTAAATCTTCAGTGCTGTTTAAATTTTTAGTGGGTGATTTAGAAAGCGTTAATAATTACAACTGCTGTATTTGTTGGCAAGCAAATAGTTGCATTAAAAACTGCAAAAATTATTTTCGAGATTTTGGAAGATGTCATAATTGTGGATCTTTAAATATAGGAAAAAATGTTTGTAAAGATTGTAAATATTTAGAATTAGAATATGAGATTATTATGATGTTTTTGATAATTATTCAAATGGTAGATTTAGATGAAAAATGCAGATGAATGGGAGATTTGGAGATGGATTGATTATAGTAATTTGAAAGATATTGAATATTTAGATAAAGGAGCATTTGGCACTGTTCGGAAAGCAGAATGGAAAGATATGCCCGAAGAATTATTCGAATTCTATAATTTTAATCAAGTTTCTTTGAAAAAACTTAAAAATTCAAAAGAAAGTAACCATAAATTTTTTAAAATTCTATATCTTTTATATATATATTATATAGATGCTAGCAAATTACTGCTGTCATTCCAATCGATTCACAATTAATGATTTATTTAATTTGTGTTGTAATTTTGGGACACATATAAATCCTTATATATAAGTAGTCGATTTGATTTAATAGCATTACTGAAATTATGTGGAAACCATTAATGATTGTAATAATTATAATGAAAATAATAGTAATACGTCTACTAAATAATTTAATTATTTGTGAATATTTATATCATCAGTATCAACTAATCAAAGAGTACACGCCAGAATATTCAACGGTGATACGTTTCGATGTTAGAGTGTCTATTCACCATAAATTTTCAGTGTCTAAACATACCTCAAGAACATTGAACAAAGAGAAGAACGTTCTCAATTTATAAAAAACAACTGTGGCCGCTTTCGATTCTCTTTAACAATGTGGTAGCGTACCTTTGGATACACAATAACTCAATAAACTGAGATTGATAAATTAGTTAATATATATCGTGATATAAATGTTAGAAAAGGATATTAGTTAATATATATCGTGCTATAAATGATAGAAAAGGAGATTGTAATACAATAAATTAGATGATTCAACATCAACGAATAGACAATTAAATATCGGGATTGTTCCATCATAAATGGCTAATTATGTTCTCATTAAGTCACAAGTAATAATGTAACTATTCAAAGATAAATGGATAGTCGTGTTCCAAATAATAATAATAATAATCCATCAATTCAGGTCAAATTCTAATCCAATTTAAAGATGACCAATTCAGTTCAAAATTCTGATGTAATAGTTAAGAATATTCCATTGCCTGTAATGTCTGACTTTCTAATCAGGTTCAAAGCCAATCAAGAACACAATGACTGTGGTGCGAATATTTGAGTTCAAACAACCAATCAATAATGCGAATAATATCAACAATGATGTAAATATGATATTGAATTATTTGCGCCAACAATATATACAGCAGCAAATGAACGGAAATCATAACACAATATCAGATCATTCAACAGCAATAACAACAATTCCCATTCTTTCATGTAGGTTATTTAGTTCTTTATAATTTAGTAATACAAATTTACTTTTAACCTTTATCTTCAAATATTATACGTGATATGTCGAAATAACAAATCACTTAAAAGTATATATTCACCATTTGTTACATAATATGGCCTGTTAAATAATCGTTGACAATTATGTCAATTATAATAATTTCAAAATTTTTAAAATTATTTGGAATTTTTCAGCATTTTCAGAATTTTTCAATTCTTTTTAAACTTTATAAATATTGAAAACTATTTTCCCATCAATATATTTTAATGATTCTTTAGAATTAATATTAATATTATAAATATTTCCAATTTTGAGTAGTTGATTCGTTAAACTTCCGCTTTCAAATTTCCTCATCAATAAATTTTAATGAATCTTTAGAATCAATATTGTAAGATTCATTAGACTTTAATATATTAGGATCTATGAATTTTAAAATTTTAAAATTTTAAATAATTTAAAATTCTGTAATTAATCATATATTTAAATTGTTACCTGAAGAATTCCCTGATTTTATTTCTTCCAATAAATCTTGCAATCCGTGGAGAGTATGAATAGATCGGCTAATATAACATGATTGTGGGTGTAACTTACTTGAATGTGAAAATAATTTAAATAATTCTTGCTTTTGAGATTCTGATGTAGAATTTTGATTTTCATCAGCAATTTTAAGCTGTCGCATAACATTATTATTATTGTCCATATCCTCCATATTCGCATCTTCCCAAAATAAATCAAATAATTCTGTAGCAGTTGGACGTATAGAAGGATCATCACTCCAACATCGATACATCAAGTCTAAATACCATTCTGGAATCCAATTTAACATAAAATCAGGAACCTTTGGTCTTACACCATTACATATATCCATCATTAAATAAGTATCATGTGCTTGGTCAGCAAATGGTTGTTGAGCGGTAACTATTTCATACATAATTCCACCAAAACTATAAATATCTCCCTCCCTTGTAAATTCATTTCCTCTTAATACCTCAGGTGGAACATATGGAATCGATCCAGAAATTTTATTATTTTTGTTAGAGTTTAAAATTAAATCATCTAATTTACATAAACCCAAATCTATTCTAAAATTTGTGTATTCGTAATTTTCGTAAAGATAGTAAAGACAGAAATAATCGTTTATCAAAATATTTCCACTATGAAGGTTACAATGAACTATATTTTTTCCATGTAAACGACTAAGAAAACTTGTTATTAATGATAATATGTTTATTTTTGATTGCCACCCTAAATGCCAAAATTTTTTGGAATTCCGTAATAATTAGCAGAGACGTCAATATAATTAATAATCTTTTTCTTAATATGAAAATATTAAAAGACAAATTAATAAATTATAAAACATTAATAACTTATATTCTAAATACAAAGAGACATACCACTTTAAGAAATTCAACTATATCAAATCTAGAATCTTTTATTTCTTTCAAAGCAACTCCGTTGCCTATAAATTCATATTCCCAATCCTGTGTATTAAAATTCCAACGCCGTTTAATTCCATTTTTTAATTTAGCAGAATACACAGATCCATGGCCACCATCTGCTATGTGTTCGATATTTTTAAAATTATCATAAGGTATCCACCGTAACATTTCGCAAATTCGTATTGGAATTGGAAATTCTTGAATTATCTCATCAATGTCAGCATTCCCGCTAGACCAAGTTTTAAACTCTTGGATAAAATGTTCTTTGGTACATAAATGACAATTTCCATTTGAAAGAATGGAATTTTGATAAGAAGGAGAAACAATATCATTTGATGAATGACCTGCCGGACAATACACTATTTTTTTTATTTCTTGAGACATGGGAAATGAAAGGAATATTCGTTATTAATTCCGAATTTATCATTGTTTGATGGTAATCATTGCCTTTCTGATTATGTTTGTTTGTACTAAATTACTTTATTAAGGGGTCCGTTAAAGCGGAGTTAATCTATATGTTGATCTACATAATGCATAAATTATAATATTGATAATATAATCGATATTTATATAAATTAGTTTTGAATTATCGAATCGGATTAATAAAGGGGATGACTAAAGCGGAGTTAACAAAGGAGATACATTTATATATAAATATTTAGATTTTTGTTTCACAGAGTAAAAAAATAATTTAAGTACTTTTTAATATTATTCATGAGTTTCCGTCTAACGATAAAACTTTGTATCACCATAAATTTAGGGCCTAAATTTGGGATCTAGCAAGCAGAAAGTAAAAACAAAATCTATTGAAATGTTATTTTATATGATAAGACGAAACTGTTGACCTTAATATAAAGTTTACGAGGTGTGTTTCAAAATTATAAAAATAGTTGATAATTATATTACGAAAATAATTATTATTTTCATAAATGCAATAATGTTATTATTAATCTAGGTTGAGTAGTTTATAACCATATATCAAATCTACAATGTGAAGGGAGGAAACAATTACTAAGAAAAAAGATGACCTCTATGGGTAATATTTTAAGATTAAACCACAGTCAACTGGCTCTGACTGGATGTATGAACAAGCCTACTAGTAAAATATTAACGTAATTGTTATTCGAACTTAATTTATGAATTCTATTAATATTGCTGATGATTTTTTTTAATAATGTAATATCTCTTTTTAAATGAATGAAAAGGGTTTGTTGCATCTAAAGTTATATTTGGATCCCAATTCAATTCCGGAATGGATAATTCTAACGACCCTCTTAAATTCTAATTTAATTCCTTTGAGTGGAGTGAGAGAAAATTAGACGAGTGAAACATGAACAAAAGATGTTCATGTTAGATGAGGTATATTTAATATTTTTAACATTTATAAATATTTCAATTATTTAAAAATTTATTAATTTATTGTTTTAATTAATTATCATAAAAAATTCAAACCGAGTTTTGTCCGTTAAAAATATTTTCGAATCAAAACTCTGCAAACCGCGGATGCCAATCATATACAGTGGTGAGATAAAAAAGCGTTCCTATTGACTAGATAGATAAAAAACATTTCTAATTACTATGCTCAACGGCACGGGAATTTGCTAGTTATTAATAAAGAAAAGAGATCGATGAAATCTAGGAAGTTCAATTAAAATATTCTATAAATTATCGTACATCAGGAAGTTTTTTTAATCGCAAGAATTACGCAAAATTGCGTAAATTTACGGTTAAAAAACTTCCTGATGAATAATAATTTTATTAATATTGTTATCACTTTTAAAAAAAGATGCTTGGCAATAAAGAAGGCTCTTGGAACTAGGATAAGATCAATAAGTTTAATAAGATTTGAACGTGATTGTTTATCTTTGCCGAGATACAACCACTCTGTATGTGTGACTATATATCCTGTATTATTTCTTCAAAATTTTGTTCTATTTCACAGGTGATGTCATTTTTTTTAAAAAAAAATAAGACAAAAAACACTTATGATTTTGGAATGTGTTTAATTATGTAAAATAAATATAAAAATAATTAAAATCTTTTCTAGTGTATTGATTGTTAATTTTACATTTTATATATTTTATGTTAATTTGTTAAAAAAAAAGATTTATTATTGAAAGAAATTAAAAAGAGTTTTTTATATTTTCTATTTTTTTTTAATTAACATAAATATAAAATTATTTCATTGTTTTTCTTTTCCTTTTGGGGAAAAAAGGAAATTTTTACCTTTTTGGGGGAAGATTTTCGGGTGTTGCTCTTCTCCGGAAAAGGTTAAAATTTCCTTCTATATCATTCAAATCTATAAAAGTAAATTTTTCCCTTTTTCAGA
>PQFF01000473.1:34444-54270 GCA_003547095.1 Diversispora epigaea | reverse complement strand
AGGACTTCAAGACCAGCATTTCTTCCTTCTTCTACTACAAAAACTTCAAGGTCAACATCGTCTCCCTCGGACTTGAGAGAAACATCACCTCTCTCATTTTCTTCTACTATTACCAGAACAAGGCAAAATCACCTTCATCTCAATATGTAATATTATCATCAATATTCTTCAAGATTTAATATTTATTCAAAGATATAATTATAATATTTCAGTATCAGAAACTGAACTTAGAAATGAAGATAAAAAGAAAGAAAGGGGAAAAAAAGAAGCAAAATAAATTTTAAATTTTTATTATTTATATAATTAATTTATTTAATAAATAATATTTATTTTAAAATAAAAATTTCATCATTAGTAAGACTATCAAGAGCACGAAGCTCATTTGTTATTGTATTATTATTATATAATTCTATGCTTTTTAAAATTAATAATTTTAATTTATTGATATTTTCTATTGTCAAACTAGATATTTGTATACACTTTAAATGTCGAACAAGAGGAATTTTCCAATTTATATTAATAAATTGTTCCAATGTTTGAGATCTAAATAAAATTTTAATATTAAATATATTCTCACAATGAACTTGTACTTTATTTAATAATATTTTTATTTACCCATTTAAAAACTCCTCAGTAAGTTTTTTTATTTCATTCTTAAATTGGTATCGATAGTCACTGAATTTTATACGGGCAGTTTGAATTTCTCTTTCAAGATGCTTATCAAATGATTCAATGACGATTGCATTTAAATCATCATCACTAGGCCATCGACGATTTAAGAAAAGTGCTTTCAATTTTGTTTGGAAAATAATCTAAAATATTCAATTTTTTTTATTAATTTTTTATAATTTTTTATTAATTTTTTTCAATTATTAATTATAATTACACCAGTAGTCATTCTTAAGAAATTTAAAAATTAAGTTTAATATTGAAACTGATCTAATATATAGTAAACTGATTAATATAATAACATAATATAATCATAATATAATAAAATAGAATTGATTATATATAATGTAAATTATTAATATAATACAATAACGCAATCAATATAACACAATCAATATATTGTGATCAATATATCAATATAACACAATTAATATAACGCGACATAACACAACATAACGCAACATAACGCGACATAACGCGACATAATGCGACATAATGCGACATAAATAATCAATACAACAGTGTGATATAAACTGATCAACATAACAATGTGACATAAACTGTAACTATTTAAAAGATACTTTTTTTTATTTTTAAAGTTATAAAATTTTCATACAACATATATACACACACACATACGTACACATACATACATATACATATATACATATATACAAAAAATTAAAAATGTCTGGCAGAAAAGGAAAAAGAACTATGAAATTACGTAATTATATTAATAATATTTGTTTAATATTGATTAATAATAAATTTTTTCTAATAAAATGACAATAATTATTAGAAGAACCAAAAAATAAAAAAAATAAATATTCTTCAAGAGAATCATCACAATCTCCATCTTGTGAACAATCTTCATCTCAGCAACAACAAATACTTAATACAGCAGCATCATTATCTCAACGAAATATTTTATCTAAAACACGAAATAGTACATTATCTCCAAATACTTCATCTAAAATACAAACACGAATTAGTACATCATCTCCAAATATTTCATCCCAAACACAAACATTAATTAATACATTATCATCATCATCCCCAAATACTTCATCCCAAACACAAACACTAATTAATACATCATCATCGTCATCATTATCGTCATCATCATCTCGACTACAAAATAAGACCCAAATATCTCGAGTTAATTCATTTGACTCCAATTATGCTGAAGTAGATGAAGAAGAAATAATTGATGAAAATGAAATAATTGATGAAAATGAAATAAGTGAAGAAATTAAGTAAATATTTTAATAATATTAATAATATTTTATATTTATACTAATAATATTTTATATTCTATCAGTAATGAAAAAAATAGTTCTTCTGAAATTTTATCTACAATTTCAGTTACAGAATTGGCATTATTTATATCCCAAAGGCCTAACATTTTAAAATTGGCCATTGAATTAAATAAAAATAACAACATTTCTGCAGCAAATTTTAACAATAATAATATAAATATAAATTCTATAAATTCTATAAATTCTATAAATTCATCAGATATGATTAAAGGAACAACTGAAGTATGTATTATTTTATAAATTTTAAATTATTTATTAATTTTAAAAATTTTTTATATTTATAATATCTAAATTTTAATTAGGAGGGAATATTAAGAGAACAAGTAAAATTGTTACTTTTAAGAACAAGATCGTTTCCTAAAAGTTTAAAAGAAGATCTAATTAAAAAGATTTGGCCTCAAATAAATCTTTATTCAGAACTTGCAAAAAAAGCACTTAATTTGTGCTCTAATATTGTAAATAGTGATAGGGATAAAATAAATACCAAGGCCATGAATTATGCAAAAATTATAATTAATAATAATAAGTAAGTTAATTATAAATTTTCAAATTTTTAATAATCTTATAGTAAATTTTATTAAAAATTTTTTAGATGGGAATCAAAAGAATCAATTAATGATTCTGTTATCGATAGCTCTATTACTATTAATATAATTGAAGTTGTGTTTAGTTCACAACTTCAAGCCGCTGTAAATCCCAAAAACAAGCAGACTGAATTAAATAAACTTAAAATCTTCTTTGTGACAGCAATAAAAATACACATTAACATATTATTAGACGGTAAACAAAAAAAAGAAGCGTCGTCTCAAGTAAAAGAATTGGACTATATAACTAGAGACGTTTCTTTTGAAGCCAAATCTGGATATAATTATGGCTTAAATCCTTTTAATTATGTATAAAATAATAATAGTAATAATAATAATAATAATAATAATAATAATAAATAATAATAGTAATAGTAATAGTAATAGTAATATTAATAATAATAATAATAGTAATATGTAATTAATAATATATTTTAAATATATTTTTATTAAATAATTATGACAATATAATATTATTTGATATTTTTAATATTTAATTATTTCTTGATATTTTTAATATTTAATTGTTTATATAATATTATTTTGATTATCGTTTCAAAATTGTGAAAATTTAAATAAAAATTTTTCAAATGAGTATTTAACAAATTTTTAATCCCATAATATTTTTATATTTTATTAATTGTGTATATAAATAGATTTGAAAACCTATACTATTAACGGTTAATGGTTATGCTACCATTTAACAAGGCAAATGTGTCTGGTCCAACCTAAGGACCTCGAGTACTGCAGCTCTACTCGGATAAGGACTATCCCTTCCTAAGGCTAAAAAGGGTGTATAGTTTGGGCAACTTATCGTCCGGTTCCCGTGATGCTTCGTCGGTTGTTCAGTCGGGTAAACCTTACAGAGCATAATCGACATGAGTAGTTCACTTACGAACTCTGGTGGAATTCCAGTAATGGCTTGGTACTAGCCTCACTAACCTGATCTAGCCTGATCACCGAGCTTAGTGATCCAGAGCTTGAGGGACTCTGTAAACAAAACCTTCTTTTGATTTTTGTTAAGGGTAGAATATACTATATGTTGATCAAATATGCTTGTATAATTTTATAATTTTAATTTTATCAAAATATTATTTCAAAAATTATCATATTAATATCTTTTTGATATCATATATTTTGAATTTTAAAATATCGTAAAGATATCATTGCAAAATATTTTATAATTTTAATTTTATTAAAATATTGCAAAAATATATTATTTTAAAAAGAAAAATTATCTTTTCGATATCGTTAAGATATTAAAAATAAATAAAAAATATCACTGAAATATTTTGAATTTTAAAAATATCATAAAGATATTGTTTCGAAATAAAATTGATATTTCATAATTTAATTTATCAAAATATCGCAGATATATTATTTCAAAAAAGAAAAATTATCATATTAATATTCTTTCGATATCATTAAGATATTAAAAATATCGCTGAGATATTTAAATATTTTTGAATTTTTAAAAATATCGTAAAGATATCGTTGTAAAATAAAATCAATATTTCATAATTTAATTTTATCAAAATATCGCGGAGATATTATTTAATAATAAAAAAATATAATTTTGGTATCATTTCAGTATTGTATATTCTCGAAACAATATCGTAAAAATATTTAACAATATTAAATTTTTTAGTTTTATATAATATCCTGAAGGTATTATATAATATCATAGTGATATTTATAAATATAGCAACGATATCATAATGATATCTTTATAATATCATCACGATATAATTGTCATATTTTAAATAGTTATATCGCAGGGATATTTTTGCAATGTAGTATTGATATCTTTTTGATATCGAAATCATATTTTTAAAAAACAACGATTTCAGCAAAGTATAATGCAAGTATAGTAGAGAGAAAATAGCATGTACATTAAGATTCTCAATTTTAGTTATGAAATAAGTTTTATTCAAATAATAATCTCTTTTCTATCTCAAATTTACAAAAGACCCTGTTAAAATTAGTTTAAAAAGTATTGGCACCTCATGTTATTTACTAATTTGAGTTGATTTAATCTGTATATATCCAAAATATAAGAAAGGTAAAAAAATATTTTGTGACTATTTACAAGTATTCAATACTAACCTTCTTATACCTGCCGCCCAAATTCAAATGCTGAAATCCCAAATTCCAAATTATAATTAGTATCTTTTGCCAAAATCCCAAATCCCAAATTCCAAATCTCAAATACTAGTAATTTATATATTTTGATGTCCCAAATCCCAAATTACACTGGTCAAATGAACAAAAATCAGAATCCTATTGATGGCGCTAGGGATGGTAGGCACAATACGAATTAAGCCAGAAATTTAGCCAGATTTAATTTAGCCAATTGAGTCTGGAATTTAGTTACAGCACAATCAGGCGCAATGGCTAAATTTTGGCGTAAAGGCTAAATAATGGCGCAATTATAAAATTTATTAAATAATTATTTTTAAATTTTGAAAAATAATTAATTTTAACTTTAATTTCAAATCAATTTTACATAACTAGGAGCGATTTTCTACTATGATATTTCTATAACAGATCAAAAGATCCGGTTCTTAGCTACAAAATGATATATATTTCATTTCTGTAACATTAAAATTGACCAAATTATAGCTATTTTAAAACAATATATTAAAATTTTTTTTTTTTGACGAGTGAAGTCTCCTCTTTATTCATTTTCAATATTAGTAACAATAATATATTAAAATATTAATATTGGTAAAATTAATTAATAATTTTATTTGATCAACTTTTTGTCACGTGACCAAAATTGTGCCAGCCAATCAGAAATTGTGCCTGAATTTAGCCAGAAAAAAATTACACTGGTCGAATGAACAAAAATCAGAATCCTATTGATGGCGGAAATATGCATAAATCGGATATCCTATTTGTGAAAATTCATAAATCGGAAATTCCTATTTATAAATCGGAAAAAATCGACTGCCTATATTTAATAAATCTTAGCAAATTTANCAAAAGATCCGGTTCTTAGCTACAAACTGATATATATTTCATTTCTGTAACATTAAAATTGACCAAATTATAGCTATTTTAAAACAATATATTAAAATTTTTTTTTTTTGACGAGTGAAGTCTCCTCTTTATTCATTTTCAATATTAGTAACAATAATATATTAAAATATTAATATTGGTAAAATTAATTAATAATTTTATTTGATCAACTTTTTGTCACGTGACCAAAATTGTGCCAGCCAATCAGAAATTGTGCCTGAATTTAGCCAGAAAAAAATTACACTGGTCGAATGAACAAAAATCAGAATCCTATTGATGGCGGAAATATGCATAAATCGGATATCCTATTTGTGAAAATTCATAAATCGGAAATTCCTATTTATAAATCGGAAAAAATCGACTGCCTATATTTAATAAATCTTAGCAAATTTAACCATCAATCGGAATCCTATTCATGATAAAACCATCCTATTTTTTTCCATTCGACCAGTGTTAATTAACCTTTGAGCCAGAATTTAGCCAAAATTTAGCTGGCGCAAAATTAATTAGCCAAAGGTGCAATTATTGAGCTAGCCTTCATATCAATTGAGCCTTCCACCCTTAAATGGCGTAAATATGTATAAATCAGATATCCTATTTGTGAAAATTCATAAATCGAAAATTCCTATTCATAAATTAAAAAAAATCGACTGTCAATATTTAATAAATTTTAGCAAATTTAACCATTAATCAGAATCCTATTCATGATAAAACCGTCCTATTTTTTTTCATTTGACTAGTGTTATTTGAGATTTGGGCAACACATTATAATATATATATAATATATCTAATATTAGTAAATTTTTTTAAACGTAAGCCTTCAAAGTCCTTCACTCTGATAACCTTCAAATACCTCCAACATAAACGTAATATTTACGAAGGTTATTGGTACCGAAAACCTTCATTTTTATTAATAAAACGTAATACTCTGGAGATTATTAATATCGATAACCTTCAATAACCTTCACTTTATCATAATAAATGTAATATTTGCGAAGGTTATTGGTCTGATAACCTTCAATAACCTTTGAAAACGAAATTATTACAATAACCTCTGATATAAAAAATTTCCTGATGAATAACTATTTATTTTTATTAATATTATAATAAAAATATAGAAAATTTAAAATATTCAAATGTCCTAAAAATATACTACTATTATTACCATTATTATTATTACTATTATTAAATATTCATTATAAAATTATTTATTTTCTTCAGCTTTTTTTATTTTTTTTCTTTTTCTTTGATGTTTCGTAATTATGTTTTCTTCTTTTATTTTTTGATAATGATGATGATGTTCAGTTTTGTTTTCTTTTTCCTTTATCAATCACAATTAAGTTATCATCATTATCTTCTTTTTCTTCTTCCTCTTCTTCTTCAGTATCTTGATCATATATTTTTATTTTACTTTTATCTCTATTTTCAGATATTAACGCTTCTTCATTAAATGTCCATGAAAAGGTCCCTTTGGAGGATTTACCTCTCGATAGATCTTTGATACAATGTTTCTAATTCTTGGTTTATTTTATTTCTTACAGATCCGGACTACTATACATGTCGTCAAAACTATTGAATTGAGTCAGACGCAATTAAAATTGAGAAAAATTGGAGTTGAGTCAAGGCAAAATTTTGATTTTATTAGTGATTGACGCAATTAGTTGAGTCAGACGCAATTAAAAATTGAAATTTTAAGAGTTAGGTCTATACATGTTGCCCAAATCCCAAATAATTTGGGATTTGGGACNTTATAAAATTATTTATTTTCTTCAGCTTTTTTTATTTTTTTTCTTTTTCTTTGATGTTTCGTAATTATGTTTTCTTCTTTTATTTTTTGATAATGATGATGATGTTCAGTTTTGTTTTCTTTTTCCTTTATCAATCACAATTAAGTTATCATCATTATCTTCTTTTTCTTCTTCCTCTTCTTCTTCAGTATCTTGATCATATATTTTTATTTTACTTTTATCTCTATTTTCAGATATTAACGCTTCTTCATTAAATGTCCATGAAAAGGTCCCTTTGGAGGATTTACCTCTCGATAGATCTTTGATACAATGTTTCTAATTCTTGGTTTATTTTATTTCTTACAGATCCGGACTACTATACATGTCGTCAAAACTATTGAATTGAGTCAGACGCAATTAAAATTGAGAAAAATTGGAGTTGAGTCAAGGCAAAATTTTGATTTTATTAGTGATTGACGCAATTAGTTGAGTCAGACGCAATTAAAAATTGAAATTTTAAGAGTTAGGTCTATACATGTTGCCCAAATCCCAAATAATTTGGGATTTGGGACGCCAAAATGCACAAATTACTATTTGGGATTTGGGATTTCGGCAAAAAATACTAATTATAATTTTGGATTTGGGATTTGAGATTTCGGCATTTGGGATTTCGGCATTTGGATTTTGAATTTGGGTGGCAGGTATAGTTGAGTTAAGGTCAAATTAGTTTTGACGACATGTATACGGACTACGACTGGATTGATTTGTTCATGTAATAATTTTAATAACTAAAAAAAATATATATATTAATAATATGCCCGATAGGTGTAAAAAAATATTATTATTATTTTATTTACAGCGTCTGATCTCCACCATTTCTTATACATATATATAGAAGTTTTCTTTGTGATAAAAGTAGTATTATTATTATTATTATAATCGTTATTATTGTCAGGAGTATAGTTATTATTATTGTTATTATTATTATTATTACTACTATCATTATTACTACTATTATTATTATTTTCATTATCGTTTTCATCATCATCATTGTCATCATCATTATTATTACTATTATAATCACTATCTATAATTGTTGGTCTTGCTTCTGATGATGATGATGACGATGTTGTTTTTGCTACTGCTGATGATGATAATAATGTTGTTGTTGTTATTAGTTCTAATATTGTAATATTTCTTTTTATTTTTATTGTTAATTAAAATTAATGAATAAATTTAAATAATAAAAATATTAACTTACTTTCATTATCTGTTTCTTTCCATTCTTCTGAGTGATACCCAAAATCTTTTCAAGATTTTTCTTCAGATATCTTTTTATATACTTGTCTCCACTCTCTCTCATAGAGTCAACAACCTGCCTTCTTCTTTTCTTTTTCTGTTAAAATATAAATATATATTTACTATACTCAATATGTGTATTAATTTATAAATTAAAAAAAAAGAACTTATATTACTTATTGCTGTATTTTTTGTCGAACGTCTAGAATTTTTTTTTACAAAGTCTTCACCTTTAGTTTTAATATTATATTTATAATGCTGAAACCTATAGTGCTGCTGCAACATTTGTACTATATCTGCAGATGCAACTTTATATTTTTTGTTGATTTTTTTTCTTAATAGTGATAGCAACTTCGTTAATATATTATTTTTCTGCACTTCCCAAGTTAATTCTTTTCGTATTTGATATATTGAGTAAAGATCAGAATTTGTTATAATAAATATCTCTTTCTATAAAATTGAATATTTGCATATTAATCGTATACCCGATCAGTATAATAATATAAAAATAATTTTATGTTATACTTACCTTAATTCTATTGTATGATTTTTTATCTAGACATTTGATACTTTATTTTCATCTGACGAAGAAGAAGAATGAGAAGAAGAACAAGAAGAAGAACAAGAAGAAGAACAAGAAGAAGAATAAGAAGAAGAACAAGAAAAAGAACGAGAAGAAGATTTTGATGATAATGATAGTAATGGTAATAATGATGATAACGATTATACATGTTTCCAAAATTGATTTTGGATTTTTGAGATATTTCGACTTTTTGAGATTTATGCAGAATCTATTTTATATATGGAAGTAAAAAAAGTACCTAATTATGTGTATCTTTAATCAAAGAATAAATCTGGGTGGTCAAAAAATTTCGGGTTTTAAGTAAAATAATTTTGTCTTTTATGAAAAACTATTTCGACTTTTTTTTCCAAAATACTAATTTCAGGGCCCCAAAATGATTTTGCATGCAAATATAATAACGATGGTGATGACAATGATAATGACGATGTACTTTTATTTCTTTTATTCTTTTTATTCATAATTTTAAAATAAAAATGTTCTAATTTGACAAATTCTATTAAATATATAAGATTATATTTGTTATTAATATTAATTATAATTATCCCTTAAACTGTAAACAATTCCGGGCAAATTTGCCCGCAAATTTTTCCTTAAATATGTCACATATAAAAATTAATGGAAATTTCAGTTTATGTGATGAAATTTTTATCATGAATAGCTGATCATTAATAGCATGTGATCAAACTTAAAACTTTCGAACTATCATATAAAAGTCACATGATATTCACGTTTGAAAATTGACTATTTTTAATAAAGTACTAATTTTACAAAAATTTACTCTTTATCTTTAAACATCTTCTTAAAAATTGATCGAAGCTGGCTGAAATAATAATAGAAAATATAGAATTAATCATGGTAAAAAAAAGTTACTATTATGAGTTTTGAGATTATGAAGTAGAATTTCAACTTTAAATAAGAGCAAAATAAATAATAATTTTTTTTTAAATTTGTAAAATTTGTTTTTACTAATTAACATCAAAAACATTACTAAGCAACTTCAAAGTTGAGAATGAATCACATCTACCACAAAATTCTCACACCCATTATTTTAAAATTAACCGAATAATAAATTTTTAAAATTTATACAATAATTTTTTGAAATTTTAAAATATAAACAGTTATTATTTAGTTAAATTTAAAGTAATAGGCATGAAAATTTTATGGTGGATGTGATTCATTCTAAACTTTGAGGTTACTTAGTAATATTTTTGATATTTAATTAGTAAATAATTGACTTATATAGGTAGCAATTATTTTTAAAATTTTTTAAAAAAAAATTCAACAAAAGTATTTTATTTTTAATTTTTTTTTGTACATATGATATTTTTATTAAATTTTAAAATTTTAAATAAAAATATATAATCATTGTCTATAAAAATTACAAAAATGATTGGTCAATATTTAAAGAANAGCTGGCTGAAATAATAATAGAAAATATAGAATTAATCATGGTAAAAAAAAGTTACTATTATGAGTTTTGAGATTATGAAGTAGAATTTCAACTTTAAATAAGAGCAAAATAAATAATAATTTTTTTTTAAATTTGTAAAATTTGTTTTTACTAATTAACATCAAAAACATTACTAAGCAACTTCAAAGTTGAGAATGAATCACATCTACCACAAAATTCTCACACCCATTATTTTAAAATTAACCGAATAATAAATTTTTAAAATTTATACAATAATTTTTTGAAATTTTAAAATATAAACAGTTATTATTTAGTTAAATTTAAAGTAATAGGCATGAAAATTTTATGGTGGATGTGATTCATTCTAAACTTTGAGGTTACTTAGTAATATTTTTGATATTTAATTAGTAAATAATTGACTTATATAGGTAGCAATTATTTTTAAAATTTTTTAAAAAAAAATTCAACAAAAGTATTTTATTTTTAATTTTTTTTTGTACATATGATATTTTTATTAAATTTTAAAATTTTAAATAAAAATATATAATCATTGTCTATAAAAATTACAAAAATGATTGGTCAATATTTAAAGAAGTTATTAAATGATTTACATTAATTTTTATAAAATGCAGGCAAATTTGCCCGCAAAACAGTTTAAGAGATAAATAAATAAATAATATTATAAAAATAAATAAAAATGTTTAATACTACGATTTTTGCTTATTTTAGATTTTCTATCTTTTTTTTTTAATATTTTTATCAGGAAGGTGATTGATTTTTTTATACTTCTAGATTTTGTCATAT
The DNA here is from genome assembly GCA_003547095.1 of Diversispora epigaea. NCBI lineage: Eukaryota > Fungi > Glomeromycota > Glomeromycetes > Diversisporales > Diversisporaceae > Diversispora > Diversispora epigaea. Next base: position 42,853 of record PQFF01000473.1, on the reverse strand, counting down.
TTGAAATTATCAAATTATTATATATTATTTTGAAAAAAATATTATTTCATCTAATATATCTAATATCTAATTTATTACTAATTTAATTAAAATAATATTTTTTTGAAAAAAGGAGAAAAAAAAAGGTGGTTCTTTATATATTTCATTTTTCGGGTGACGATATATCTGCCGCCCAAATTCAAAATCCAAATGCTGAAATCCCAAATGCCGAAATCCCAAATCCCAAATCCCAAATCCCAAATCCCAAATTATAATTAGTATTTTTTGCCAAAATCCCAAATACTAGTAATTTGTGCATTTTGGTGTCCCAAATCCCAAATTATTTGGGATTTGGGCAACACGTATAGGTGACGATATTAATCTTTAAAACAATTAATTATAAAAACATAATATTATATTATACTTATTAATAACCTATATCTTATATATAATTTTCGTTACTTTAATATATAATTTACATATTTAACCAATTAAAGTTGCAAATTATTTTTTTTTAGCTCTTGGTTTGTGACCAATTATAGACATTCACACATTGGTAATTGAAACGCATTACATTTGTCACTTTTACAATACTGCATATAAAAAAAGTGTTAAACGTAAAATAAATTTACTAGTTATATATCTCGCAAATTTTCTGGAATCCTCAAAATGCTATAAACACTCGTGTCTTTACAAGGTATAAGAATACGATCAATTTTGTCCATAATTGCCTTCTGTTGGACTACTTCATCCTAAAACACGGCAAAAAATAAATATTAGGAAATACAAATAATTACGAAATATATCCACATTGTTCACTTACATGGAAAATAGCAAACATACGCATAACTGCCAAATACTTTGCCCGTGAATCGAAATCAAATGGTAATTCCGCTGATGCTAACTCATATGCAATGAATTGACCATCTTTCAGCATGTTAAGGGCATATAATGTTAGCCGATATGCTAAAAATGATATACAATAAAAAGAAAGGAAGAATGTAATTAGAATTTGATCTTATATAAAGCAATGCAACAGAAACCTTACCAATAACCTGCATGCTAAAAACTTTAATCTTTTTCGCGATATTCACATCAAGATCAAGATGGTTCCTCAAGATTTCTATTAAGTTTAATATGTCAAGTTGTAATGTCTTTTTGGTATCGTTGACAATATGGCAAGTTGAAGGATTACTTGGTGGTCCCGAGATCTCCATGTGCCAAATTTCTTTATCATTATTGACACGAACTCCTTTCAATATTTGTATTAAAAATCAGTAATCAATCACAATAATGCACACAGCTACTAAACTTAGCATATACTCTTTACATCCACTAATACGATTCCAGAATCATTTAATGCTTTCATTATCTTCGTTGATCGTATGTGTGCTTCGATTCAGTCGAATTCCAAGGTTCTAAAAGTGGATTCGTAAAACATTAGTAGCAGAGAGATATGATATATAATAAATTTTCACTCTTTTATCGTCTGTGCAAGTGTTGGGAAAATGTCAACTAAATTATAACTTTTAGAAGAATATCTAAGTAATTTCACCATGCGTGAATTTTTTATATAACTCAATAACAGCTTAACACCTACAATTGCATTAATACTTTTTCGCAATATAATCTAAATTTGTTTACATTTTTTTCCCGACTCTCGATTTCTTCTTAGATTGCCACCTTGAATTCTTTTCCTGTTTTTTATATATATTACATATGTCAATTTGACAACAAATCATTGGAAATTCATATAAAAACATAAAAACTCACATCCAATGCGTTATTGAAGTATTTGACTAAACCCTCTGTCCAGACTGAAAGTATTTGACTTTGATATGAGGATATCTCATCTGCCAATTCTTTTTCAACTAACTTTTCCAATTCTAATGCATTTCTATCAAATGCACATATAACCTGGATTGACTCAACATACCTAAAGATAAAATTATTAAATGAACATAAAGGTGCAAATGTGATACCTAGCTTGAACTTACTGTTTTATTTTTTCATGTTCTATCATCCTTTTGTTTGGTGTTATTGGTATTTGGAATCTTGATGACGAGGTGAAGGCGTTGTTACCGACGGAAGTTTATCCTTCTTAATAAACACGTGGGATGAACAGGAACTCTTGAAATAATATTAAAGATATTATTCAAGGAAACTATTAGTCAAAGTAGATACAACTACTACTAATAGGTAGGTTTTAGAAGTTAAATAAACTACTGTTAATAAGTGTATCGATTAGTATTAACTACTAATATCACGAGGCAGCGTTCCAAATAATAAAGTAGACGATTCAATACAAAAGGGTTGGTTATTATTAATAAACAATAATACTGGTAATTTCAAGGTAATAATAACCTTTATTAATGGTAATTGCAAATACAACAGAAACTAATTTACAAATAAATTAGTTACAAAAGGTTTCCTAATTAAAGGATAGAATCCTAAACTAACGAATTCTAAATCTGACTATAAACTGATTGCTTTTGCCTTAAGCCAAAATATATCCTTTATATAACTAATTTTTAGGTCCTTTAGGTCCTTTAAGTCCTTTAGGTCCTTTGAGTCCTTTAGGTCCTTTAGGTCCTTTAGGTCCTTTGGGTCCTTTAGGTCCTTTGGATCCTCGTAATACATGATCTACATATTAATTTACTACTATCTATGGTAAATCTATTACAGGACACAGTTACGCTACACAACTACATATTTGTAAATCAATTTATCTTTCGTATTACAGATAAGAATATAAATAAATAAATAAATAAATAAATACTAACTAAATATATAAAATAATAAATAATATATATAATAATAATTAAAATATATCTACTACAATATTACTACGGTAACAGTTACCTTCCCAATTAATTCATAAGTCCTCTTATGACTTTATATTCACTGAGATATCCCTAATAGCCTGTACAAAAGGCATGAAATTATTGTCGAAGTTATTTTTACTCATTCGGACCATTACATATAAAGATAAGTAATTTGTTCTATAAATTTGTTCCCTATCATCCTGAAATACTTTATAGGTTCTCATTGCTCCCAAGTAATAACGATATTTATCAGAAATATCATTTTGTTGCACATAATCTAACCATGACATTCGAGGTAGAGTTCTAAAACTTAACAACTCTCCTAAATAATAAGTATACATTAATGTCTTGATTCGGTTACGATGGATAATTTCTTGTCTCAACAATTGAAATACTGTATCGATGGATTGTTCCCAAGGGTCAGTAAGTTTGTATGGGTCTATTTGTTGGATAGGTACATTTCCTTCAATATTCAAAAGGTCTTGTTTATATAAATGCATTTTGTCTAAAAATCGCTGGTTTCGTGTCATGCTGACTAAATTTTCTAAAAGTAGAGAGTCTGTTGCTTAAATATTAATTAAAGTTACGCATAGTATCACTATTTTTGGTANCTAATAGCCTGTACAAAAGGCATGAAATTATTGTCGAAGTTATTTTTACTCATTCGGACCATTACATATAAAGATAAGTAATTTGTTCTATAAATTTGTTCCCTATCATCCTGAAATACTTTATAGGTTCTCATTGCTCCCAAGTAATAACGATATTTATCAGAAATATCATTTTGTTGCACATAATCTAACCATGACATTCGAGGTAGAGTTCTAAAACTTAACAACTCTCCTAAATAATAAGTATACATTAATGTCTTGATTCGGTTACGATGGATAATTTCTTGTCTCAACAATTGAAATACTGTATCGATGGATTGTTCCCAAGGGTCAGTAAGTTTGTATGGGTCTATTTGTTGGATAGGTACATTTCCTTCAATATTCAAAAGGTCTTGTTTATATAAATGCATTTTGTCTAAAAATCGCTGGTTTCGTGTCATGCTGACTAAATTTTCTAAAAGTAGAGAGTCTGTTATTTAAATATTAATTAAAGTTACGCATAGTATCACTATTTTTGGTAATCTAATTTCTATTAATTTACACAGAATTATCTATTACTAATTGTGGCTCCCATGTGGTACAACCTTTATATAATTTTAATCGATCAACATGTATCAATTCCTTCAAGGGTTGATTAAATTGATTTTTCAGGACATAAGCTCCTTTATCTAAGCATTTACTTATGGTAAATGGTCCTTTCCATTGGGTATCAAGTTTTCCAGATCATTTTTTATCCAACCGAGAGTCATACATTAAAACTTTATTACCTTCCTTATATTTGACAATCTGTAGCATTTTCTCCAGGTGTCGTCGTTCCTGTGACTTTTGAGACTTCTGTATATTATCCCTAGCTTTTTGTCGATGAATTGGTAATTGATTGATTAGTTCATAAACTCGTTGTAAGATAGTATCTTCAAGATCATATTCAACAATTTCTTGTTGACCATCGATTTTAATAGGTAGTCAGGCTTCTCTTCCATGGTTCAGAAAGAATGGAGTATATTTAGTGGTATTTTGTTTATTTGTCTGATAAGCAAATAATATAGAGGTTATATAATTATCCCAATTCATAGGGTCTCGGACTTTCTTTAAACCTTCACAAAGTGTTTGATTAAAACGTTCCACTAGTCCATTAGTTTGCGGATGATATGGTGATGAAAAGCGATGTTCCATCCTAAATTTATCACTTAACTCGTTGTTACCGTAGTAATATCGTAATGGATATATCTTAGTTATTATTATATATTATTGACTTATATTATTTATTATTTGTTATTATATTTATATTTAGTTAGTATTTATTTATTTATTTATTTATATTTCTTATCTGTAATACGAAAGACAAGTTGATTTACAAATATGTAGTTGTGTAGTGTAACTGTGTCCTGTAATAGATTTACCATAGATAGTANGTTATATAATTATCCCAATTCATAGGATCTCGGACTTTCTTTAAACCTTCACAAAGTGTTTGATTAAAACGTTCCACTAGTCCATTAGTTTGCGGATGATATGGTGATGAAAAGCGATGTTCCATCCTAAATTTATCACTTAACTCGTTGTTACCGTAGTAATATCGTAATGGATATATCTTAGTTATTATTATATATTATTGACTTATATTATTTATTATTTGTTATTATATTTATATTTAGTTAGTATTTATTTATTTATTTATTTATATTTCTTATCTGTAATACGAAAGACAAGTTGATTTACAAATATGTAGTTGTGTAGTGTAACTGTGTCCTGTAATAGATTTACCATAGATAGTAATAAATTAATATGTAGATCATGTATTACGAGGACCCAAAGGACCCAAAGGACCTAAAGGACCTAAAGAACCCAAAGGACCCAAAGGACCCAAAGGACCCAAAGGACCTAAAGGACCCAAAAGACCCAAGAATTAGTTATATAAAGGATGGATTTTGGCCTGAGGCAAAGGCAGTCAGTTTATAGCCAGATTTAGAATTCGTTAGTTTAGGACTCTATCCTTTAATTAGGAAGCCTTTTGTAACTAATTTATTTGTAAATTAGTTTCTTTTGTCTTTGCAATTACCATTAATAAAGGTTATTATTACCTTGAAATTAATTATCAGTATTATTGTTTTGTTAATAATAACTAAACCCTTTGTATTGAACCGCCTACTTTATCATTTGGAGCGCCGTCTCGTGATATTAGTAGTTAACACTAATCAATACACTTATTAACAGTAGTTATTTAACTTCTAGAACCTACCTATTAGTAGTAGTGGTATCTATTTTGACTAATAGTTTCCTTGAATAATATCTTTAATATTATTTCAAGAGTTCCTGTTCATCCCACGTGTTTATTAAGAAGGATAAACCTCTGTCGGTAACAATTTGGTGCCTTCTAGCGGAAACGCAAAAAGAAATTATACTGTTAATGGTTATTGCCAAAAGACGCAACAATTGTGTAGACAAAGCAATCAAACAAAAGAACGAAGCTCTCTCTGAAATTGTTGAAAGAGAACTATTCCGAGAAGAAAAGGATCCTAACTACGAAGTAACCTATACTTTAAAGGATCTTAATCGAGTAAAGGATCATCTCGATTTAATTAAACATCACGTGTGGATTCGTGATAACATTCTTGTTGATAATGGAAGAACTGTCTTCAACATACCGACCAGGTCTAAGCCAAAGAATAATTAAATTCCTAAGTTAACACTTTGGAGTCGACACCTCGAGACTCAACAAGGCGAACTGTTCCACGGTTAACACTGGAAGAAAGAGAACAAAGAAGACAATTATATCGACAACGTCAACTTTTAATAACACCGGAAGAAAGAGAACAAAGAAGACAACAATATCAACAACGACGACTTGAGCGACAAATTCAAAGAGAAAATCAGAATCCAGTTACTGTTAGGTTACCCACAAGTGATTCAACAACAACTTCTTCACCTTCCGCAACTGTTGGAACCACTCCTCGACACAGACGCCGATCTAACGAAACTCCTCAAAGTTTCTCACAAGCAGTATCACCCAGGCTATACATGTCGTCAAAACTATTGAATTGAGTCAGACGCAATTAAAATTGAGAAAAATTGGAGTTGAGTCAAAGCAAATTTTGATTTTTATTAGTGATTGACGCAATTAGTTAAGTCAGACGTAATTAAAAATTGAAATTTTAAGAGTTGAGTCAAAGTGAAATTAGTTTTGACGACATGTATAACCCAGGCGATCACCAGAACAAGTTACTTCACGTGTAGTTACCCCTCCAAACAATTGGGACCAACTCCAAAACCTCCGAACCTTCTATCAACCAATAGACTTTAATCTCCTAAACCAACAACTAGCAGAAGCTCATTTAACCACCTCTGATAGTAGCGACAGTAGTGATACTGATACCGAAGACGAAATGGCAAACGCTGTACTTGATTACTTGGAAGACAACTTACATAACCATACATCCCTCCGAATCGATCCGTTTTATGGGGATGGAACGCAGGACCCTCTTCAATGGATGCTCCATTTTGAGAAGGTTGCCCGTAGTAATGCATGGGATGAAACGAAAAAGATTCACAAGTATGCCACCTACCTTGAAGACGATGCTGAAGAATGGCATGACGAAATAGTCGCTGGCGATATGGCCGATTGGGCCGCTTGGAAAGCCGGATTTGTGGAAAAATATTGTAATACCCGGTGGAGAAATAAATGGATGCGTGAGTTAGAAAACAATCGCCAACGACACGGAGAAACTGTCGATGCTTACTATGCGAGATTTAGACGATTGGTGAAACGTGTAGAAATTAATGTTAACCAACATAAACGACTCTTCATAAAAGGATTATTACCTCACATCGCGCCATTGATAACCATGCAAGCCCCAGGTACCTTAGCTGCTGCTTTAGAATTAGCACAAGCTTATGAGGAAGGATTAGATATGGTAAATGAAATTGAACCTCGTAAACAAAAAGGTAAAAAGAAAGTTGTTGAAAGTTCAGACGAAGAGGAAGAGGAAGAAGCAGAAGAGGAAAGGAAACCAAAGAAAACTGTACTCAAAAAGAAAAAGAAGGAAACTAAAGTAACTTTTGACCCTGCTCACAACCTCGATGACTTGGCAAAGAAATTTGAGAAGATGCAATTGAATTTAATTCAAAAAATGGAAAAGTTAACTACGCAGGTTAATCAACAACCTAACTACCGCAACCGAGAAAATAACCGCGACAACTCTTTACAAAATAATTGGAACAACCGAAACAATCGAAACAACCGAAATAATAATCGAGAAACTCGTACTTGTTTCAAATGTGGAAAGGAAGGACATATCTCTTGGGACTGTCCTGATCGCAAGGATAATTCAGACAACTCCGCACATGCCAAACTAGTGGAAGTTGAAGAAGAAAGTGAAAAGGAGGAAGATAAACTTTTACAACACCTTCTTGAAGCTTATGATGCTTATTTGGAAAAACGAGAAAGAGATAACAGTAGTGACGAGGATACACCTATTAAACGACCACGTGAAACTAATATTCCTGAGCCGAAACCAAGCTTAAATACCTTTGGACTTCCTAAAACTACCAGTGTACCAGTACCTAAAGTTGTTAAAACTGAAATCACTCCAAAGAAAAAGTCAAAGAAAAAGGAAGTAATTAAAATGGTGAAAGGAAATAAGGAAAAGAAAAAGGAAAACGCAACTCGACCACCTCTCTTTAGAAAAAAGGATTTTGATATTGTGGAACAGCTACAAAACCAACCTGCTGGTTTATCTTGGGCCGATGCTTTAGAAGTCCCATCTATTAGGAAAAGTTTCTTTGAAGCCCTTCGAAAACCTAAGGAAAAGGAAATTAAATTGGCAGACCAGGAATACTCTTTAAAAACTACCGCCTTAAAATGTAACGTCGCAGTAGGAGTTTATACTGTGCCTACTATTGTTGACAGTGGCGCAGCTATTAGTATTGTTACTCGCGATGCTATGGAACAACTGGGTTATGAAATTGAGGAAGCCTCTAAAAGTATCATCTTACCC
>PQFF01000473.1:13339-34328 GCA_003547095.1 Diversispora epigaea | reverse complement strand
AGTGTACCAGTACCTAAAGTTGTTAAAACTGAAATCACTCCAAAGAAAAAGTCAAAGAAAAAGGAAGTAATTAAAATGGTGAAAGGAAATAAGGAAAAGAAAAAGGAAAACGCAACTCGACCACCTCTCTTTAGAAAAAAGGATTTTGATATTGTGGAACAGCTACAAAACCAACCTGCTGGTTTATCTTGGGCCGATGCTTTAGAAGTCCCATCTATTAGGAAAAGTTTCTTTGAAGCCCTTCGAAAACCTAAGGAAAAGGAAATTAAATTGGCAGACCAGGAATACTCTTTAAAAACTACCGCCTTAAAATGTAACGTCGCAGTAGGAGTTTATACTGTGCCTACTATTGTTGACAGTGGCACAGCTATTAGTATTGTTACTCGCGATGCCATGGAACAACTAGGTTATGAAATTGAAGAAGCTTCCAAAAGTATTATCTTACCCGCTACTGGAAAGAAAACTCAACCCTTAGGAGTTATCCGTGACTTACCAATTACTATCCAAGGCCAAACTATTCCTATCGATGTGGAAGTAATTGACGCCGCTACTTATTCCTTGTTATTAGGGAACAATTGGCTAATGAAAGCTAATGCTTCGTACAATTGGAGCGACCAAGAATTAACCCTCAGATGGCGAGGAAAAACTCTTACCGTTCCTGCCAATTGTTCAAAGGAAACTAAGGAAGAGTTTTCTGAACTAATTGAAAATACGGATGAGGAAAGTGTTAATGAAAGCGATACTGAATCAGAAGAATCTGAAGAAGACGATGAAGAAATCATTTTCAAAAATACAGCAATTGAGGATGACGATGACGAGAGCGATGAGGATACCGTGCCTGTGTTTCTAAGTGAAAAACTAAATAAAAATAAATTGGATATTGGTCAACTAAATAATCACCAACAACAAAAGTTTGATAAATTGATGGAACGAAATAAAGATTTATTTGCTAATGATGTTAGTTCATTGGGACGAACAAATATCATTAAACATCAAATAGATGTAGGAGAAGCAAAACCAATTAAACAACGCTTCTACCGAACACATCCCGATGAAGACCAATTTATCAAGGAGGAACTCGACAGAATGTTGGACAAGGGTTTAATAAAAAGATCCAAAAGCCCTTGGGCCTCCCCTGTTGTTCTTGTCAAAAAGAAAAATGGCAAATTAAGATTTTGTGTAGATTACCGAAAGTTGAATACCGAAACACGAAAAGATGCTTACCCAATCCCTTGCATTGAAGATATGTTGGATGCACTCCGAGATGCAAAATGGTTTACCACCCTTGATCTTGCTAGTGGTTATTGGCAAGTGGAAATGGATCCAAAAGACCAGGATAAAACTGCATTTATTACCAAACAAGGAACTTATGAGTTCACTGTAATGCCCTTTGGACTTACTAATGCTCCAGCTACTTTCCAACGCCTCATGGATCATGTTTTAAATGATATGTTATATCAAGGAGTCATTGTTTACCTTGATGACATTAATATTTACTCAAAGACTTTTGACGAACACTTAAAAAAATTGGGAAAAGTGTTTCAACGACTACGAGCCGCCAGATTAAAACTTGGACCTGACAAATGTCACTTCTTACAACCTAAATTAGAATTTCTGGGACACATTGTCAGTGGAGACGGAATTATGGCTGACCCCGCAAAAATTGAAAAAGTTAAAAACTTTCCGATACCAACTACCAGGACTAGAGTCCGCAGTTTTTTAGGATTGGCATCCTACTACAGAAAATTCATTAAGGACTTTTCAACAATTGCTCAACCGCTCAATAAGTTGTTGCGAAAGGACTCCGAACTAGAATGGACCGAAAAATGTCAACAGTCCTTCGATGCTTTAAAAGGAAAGTTAATTACCGAACTAATTTTATCCTACCCTGATTTCACTCGAACTTTCTATTTAACTACCGATGGTTCCGCACAAGGGTTAGGAGCTGTTTTGAGTCAACGCAATGATGAAGGACATGAAAAAGTCATTGCTTACGCTAGCAAAAGTCTTATTGGTGCGCAAAAACAGTATGGCGCAACTGAGCTCGAATGTTTAGCTGTTATTTGGGCAGTTGAACATTTCTATTCTTATTTAGGATTTAAACATTTTGTTTTAATAACTGACCATTCCGCATTAAAATGGTTATATTCGAGTGTACCGAAAGGAAGATTGGTGAGATGGATATTACGCTTACAACCGTATGATTTTGAAGTACAACACAAACCAGGAAAAGAAAATACTAACGCTGATGCGTTATCCCGCCTTTAATTGAACAAATAATTATAAAAAAAAAAAATAAATCCGACGTAAAATACAATTCGGACCAAGTTGTCGGTGTCTTGGCAAAACATTTAATAGAGTTTATTGAAGTAACCAAATCAAGATGGATTTAACCCTATACCAACAATTTTATAATTATTTAAATAATCAAACATTCCCGGAACCCCAATCACCTCGTGAACGCAAACAATTTTTGAATAAAGTCAAACATTTTCAGTTATACAATGGACAGTTATTTAAGAAACCACGAAGAAATAACCAACAATTCATCAAAGTAATAGGGAGACATGAAATGGAACCCCTGTTATACATGATGCATAACCACCTCACCTCAGGACATTTAGGCATAGAAGCCACTTATAATCGTATTAAGGATAAATATTATTGGAACCAAATGTTCGATGACATTAAGGAGTATGTTCAAAGTTGTGATTCTTGCCAAAGGTTTGGAAGACCAAAAAGGACGGAACCTCTACATACCATACCTGTGGGACAACCTTTTGAACAAATTGGAATTGATATTGTAGGACCTTTACCAGTTACCCCACGAGGAAACCGATATATTGTAGTTGCTATGGACTACCTTACAAAATGGCCGGAAGTGAAACCTTTAACAAATGCAACTGCCGAAGCTGTTGCTCAGTTTATCTATGATGACATTATTTGTCGACATGGTGCCCCTACAGTTCTAATCTCAGACCAGGGCACACATTTTAAAAATAAAGTAATTGATGAGTTAAGTGATAAATTTAGGATGGAACATCGCTTTTCATCACCGTATCATCCGCAAACTAATGGACTAGTGGAACGTTTTAATCAAACACTTTGTGAAGGTTTAAAGAAAGTCTGAGATCCTATGAATTGGGATAATTATATAACCTCTATACTATTTGCTTATCGGACAAATAAACAAAACACACTAAATATACTCCATTCTTTTTAAATCATGGAAGAGAAGCCCGATTACCAATTGAAATCGATGGTCAACAAGAAATTGTTGAATATGATCTTGAAGATACTATCCTGCAACGAGCTTATGAGCTAATCGATCAATTACCAGTTCATCGACAAAAAGCTAGGGATAATATACAGAAGTCACAAAAGTCACAGGAACGACGACACTTGGAGAAAATGCCACAGATTGTCAAATATAAGGAAGGTGACAAAGTTTTAATGTATGACTCTCGGTTGGATAAACAATGGTCTGGAAAACTTGATACCCGATGGAAAGGACCATTTACCATAAGTAAATGCTTGGATAAGGGAGCTTATGTCCTGAAAAATCAATTCAATCAATCCCTGAAGGAATTGATATATGCTGATCGACTAAAATTGTATAAAGGTCGTACCACATGGGAACCACAATTAGTAATAGATAATTCTGTGTAAATTAATGGAAATTAGGTTACCAAAAATAGTGATACTATGCGTAACTTTAATTAATATTTAAGCAACAGACTCTCTACTTTTAGAAAATTTAGTCAGCATGACACGAAACCAGCGATTTTTAGACAAAATGCATTTATATAAACAAGACCTTTTGAATATTGAAGGAAATGTACCTATCCAACAAATAAACCCATACAAACTTACTGACCCTTGGGAACAGTCCATCGATACAGTGTTTCAATTGTTGAGACAAGAAATTATCCATCGTAATCGAATCAAGGCATTAATGTATACTTATTATTTAGGAGAGTTATTAAGTTTTAGAACTCTACCTCGAATGTCATGGTTGGATTATGTGCAACAAAATGATATCTCTGACGAATATCGTTATTACTTGGGAGCAATGAGAACCTATAAAGTATTTCAGGATGATAGAGAACAAATTTATAGAACAAATTACTTATCTTTATATGTAATGGCCCGAATGAGTAAAAATAACTTCGACAATAATTTCATGCCTTTTGTACAGGCTATTAGAGATATTTCAGAGAATATAAGGTCATAAGAGGACTTATGAATTAATTGGGAGGGTAACTGTTACCGTAGTAATATCGTAGTGGATATATCTTAGTTATTATTATATATTATTGGCTTATATTATTTATTATTTGTTATTATATTTATATTTAGTTAGTATTTATTTATTTATTTATTTATATTTCTTATCTGTAATACGAAAGACAAGTTGATTTACAAATATGTAGTTGTGTAGTGTAACTGTGTCCTGTAATAGATTTACCATAGATAGTAGTAAATTAATATGTAGATCATGTATTACGAGGACCCAAAGGACCCAAAGGACCTAAAGGACCTAAAGGACCCAAAGGACCCAAAGGACCCAAAGGACCCAAAGGACCTAAAGGACCCAAAAGACCCAAGAATTAGTTATATAAAGGATGGATTTTGGCCTGAGGCAAAGGCAGTCAGTTTATAGTCAGATTTAGAATTCGTTAGTTTAGGACTCTATCCTTTAATTAGGAAGCCTTTTGTAACTAATTTATTTGTAAATTAGTTTCTTTTGTCTTTGCAATTACCATTAATAAAGGTTATTATTACCTTGAAATTAATTATCAGTATTATTGTTTTGTTAATAATAACTAAACCCTTTGTATTGAACCGCCTACTTTATCATTTGGAGCGCCGTCTCGTGATATTAGTAGTTAACACTAATCAATACACTTATTAACAGTAGTTATTTAACTTCTAGAACCTACCTATTAGTAGTAGTGGTATCTATTTTGACTAATAGTTTCCTTGAATAATATCTTTAATATTATTTCAAGAGTTCCTGTTCATCCCACGTGTTTATTAAGAAGGATAAACCTCCGTCGGTAACAGCGATAACTTCTACAAAGTTCAGGTCTTCGAGTTCTATTCTTTCTTCTTTGGTTAGTCCAGTTCTTAAAGCTTTCCATCTTAATGCTCTCTCTCGTCTTTTCTTTTTCCAGTTCAGGTGTCGTCTTCTACTGTTATTTATTTCGTTCGTTGGGTATTCCATTCTGATTGTTTCTTTTCCATCAGGAAATTTTTAAAGACGAATATATCCGGATATAATTGCCCACCCCCAGGTTTATCCGCATAAATCGCATTAATCCAGATTAATCCGCATTTATCCGGATTAATTCATATGTTACACCGAATATATTCAGATTATATTCAGATAAATTGCGAATATATCCAGATATAATTCAGTTTTATTAATAGCGAATAAACCTGGATATATTCGTCCTTAAAAATTTCCTGATGTCGTTTTGGATTACTTTTGTAAATTATTTTACTTATATCCATTTTTATTTTGTCTTGGTAGTTTCTTCAGGGTTTATATATTATTTTAACTGTGATCCCTACGTTTGTATGTCTACATTTTTAATTCGTCTCGCTTTTGTGATTCTTCCAAATATATCGAATTCGACTTCTTCCATTTCTTCTACTTTCATCCGTGTCATTGCTATTGTACGAATTCCTTGTTGTATACTTTTTGTTTCGATTTGATTTCTTATCATATGTAATTCTTCAATGTGACATACAAATATATCACTATTTGCTGTTTCGATCATACTTTCTATCTGTTTACTTTTATTTCCCCCATGAATAATAATTCCTATGGTATTAGGTCTCGATGATAGTAATCCTTTCATTTCGTTTATCGTACCATTTTCCAGTTGTTTCGTCATTTTACATTGTGCTATCCATTGCAATGTTTGGTTTTGTATTACCATTTCTCCAAATAAGTCAATTCCTCCATCTCCTATTATTTTTCTTAGTCTCAATTTTCCTTCGTCTTCTTTCAATAAGTGAGCCTTTGTCATTGTTGTAGTGATGTTTTGCGCTCTTAATATTTGCACTGCTTTTTCTTCCAGGGTATCTCCTTTTATTCTTGTATTTAGTATCTTGAAGGTCTTTTCTGTCCATTCTTTTGTTGCCTTTACTTCGTCCATGTTATAGTTTTCAATTACTATTTCTTTTTCAGTCCTTTTTCTTTTCTTTGGTGGCATGTCGTTATATTTACTAAGATCTTGTTCAATTTCTAATTCTCTTTTCATTTAGTATTTCGGGTAAAAGTTCGTCTAATTCTTCTATTGTTACTAAAGTTTCTCTGTTAATGATTTTAATATTTTGGTATACTTCTGGCATATATTCTTTGTATGTTTTGATTAAATTTCTGAAATATTCTAAATCTCCTTCTCCTCTTCTATTGCGTTTTATGAGTCTTTTTATAATTTCTTCAGTAGGAGTGTTCCACCAAATTACTAATGCTTCCCGTGTAAAGAATTTCCAGTATTCATAGTTTTCAGTAATTTTTTTTAAACTTTCTTCCGTAAAGAATCCTTCTTTTATCATATTCTTCATAAAAATTATTGTGGACCATAAATTTCTATCCATTATGATAACATCTGGTTTTATTCCTGTTAAGTTATTGGTTACTTGAAAATATATTTGTGACATCCATTTGTCTCTGATCTCTTTTTCCCATTCTACGGCTAGTATTTCCATTTGTTCTTTCGTAATTTCATTCTTTCTATATCTTTCCAAGTTTTCTGCATACTTCTTCAATTTTTGTTCAGGGTCTTGTGTAATAAATGATTCATCTATTAATGTTGTTAATAATCCTTGTTTCTTGTAATATTCTTTACACTTCTTCGTTAACGTTGATTTTCCTGCTCCACAACTTCCTTCAATAATGATTATTTTTGTCTCATTTTCTTTGGGGTATCTGATAATATCTTTTAATGAATCGATCATTGGTCCTTTTAATATTTCTTTACTTTTCTTTAATTCCCAATGTGTCATTTCTTGTGGTTCCGTTAAGTTTGGTATTCCTTTTATTTCCGCTTTGTAACAGTGAACGATTCTCCACTGATCTTCTTTATAATAGTGTTGAGTCCTCCAATAATTTAATTCTTCCAATTTTAAATATATTCCAGTTTCTTCGAATACTTCTCTTCTTGCTGCCCATTTCGCTGATATATCTGATTCTTCTATATGTCCTCCAGGAGATTGCCAATGTTCGTAAAATTCTTTGTCTGAGTTTTGTTCTTTTACTAACCTATATTTTCTTTGTTTTCTTATCGTAGAGTACTGTTGTAGTATATTCGATTATTTTTATTTTGTTGAGTGTTGACATTTTTGATTTCTATTTTCTACTGAGTAGGATATCCAGGGTTTTTATATTTTTCGGACTTTCACCGTACGCGTGCTATTCACGTGGTTTTAATTCTTTAATTAGTATTCATTTTAGCTCTTCAGCATACAATTTCGGGGTTAATAACTAATTCTAGATCAATTATTTTATCAAACTCTGCTAATATTTCTTCGAATACTTCTCTTCTTGCTGCCCATTTCGCTGATATATCTGATTCTTCTATATGTCCTCCAGGAGATTGCCAATGTTCGTAAAATTCTTTGTCTGAGTTTTGTTCTTTTACTAACCTATATTTTCTTTGTTTTCTTATCGTAGAGTACTGTTGTAGTATATTCGATTATTTTTATTTTGTTGAGTGTTGACATTTTTGATTTCTATTTTCTACTGAGTAGGATATCCAGGGTTTTTATATTTTTCGGACTTTCACCGTACGCGTGCTATTCACGTGGTTTTAATTCTTTAATTAGTATTCATTTTAGCTCTTCAGCATACAATTTCGGGGTTAATAACTAATTCTAGATCAATTATTTTATCAAACTCTGCTAATATTTCTTCGAATGTGCTTTGGTCTTTGATTATTATTTCGTCCTGTTTTTCTTCTTCCTGTTTTTGGTATATTTTAAATAGATCGTCGTATTCTTTTAACTCTTTTTCTTTTTCTTCTTTTACGATTCTTTCGTTGTTATACAGGGCTTTGTAGCATAATATGGTACTCGGGACACAATATTCGTAGTTTTCTTCATTTTCTTTACAATTTTCACAGTGAAATACTGATGTTTCTTTCTTCCAGATTATAGGTTCTACTGGTTGACATTTTCCTACTTCTTGAGTAAGTATTTCTATTCGATTTCGTTCTTCACTTAATTCTTGCTGTTGGATCTGATTTATATTTTCTAATTCATTTATTCGGTTCTCCTGATCTTGGTTTATCATCCGTAGTTGTTTTAATTGTTGTTTTAATTCTTCGATTTAGTTTTCCAGGTTGGTTACTTGTTCCCAGGCTTGTAATGTATCTTCTGCGATTCGTGTTTCTTCTGGTTCTTCGATAATCGGTACTCCTAATATTTGTTTAATTTCTTTTTCTGCTTGTTCATTATTTATCACTCGTTCTTCCAGGGGGGTTGGTGTTCTTTCTGCCATTTTTACTTCTCGTGTCGTAGTTTTTCATTGCATCACACATCTGAATGCAAGATCTTGCCAGTATTTGTCTTCTTTAATCTTATTTTCTTTTCTACAATCTTCGCATTTTGAATATTTATTGAACCAATATCTTTCGTGTTTCCAACAATACAGGTGTTCGCAATGTAAATATTCATCATAATTCATGCACTGTTCCCATTTACATTTCTCTCCGGCAAAAGATCTAATTTCCCAGAATACTCGAGGTGCACATTTACAGGGGTTAGTTTTGTGATTATGTTCAAAGCAGTATTTGCTTTGTTTTCTGTAACAGGTACAGATTTCGTATTCAATTCTTGCTTCATCGTATTCCAGGGCTCCATAAGGACAGTTTCTTTTGTCATGGATCATGGTTACATTTGCGTTGAAGAGGTGAATATTTCCATCCTTTAACTTTTTATGATCGAAGAATTGGCATTGTTGGGTGCAATATTCAGTTCGTTTCTTTTGTTCTGCTTCTTTCCAGTTTTGGACCTTTCCTTTTCCTTTCTTGTCTAGTCCGGCTTTCTTTAGGATCTGTTCTTCAGTGTCGTTAGTCCAGTCGATATTTTCTTTTATTATTTCCTTTTTGTATTCGGGATTATAGGTTGGTCCTTCGGCATATACATTCATTACAGGGGTGGTTTTGGCTTTCTTGGAAGACTCTCCTTCATAATTTTTCTCGTAACTGTAGGGTCTTTCGCGTTTCTCAAGTTGAGTTTCTCTATAGTCGTATAATTCTTTTCTTTCTGGCACTTCTGTTTTTCCTTTTCTTTCACATCCGTAGCATCTTTCGTACCATATTTCTCCAATTTTCAGGGGTTTGAGGTCTACCATTCTTGTTGCTCTTTTGCAAAAGCAACAGTGGGTATCCATATTGTAATCGGGATCTCTTTCGTCCTTTTGTCTTAATGCCATTTTGTATATAGGGGTTCTTTTACATCCACATTTTCTCGAGCTATTTTCTACATACCTAGGATAGTCGCACTTTCTATCCACATTTGTTGAGAATTTATGTTGTTCAGGTTTTCTCCCACACCTATTGCAGAGTTTCGATGATTGCCATTCGTAACTGTAATTTGAGGATCCGAATCTCTTTCCGTAAGACATTGTTTTGTTTCTTTAATATTGAGGATTCTTTTTGTAAGTTTTTATTAATACTTTTCAATTGGTAAGTTTCGGTGTTTGTTTCTTTAAAGATTTGGTTTCTGTTCTTTGGTCTTTTGTTTTGTAAGTTTTTCATTGATCTGAATATTTTCCAGAGGGTTGAATTCGTTTCCTTTTTATAAGTATTGGTTTGTTTACTTTGGCGTTCTGACTCCTTTATCTTCTGTTATTTTGTTTTGGTCAACTGTTTTCTTATCTATCCTTTGTTTATTTCAGGAGGTCGTTATCTTGGTCAAGTGTTTTTGATAAGTCTATATTTTTCTTCCAATATTCTTTTTAATTTATCTTTTCCAGTCTGTTTATATGATAATGTGAGGTTCCCATGTTTCTCTGTTTTGATACAATTTTAATCTATCTGAATGTATTGGTTCTTTCATCAATCCAAATTGGTTTGATAAGATGTAACTTCCTTTATCGAGTCGTTTCTCCACTGTGAATGGTCCTTTCCATTTCTTATCTAACTTTTCTGACCACTGTTTATCTAATCTTGAGTCATACAGTAGTACTTGGTCACCCTTCTGATATGTAATTTCCTTCTTCATTTTTCTATCTTTGTGCCGTTTTTTGTGATTTCTCCTGAGATAATCTAATTAATTCCTTGGCTTTTTGTTGATGTTGCGGTAACATTTCTTCTAATTCATATGTCCTTTTTAATATCGAATCTTCTAAGTTTACCTCGTTATCTTCAGGTGACTCTTTATTGTTTATTTCCAGGGGTAATACGGGATTGCAACCATAATTTAAGTAAAACGGAGTGTATTTTGTGGTACTATGTTTGGTCGTTCGATATGCAAATAATACTGATGGTATGTGTAAATCCCAATTAAATATGTCATTTGTTTTTGCTAACATAGTTGTTAAGATCTTATTAAATCTTTCTACTAATCTATTGGTTTGTTGGTGATAAGGTGATGATAGTTTGTGTTCTATTTTGAATTTGCTACACAATTCGTCAATCATTTTGTTCTTAAAATGACTTCCTTGGTCTGTTAATATTATTTTAGATGCTCCATGTCTACATATTATTTCTTCCTATATGAATTCTGCTACATTTTCTGCGGTTGCTTTATCCAAAGCTCTGACTTCTACCCATTTGGTAAGATATTCTATTGCTACTACCATATATTTATTTTTCTTTCTAGTTTCTGGTAATGGTCCTACTATATCTATTCCTATTCGTTCGTAAGGCTGCATTACTTTAATAAAGTGTAATGGTTCGTTTCTCTCAGGTTTTCCAAATCTTTGACATATACTACAGGTTTTAATATATTCTCTAATGTCGTCGAACATTTGGTTCCAGTAATATCTTTCTTTTATTCTATTATAAGTTGATTCTATTCCCATGTGTCCTCCAGTCGGATGATCATGCATTATCTTCATTAGTGTTTCTAATTCTGATCTTCGTATTACTTTCAATAATCCAGGGTTTCCTTTTCGAGGTTTCTTGTACAACTGGTCATTAACTACTTGAAAGTATTTTGTTTTTCTAATTAACTTTTGTTTTTCTTTTCCACTTAAGTTTTCTTCTGTTTTGCCATCTTTGATATATAGAAGTATTTGTTGATATAATTCTTCATTCATTTTTATAATCGTGATAATACGTCTGCATTAGTGTTTTCTTTTCCAGCTCTATGTTGAATCGTAAAATTGTAAGGTTGTATTCTTATAGACCATTTTGCTAGCTGTCCTTTCAGTTCTTTTATAGGATTATTTTTTAAATAAGTCATTGCTGAGTGGTCGGTTATTAATATAAAATGACTATATCCTAAATAGTAATAGAACTTTTCCATTGCCCATATTGCTGCATTTAATTCTAACTCTGTTGCGTTGTAGTTCTTCTTAGCATCTCCTATTCTTTGACTTGCAAATTCTATAACAAAATCTTTTTCATTTTCATCTTTTTGTGCTAGTGTTGCTTCAAATCTATTACTATGTATCTATTATACTATCGCATTCCAGGGTAAAAGTTTTCTTGATTCCTAAGTACATGTTATTTTCTTTTTCAGGGATTTTTAATAATTGATCTTATCTACTTTCTAAATCCTTTGTGATGTTTTTGTTCTCCGCTTCTATTATTGTTGTGATTGTCTTGATTGCAGCAATTATGATTTCTGCAATTGTTATTCTTATTTAAGTAACTATTATTTATATATTTGTTTCTCTTAATCGGTCTTCTGCATTCTTTACTAATATGTCCTTTCTTTCCGCAATTATAGCATTCGATATTATACTTTCTCGGTTGAGTATTGTTGTTTTCGTGTTGAGACTTTTCCATTTTTGTTAACTTTACTGTAAGTTTGTTCATTTTTCTAGTTACTTTTCTTATCATTTTCTTTAATTCCTCTTTTTCTGCATCGTTTTCTTCATTTCCACTGGGTTTACTTTTTATTTCTTCTTCTGGTTGTTCCCATCCTGATATAAACTCTTCTTCATCTGTTTCATTCTGTTGTTCCCATTTTTTCAGGAACTCTTTTTCGTCTAACTCTTCTCGTGTTTCCAGACTTTCTTTGATTGTTGTTGCAGCTTCTCCTTCTACTTCCGTTGTTGAATCTAAGGGTTCTTTTATTGTTTCTGTCTGTTTATCCATTTTTCACTTTATACTTCTTCTTATACCCTGTCTTTCCTTTAATTCTAATTTCAGTTTTCTAATTTTGTTTTCCAATTCTCTAATTCTCTGAAGTTTTCCTTTGTCGTTTTTGTCATCTTTTTATAACTTTTCTGTTGTCGATCGGTGAATGTCATTTTATCATTTCTTATTCATCACACTTTGTTGTTGAAGGTACTCCTTATTGGAATTTTTATAAAGGATAGAGTCTCTTACAATAAGTTTTCTCGTCCTTACGGTTACTTTTCTCTTAATAATTGTGGCAGTCTCCCTGGTCCATAATACTTTCCGAATTTACTCCTCATTGAATCCTGCAATGAGTTCTCTTATTTCATATTAAGAGACTTCTTATCGTACTTATATATATCCCGCAGTTTTCTGAGGCTGATGTTTTCACAACTATTCGTTAAAGATACTATTCACCGAAACTGTTCAAGATGGTTCCCTTCGGGTGTAGTTTTAAGACTTACTTGGTCTAGAAAAAAAAATAATAATAATTGTCCGCCAATACCAAAATAAATAAATCTAGCATGCATGCTCTTTCCAAAAATTCTCTGTACTAAAAATCAAATTACTATAATCTTAACCNTGTTCCCATTTTTTCAGGAACTCTTTTTCGTCTAACTCTTCTCGTGTTTCCAGACTTTCTTTGATTGTTGTTGCAGCTTCTCCTTCTACTTCCGTTGTTGAATCTAAGGGTTCTTTTATTGTTTCTGTCTGTTTATCCATTTTTCACTTTATACTTCTTCTTATACCCTGTCTTTCCTTTAATTCTAATTTCAGTTTTCTAATTTTGTTTTCCAATTCTCTAATTCTCTGAAGTTTTCCTTTGTCGTTTTTGTCATCTTTTTATAACTTTTCTGTTGTCGATCGGTGAATGTCATTTTATCATTTCTTATTCATCACACTTTGTTGTTGAAGGTACTCCTTATTGGAATTTTTATAAAGGATAGAGTCTCTTACAATAAGTTTTCTCGTCCTTACGGTTACTTTTCTCTTAATAATTGTGGCAGTCTCCCTGGTCCATAATACTTTCCGAATTTACTCCTCATTGAATCCTGCAATGAGTTCTCTTATTTCATATTAAGAGACTTCTTATCGTACTTATATATATCCCGCAGTTTTCTGAGGCTGATGTTTTCACAACTATTCGTTAAAGATACTATTCACCGAAACTGTTCAAGATGGTTCCCTTCGGGTGTAGTTTTAAGACTTACTTGGTCTAGAAAAAAAAATAATAATAATTGTCCGCCAATACCAAAATAAATAAATCTAGCATGCATGCTCTTTCCAAAAATTCTCTGTACTAAAAATCAAATTACTATAATCTTAACCAAAATAATTAAAATAAAATAAAATATATATACAAAAAAAAATATTTAAAAATAAAAGTTCGAATGATACAAGGGTGATCAAACCTCAACATTCGAAACTTAGAAGACTATTACTAAAAAAAAATTTAAAATAAAATAAAATAAAATAAACAATTTAATCCTTCTAATGTGCTGAAGAAACGTATCTCTTAGACATTAGGATTTTCCTTGACAATGGTGACAGAGCAAATCCTGAAGACATATCAAGTACTTCGAATAGATTTCGGACTCTTCAACTACTTCTCGAGTCCTTATCTCTCTCTACTCATATCATTATTTTTCAGCAAGTATTTTAAGTGGTATAGCGCCACTTATAATAATATGAGCATGACCACACATGTGTCATACAGTTTTCGGACTTGTTGGTTGGTGTATCTTCTCCATAGGTGAGTCATACAGTTTTCGGACTTGTTGGTCGCCCCACGTTATAGTTCCCATGATACTAGAGTTTTTAGACGTGCTGGTCTCTTACATTGTGGTTCGTTCCAAATAAAATACTATAGCGGTTCCATTCCAAATAATTAATAAACTATAACTTATTCACATTAGGTTCCATTAGAGCTGATTTTAAGTATGCGTATGATTATAGAGGTAAGCGCCTCTACGTCTCTAACTTCCCCTTTTCCTTAACATTCCAAATAAACTTTCAAATATCCTTTTCCTAACATTCTAAATAAATTTTCATATATCGTTTTCTTATCTGTAGTCGATTTCTAATTCGAGTGGCCAGTGTCGTTATACTTTCAACTACCCAATTCTAAACATAACTTTTAAATTTCAAATTTTGTTTCATTCTCATTCCAATTTCCTTATTTGTTGACATTCTTTGCTGACCATTTTCCATTTCAATTTGACAGAGTTTCCCTAGTGTTTTCTAATTTCGATAGTTCTCCTAGTTTCGTATATTAGTTTTCTTTATCGGTATCTTCAGTTCCTTTGTAGCCATTATCTTTGCCTAGTCGTACTAGTAACATTGATTCCACGAAGAGCTTCACATGGAGGCTAACTGTTTCGTTTCAAAGTTCATTTCCATTAAATATTTTTTTCTGATTCAATTCCTTTCCGCTAGAAGGCACCATGTTTGTCACCTGCCTTTTGGTAAAGACATAATTCTAAGGGTGACTTAACGGTTCTTTTAGGAGTTTATAGTCCTTCCCCGATAGGTACAAGACTGTTGATTAGAAGGCACCACTGATTCAATTATTTTAGAAAGGGAATCAGACCTTTCGTTGATTATTTATCG
The DNA here is from genome assembly GCA_003547095.1 of Diversispora epigaea. Classification (NCBI taxonomy): domain Eukaryota; kingdom Fungi; phylum Glomeromycota; class Glomeromycetes; order Diversisporales; family Diversisporaceae; genus Diversispora; species Diversispora epigaea. The sequence goes on along the minus strand of PQFF01000473.1, from coordinate 19,410 downwards.
GTTATTTCATGATTTATATCCAAGTATCCTTTATCCGTTATTCAATTACTACTTCCATTTATCCATTCATTAATTCATCATGTTGTCCTTAGATTCCTTTATTCACAAGATCTCCATCCGGTATCTTGACTTCTCTCCAATGTCTCATTATCCTTTTTATTAATACAGGGTTTATTATCTTTAAGATAATAATATTCTCCATTTATCTTCAGCGTTAATACTTTGACTTCTCCGTTATGTCCATGATATTATCCAAGAATTCCAGGTTATATTATTATTAATAACTCAAGAATTATAATGTTATACAATTAAGCAATCAAGCAATAAATCCCATAACATCAATAATCTTTTCATTAATTAATTATAATATTAGATTATTTATTCCAAGATTCCAGGGTTCATTTAATAAAGTAATTTATTAAATAAATATTTTCAACATTTTATTTACAGGTTAATTTTTATAAGTTATTTCTTAGAGTTTTAATTGATAAAATTTTATTATAAGATAATTTTCATTTCTTACAAAATTCTACAACCAAAAGCTATTGGAATCAAGTCGAATACATTCTCTTTTTATAAGTTTTTAGGTTACTGTGCCATTACTGTGCCTTACTGTGCACGAATACTATTGGCTAATATATTTACTATATAACTTGCTAAATATAGAATATATGTTATACTAATAATTAATACTAATAAATACTATATAATAATAATTGATATTAAGTAATACTAATTAATGCTAAATATTAATAATTATATAATATTTGTGTAACCATATCACGTGAACATGTGACTAGTGTTACTAAAATTTGTGTAACTAAAATTATTTAGCTTTGTTAAAATACATGTTAATAAATATTGCTACTCGTTATTAATTATTGCTAAATGTTACTATTTATTACTAATTATAAGACTATTATATTGATATTATTACTTCTGTTGTTATATAATGATTTCTATTAAAATACAGGGTTAATTAATATTATGGTCATGTATTTTAGTATATTTTGACCATGGTAATTCTCTCCAGTAACAACGTTCTAGAATGGTCGCAACATCTGTTGTATCAGATGAAACTAAGGAGACCTATCAATGGATTCTGGAATGCTTACTTCGTGCAACTAATAATCTTGCACCTAAAGTGTTATTTACTGATGCCGATCCTGCTATGACTTCAGCAGTCTACGAAACTCTTCCATTAACAAAACACAATTATTGTATTTGGCACATACGAAAGAATCTAGAAAAAAATTTGAAAGGAAAACTTCGCAACAAGTATTCAGATTTTATAATGGCATGGAATAAATGCCGTAATAGTTTTTCTGAACATGAATTTCAAAAACAATGGTACAAATTTCTTAATGACTATCCAATTGCAAAAAAGTATCTTGAACGTACCCTTGGAGTTGATGTTACTGGTTGGGTATTATGTTTTACTCATCGATCATTTAATACTGGAACTCAATCAACTCAATGAGTTGAAAGCTATAATTCATTAATTAAACGATCAGTTAAAAACTCTACATCATTATTTGAATTAGATACACTAATTCAATTACAACTTGATAAAGAAGAACAATTTGAACAATTTGAAGTACAAAGTAATCAAAATCCTATTGTCGGATTACCTAAAATTGTAGATAGATACTTTAAAAAAATTAATTTAATTCTCAAAAAATATCTTACACCAAGAGTATTAAAAATGCAACATCAACAAATGAACGAAAGTTTATTACATTATATAAAAAAAATTGAAAATTGGATGGATTTGCTTAATTTTGAGGTACGACCAATTTTTTTTATATAAAATAAAGAAATATTTGTGAGGAGATATATATTTGCTAACTATAAGTTAGTATCTTAATATTTTAAAGTTTTATATTTATAGGTAACTGAAGAAACGATAAACAATCAAGAATTACATAGTGAAGATCAAGAATTGTACAATAAAGAATTGTACGGCGAAAATCAAGAAGAATCTGATAATGAACCAGAAGAACAGGAGGATAATATTGAATTAATAGAATCAGTCAATGAGATTAAGTTTGTTGAAGATGATTACGAATCTATGATTTCGAATTTGCATTCTTTAATTAAATGCATTGATAGGAATAATATTCTTGAGGTTTGGTGTGTTGAAACTATTGAAAAAAATAAGAAAAACTTTGTAGTCATTTATAGAAATGCTAATCATTTATGTACATGTATGTTACTTGTTACAAAAGGATTGGTTTGTCAGCATTTTTTCTCAATAATGTTAAGCTCAGACAAGGCTATGTTTCACATTGGTCTTATTCCAGCTCGATGGTACAACGATATCATGATCGATACTCAAAATGAAGTCGCGATCACTGTTTGCAGCAATAAGCATGATGATGGTCATGATAATATATATGAACAAAATATTGAACCGAATTTTGATACTTTAAATAAAATTCGTCACACACATATCTATTCCGAAACTGTTAAACAAAATATGTCTCTTAAAGCAAAATATTGTCAAGGAATCAGATATGCAAAAAAGGCAATTGATTTGGCTCTTCACATTGGTTGTGAAAATGAATTAAACAATCTTTTACGATGTTGGATTAAAGACAAGGAAAAAAATATTCACAATAATCAAAGTGAAGTTAATAAGGAGAATTTACTTAACATTAGCAATCCTTATCAAACACGTACGAAGGGTGCACCCAAAAAACGTATAAAAAATGCACTAGAAAATATTTCTAAACAAAAAAATCAAAAAATCAATAAAGGTAAAGGTAGAGATCATGTTCCTACTGAGGATTTACAACGAAATATTATGTAAGTTTATACAATATTATTAATGTTCCGAAACCAATTTTTTTAATAACTTTATTGTTTTTTTTTCAAATAGAGTGAATAATTCAAATAATACAATGAATTTTGATACACAATTTGAAAGAATGAATTTGTTTTCAAGACAAAATAGTAGTAGTGAGTTAGGTGAATCATCCCAATACAATAATAATATAGAAACACAAAGGGTAAATGAAAACAAATATACATGTAGTTATTGTAAAGGTATAGGTCATAATGCTTGTAGTTGTGAATATAAGAAAAAATGTATTACAATTGAATAAATTCTTAATAAACAAATGAACAAAATTTTTGGGAAGTAAAATTTATACATACTAAGTTATTTTTCAGGACAATTAAGTCACCTTAACTATACTCCATCTTATTTATCAAGGCAGACCAAATCTTAATAAAATTAATTAAAAAAAGTGTTACTCGCGGACTATATTTCATCTTATTCATCGAAGCAGACCAAATCTTAATAAAATTAATAAAAAAAAGTGTTACTCGCGGACTATACTTCATTTTATTTATCGAGGCAATCCAAATCTTAATAAAATTAATAAAAAAAAGTGTTACTCACAGACTATACTTCATCTTATTCATCAAAGCAGACCAAGTCTTATTAAATTGATAAAAAAAAAAGTGTTACTCGCAGATTATACTTCATCCTATTCATTGAATCTTAATAAAATTAATAAAAAAAAGTGTTACAAACTATAATTTATCTTATTTATCGAGGCAGTCCAAATCTTAATAAAATTAATAAAAAAAAGTGTTACTCATGGATAAATCCTAATAAAATTAATAAAAAAAAGTGTTACTCACAGATAAATCCTAATAAAATTAATTAAAAAAAGTGTTACTCACGGACTATACTTCATTTTATTCATCGAAGCGGACCAAAGTTATTAAAATTAATAAAAAAAAGTGTTGCTCGCGAACTATACTTTATCTTATTTATCGAAGCAATAAAATTAATAAAAAAAAGAGTTTCTTACGGACTATACTTCATCTTATTCATTGAAGCGGATCAAATCTTAATAAATTGAAATACAGAATTAGTAACAACCATAAAGAGACATTGCATAAACAAAAAAGTATCAAACTAACGGTTCATCACTGTAGACTAAGTCCTACCTAATTAAAAAAGTGTTACTTGCGGACTATACTTTGTCTTATTCATAAGTGGACCAAATCTTAAATAAAATTGAAATGCAGAATTAATAGCATCCATAAAGAGACCTTGCATAAAACAAAAAAGTGTTGAACTAACAGTTCATCACTGTAGTTTAACAGTTCTAGAATTTGCCACCTCTTAAAGATCTTTATTTATATGATCCAACACTTGTTTCAAATCCTTTTGTATACTTTCGAACGATATATTAAAGCATGTCTTAGTGTCGCGGATGATTTTTATTTTTATTACATGTGGTGATGATCACCTGCAGTGAAATTCACCTGCGATGACCATCGCCAGCGGTGATGTTTAGCAATACCCTAATAAATTTCCGTAATTTAGATATTTCAAAATATTTTTAAAGCTTTTCGAAATAATCTGCTTGTTTTCGTTTCATTTCATTTTATTTTTTCAAAATTTTATATTTTCACGATAAACGTTTATTTTTATTTATTATTATTTATTATTATTATTTATTATAAATAAACAAAAATTTATATACAAATAAAGAAAAAAATTATTCTTCATTATTATCATTATTGCTACTTTTGTTATTTGATTCATTTTCACTTTCATTACTTTCATTTTCACTTTCATTTTCACTTTCATTTTCACTTTCATTCTCATTTTCACTTTCGAATATTTCCTCATAATTTTTTTTTCTGGCTTTTTCTTCCATACGTTTTCGGATTTCGCTTAATGGGGGAAATTCTATTTCACGATCATTACTTACATCTGACGCAGGTTCGGGTGCACTTTTTCGTTTCGAAGGTATAGTACGAGTTTCTCTGTTTTTTAATAAATTTTCATTTACATCTGACGCATGTTCGGGCGCACTTTTCCGTTTCGAAGGTACAATACGAGTTTCTTCATTTTGTAATAAATTTTCATTATTCAAAGTTGGGGCCGATTCGGACGCACTTTTTCGTTTTTTTGGAGAAGAGGAAGATGGTGGAGGAGAATTTTCAGGTTCGGATTCGGATTCAGATTCGATCTCGAATGTTTCTTTATTTTTTATTTTTTCCTATTTTTATTAAGTTTTTAGTAAATTTTCGGAATATTTTCACAAGTGAAGTTACAAAACTTACAATATTAATCGATAAAAGATATTTTATGGTATCCTCCAAAATTTTTATATTTCCATTTGTTGGGTCTAATATTGTTTGGACGATTGATATTGCCCAAGCAACATGTTGTTCAGATAGTTTCGAAGTTGGGGACCATATTTTTTTTAGGATTGCCTCCATATAAGTCAGATTCCCAGAGAAATCTGATTTATCAAAAATTTTTTTGTAACAACTTTTGGTGCTGAGGAGTTGCTTCCAATTTAGAATTTCTTGAGATTTTGTGTTAGATTTTATTGGGCGGAGTTGGTTTCCAAAAACATCGTACATGGCAGTCCTTATTTTACCACACAATGTACCTCGTTGACTACGTATCTTATCACTTAACTATATTTAATTATTAAAAAGTGAAATAAATTTCGGAATATTTCAGAATATTTCAAATATTTCAAATTTCATACCNAATTTACCTCCATAAATTCTTTATCGTTCGTTAGCAAGCATATTTTATTTTTGATTTTTTTAATATCTGTTTCCATACCACTTTGACCTTTTTTCATATCTGCAAAATCTGTTTCGAGCTTATTTAGTTTTTCGTAGATTTTTAGAATTATTGCTCTATTATCTGTATTTTTAAATAACATGTTAAATTAAACCATATACATTCTTAAACACTTTTGTTATAGTTTTATTACCATCGTTACTTTCTGATATATCGTTGTTTCTTGCAGCTCGTCGAGAAAAACTTACAGAAGGTCAAGAAGATCTTACGAAAGATCGCGAAGAACTTGCGGAAGGTCGCGAAGTTTTTTTGTGGGTACCTGAAATAAGAGTACTGAAACTCATTGAGAAAATATGTATTTCAAATTGAAAAAATATGTAAAGAAAATATGTATTTCAAATTGAAAAAATATGTAAAGAAAATATGTATTTCAAATTGAAAAAATATGTAAAGAAAATATGTATTTCAAATTGAAAAAATATGTAAAGAAAATATGTATTTC
>PQFF01000472.1:69362-84168 GCA_003547095.1 Diversispora epigaea | reverse complement strand
GATTTTCCACATTGTTTATTAATTAAAATTTTTGTAAAGTTTAATTGATGTTGGAAAAGGCCAAGATCAAGGTGATGCATTCTATCGGGTACTGTAGCGGCATATATGTTGATATTCCTATTAAATTTTAAATTTTGATTAATACTTTTATTATTTTATTTAAAATTATAAAATTCAAAATTATAAAATTCCATACTTACGGAACACTCCAAAAAAAATTTCGTACGTTTTCGATACTAACGTTTTTTCCCGTATTATTTTTATAATATAATTTCATATTATTGTGAGATCTTGGTTCTATTTGATTGCTATTTAAGTTTATATTTGATAAATCTTCCTTGGAAACGAGGCAAAAATGACAGGGGTAATTTGATTTCGTTGATTTATATGTTAATGCAAATGTGCATGCTTCGGGCCAGTCAGAAATTATCATAGAAATTCTAGGGAAACACCAAAATATACTATTATTTAATTCTAATTCTATACCATTATCGTCATATAACGGAGACAACAAAAATTTGAGAGATTTATGAAAAGTTCTACGGACTATATTTTTATGTTCTTCGGATATTTTTTGAGTATCATCTTTTGCTTTTATAATAGGAAGATATGCTAATAATTGTTTTACATCCGGTTTATTTCTACGCCATGTTATGATATTGTCTAGAGTTACAAAAATTGGATGCAAGGTATTTTTTCCAAGAGAGTCAGTTGTTGAAGCGTCAGAATATAATATGATTGATAATAGATATGAACTAGTTGGTAAAGTTTTTTCAGTTTGTGCCCACCAATTGGAGGTGTATTGCTCATTGTAATTTCTATTATTATTTGTCTATAAAACGGTATATAACGTTAGAAAATAATAATTTATTATATTATATTATTAAAATTAATTACCTGATCATTTTTAAAATTAAATGTTATATATTTATGTATATCTTTTATTGATAAAATGTTTTTAATACAATTTATTATAGGCCGATAATATATGATATAATCTTTGTTATTATATTTTAAAATTACTTTTTCTTTGTTTAATAAGTTAATTAATTTCATCATATCCATTAGTTTTCTTCCTTGTTCTATGTTTTTGGGAAGAAGTGATGTCGGTAGGTTTGAATGTTTATTAAAAAAACATATTATTGCGTTTCCGGCTTTATTATTTAGGTTATGTTGGATAATTAATGTCATTAAATCAGAATAGGTATTGTTTGGAAATTTTGGTATAGTTTCAGTTTCTTCTTCCGCTAATTCGGATTCTTCAGATTCGTCGAATTCATTATCAGTTTTATCTGATTCGAATTCGGTTTTATCAGATTTGGATTCAGAATCGGTTTCGGTTTCGGTTTCATCAGATTTGGATTTGGATTCATCAGTTTCAAATTCGGGTTCTCTAGATGCAGGCTCTTCATATCGTATGGATGCGAATTCTTCGAATGTTAGGCTATTCATACTTTGCGGAAGTTCATCTATTTCAACTTTATAATTTATATTGGTTACATATATTTGATAATAATCGAAAGATTATAATAAGAAATTTTCACACACCTTGCATAATGTCACTGGTTTCGTTGCTTCTTGAACTAAACATAGGTTCATCATCCGATATATAAATTATTTCATTATTTCGATTATCTTCGCTATTATCCTATATAAATAATGAATTATTAAAAAATTAATAATATTATATAACAAATTTTATGATATTTCANAAGGAATGATTAATAAAATGAATTGAATTTGGTTCATTTAAATACTTTAATGTTATAAATTATAATCATTATTTAATGAAATTTAATATTACTTGAAAATTACTCGTTTATTATTAATTTAAAATGTAATACAACGTTATATGTTAAATGATTATCATTTTTTTTCTAATATATTAAACATTTATTTAATTAAAGATAATGAGAATTCTTCAAAAGGAAGTTCATAAATCATAAAATATTCGTAACATATTTATTTGAAAATAACATAACACCTCAAACAAAGAAAGAAAATGCCGTGAAACAAGTTATATAGAAGGAATTTAATTTATAACATGATACTCCTCACTACTCCTCACTACATTAAAAGAAGGAACCCCATATGTACGTTTTATAGAAGGAATTTGTTGAGAATAGATTATCAAATTGGTGAGAAAATCAGATTAAAAATAAAATATTCCGTATTACATATAAACCATTGTTTATACTGTTATGCAGATCTATATATGCATGATCAGGAATGATCTGCATTATCGATTAATCAAATGATAAAATACTATTTAAACCCCTACCTTATAAAGGTTGTTTACTTACCACAAAAAATGAAGGGATAACTTTAAGTGAAAAATTTCAAACTAAGTTTCGAAATTTTTTCACAAATGTGAAACTTTAAACTTGAATATCTTCGCGAATATTAATGTTACAGAAATGAAACACATATCATCTTGTAGCTAAGAACCAGATCTTTCGATCTGTCATAGGAATATCTTAGTAAAAAATCGCTCCCTGTCTTATAAATAATGATCAAAGTCAAAAAAATTGATTTTTTTAGGCATAAATTTCTGTAGGTCCCGTAAATTTTCTGTAAATTTACGTCCCGAAAAGTTTCCTGATGATGCATGATCAGGAATGATCTGCATTATCGATTAATCAAATGATAAAATACTATTTAAACCCCTACCTTATAAAGGTTGTTTACTTACCACAAAAAATGAAGGGATAACTTTAAGTGAAAAATTTCAAACTAAGTTTCGAAATTTTTTATCTTATACACTCATTTAATAATTACTTTTTTTTTGTTTCACTTTCATAATTTTACAATATGATGCCAAGTAATTACAAAAATCCTTTATTTACATTATGTATATTAAATATAATAAAAAAATATATTAAATTTTTCATCGAAAAAAAACGTTATATAACGTAATATTCTCGATTTTTTTTGCTAAAAGTCCAATTTCAAAAATATTTTTTTTTTAATTTTCAAAAATTTTTTTTTTCAATTTCAACTAACTACACCAAAGAATATATCGCACATACATGCAGATATTTTAGAAAGAGAAAAAATAATGGTAAATATAAATATTTAATTTATTTGTTAAAGAAGCGGGAATAAATCTATATAAAGAGTAAAATAATATATTATTTGAGATAAAATAATGTCAAAATATAATTTAAAGAAGAGAATATAATAATATATATATATATATAACGAAATGTTTCGTTATATATTCAAAATGTAATAAATAAAAATATATTTTATTCATAAGCCACGTAATACAAGAAAAGCCAAAAGCAACAATAACAATAAAGAAGCAACGGCGACATCATCAACGTCAGTTTCAACTCCTACTTCGGCATCAAGATCAATAGCAACAACAAGATCAACTTTAAAATTAACATCAAAATCAACATCAAAATCAATCCCAACAAAATCAAAATCTTCCGCTTCAATTCTTACCACGTTAACTCCAACTGCATCGACTCCAACTGCATCAACTCCTACTACATCAACTACTACTGCATCAACTACTACTGCATCAACTACTACTGCATCAACTACTACTGCACACTGGTCGAATGAACAAAAATCGGAATCCTATTGATGGCGGAAATATGCATAAATCGGACATCCTATTTGTGAAAATTCATAAATCGGAAATTCCTATTTATAAATCAGAAAAAATCGACTGTCTATACTTAATAAATCTTAGCAAATTTAGCCGTCAATCGGAATCCTATTCATGATAAAACCGTCCTATTTTTTTCCATTTGACCAGTGGCATCAACTACTACCGCATCAACTCCTACTGAACCAACTCCTACTGAATCAACTCCTACTGCATCAACTCCTACTGCATCAACTCAATCCGCATCTTTTCCAATTTTCAAAAGAAAATCCCAATCATCATCTTCATTGGATGAAGCTAACAAAAAAAAGCAAACTAATAAATTTGGGGGTAATAAATGTTATATATCGGTTTTGAAAATAATTAAATATATTATAAAATAATTAAATATATTATAAGATAATTAATGTTGAATTTCTACAATTTAGATGAAAAAACGAATCAAAAAATAATGAATACACTACTAGAAATAAAAAAAGACATAACTGAAATAAAAAAAGACATTACCGAAATAAAAAAAAATGGAAATGATTCAAATAACTCGAAAGAACAGAAGAAATCGGAAGAATTATATTTAAATGTAAGAATTTTGTTATACTTTATTTTCTATATATATAAATAAAAATTAATTATAAATATTTTTACAGGAGATAGCCAATATTGTATCGGAACCATTTATAGAAACGGATATGTACCCGGACTTAGAAAAATTAAAAAAAGAAACAAAGAACTACATAAATTCGACCAATCCCGGATTTCTTGCAAAATATTCGGAAAAAAGATGGAATTCGTATTTTGAAAAAAGTATTCATAGTAAGGTATATAATTTAATTAATAATTTACTTTATATTAAATGACATTTAATAAAAAATGACGTTAAATAACGTTTTATAATATAGTTGCTATTGAAACTTCGATCAAAGAGGGGCAATATGGTTGCCAAAATTAAATCGTCAATATTTTCTACCTTTGGCGAAGATTCATTACCAAGTATTAATACCAGCGCGACGGAAAAAGAAATAATGGATTGGAAAAAAAAAGAAGAAGTTAGAAAAGCATTCAAAAAATTACATAAAAAGATAAATGAAGNTGCGTTTGCCGTAGGAGTAATTGAAATAACTCTTGATCCCGATAATGGAGGTATACAAATAAAAGACGTAATCATGAAATCAAAAATCAGAAAATATATAGTAAGTTTTATATTAATTTATTGAAGACACCAGAAAAACAAAAAAAAACGTTAAATATCGTTATAATTTAGGATAAAATCGAAAATGGAAATATCTATATTTCATCATCAGAATCAGAATCATCCTCAGGATCCGCCTCAGAATTCGAAAAGGATAACAATGACAATATGAATGAAGACAACGAAGATGATGGCGTAATTTATATTGACTCTAATGAAGAAAACGATATAAATTTGGACGAATACAATATAGATGAAAGCGATATGGAATGAAAAATGATGTTTATTACTTTAATATTTTAAAAAATTCATAACGAAATAATATTTTTTTATATATTTCATGTAATAATTATAATAAAAGTAAAATAATAGGTAATAAAAGAAAATAATAAAGATTGAAATTAAATTTTATATTCAAAAAAAGTGTAATTTTTGAAAAAAACGAATAAATTAAATTAAAAAACGTTATTTAACGATAAATTTAATAAAAAAAATATTAAAGCAATTAATCCGACGTTCTAGATCACAATAAATACGTTCTGCTCGTCTATGTTATTAAACGATGCTTTAAATATCATTATATATCGCGTAAAAACGAACATTTTGTACCGTACTGACTAACGATAATAAACACCGATATACAACGTTATTAATACGAAACATTCGTTATACGTTCTAAAACGGCGATATATAACGTTATATATACACCGTTCATTAAACGTAGTATAAACGGTACGTATTTATAGCGTACTAGAACGTTACGTTCTAGTACGTAGGTGTCGTTCTAGAACGCAATACAAACGTTCCGTCCATAGAACGTTATATAACGTTATATAAAAATTACTGATGTAGGTGAAAATGTTAAACCAAATATTTTGGAACCAATTCGGCAGTGACAATATTTGTTTATTCTTAACGGAATTATTATTGAATTTAAAGAATCGGTTTCAAATGGCTTCCAAAATTTCAAGTTTTCATATGTATCATTATTGTTCGGAGCAAAGCGAAGGACATTATATTATTACATATAGTGTGATCGACACTCTCACGTGATGTCTGTCTGTGCGCTTCCGAAAAATTAATTGGTTGTTAATGACCACTCTGTTATGTGTCAACAGATTTACTAATATTACATAAAATAGATTATCTGTGCGAATAAATTAAAAAAAAACTTTATTCTCTTTTTATTATATTTTCTTTTACAGCTTTATAAATTATAAACAAAATGTAAATTTAGCTTGGTATCATGGAAACAAGTCGCTCTTCTTTCTTTATTCTTTCCCGGACCCTTTTACAATCTTTAATCCGCTGAAGCCTTTCAAAACTGAATGGCTTGAAGATGATATTATTAAATATACGAACCCGAGACACCGCTACAAAGGAAAGACCAGCAGCAAACTCTTTATCTCCAAGGGATATTATAGCATTTTGCAATGTAAGTCCTTGGCTTTTATACACCGTGATGGACCAGGCGAGACAAACTGGAATTTGCTGGCGTGAGAAGCTTACTCCAGATTTACCTTTCCAAGTACGTCAAATTGGTATAATCGGGACAACTCTTATGCCTTCTGAAATAGAAATGGTAGGACCCATGTAATTCTTGAAGTTAAAGAAAACTACTATAAGAAGAGAGGGTGGTTGATCTCGAAATAGAATATCTTGAACAGTCCCTATTATACATGTCGTCAAAACTAATTTGGCCTTGACTCAACTCTTAAAATTTCAATTTTTAATTGCGTCTGACTTAACTAATTGCGTCAATCACTAATAAAAATCAAAATTTGCCTTGACTCAACTTCAATTTTTCTCAATTTTAATTGCGTCTGACTCAATTCAATAGTTTTGACGACATGTATAATCCCTATCGAACCATTAACTAATCCTGCTTCTGTCCAAATATTTACAGTCAGCATAACGTAAGTACTTCTTGCGAGTAAGAGCTGCGCTTCAAGACCACGTACGATATCAGAATCGGCTTTCTTAGTTTCGTTGCCACCTGTATATATTGCATGAATTTTGACAACAGGAACATTTAATGCTCTAAGTTTATCCATATTAATTATATTGACTTCGGACTATTTTGATAAAAGAAACATAGCATCCAAGAACTTATTACACTCTATTAGGTAACATCAGTAAATTTTTTTAAACGTAAACCTTCAAAGTCCTTCACTCCGATAACTTTCGAATACCTCCAACATAAACGTAATATTTATGAAGATTATTGGTACCAAAAACCTTCATTTTTATTAATAAAACGTAATACTCCGGAGGTTATTGATATCAATAACCTTCAATAACCTTTACTTTATCATAATAAACGTAATATTTGCGAAGGTTATTGGTCCGATAACCTTCAATAACCTTTGAAAATGAAATTATTACAATAACCTCCGACATAAAAAATTTCCTGATGAAGTTTTTCTTCGAATCGCGTGCCAAGTGTATTTCAGTTAGTCAGAGTAGACTCTCCATTATACAACCTTAGAAGAATACCTCTAAATCTCTCTTGTTCTTCAGAATTTCCAAATTGGCGTTGAATAACATCAAGCTTGTACATTTCTTTAAACTGTAAGTAAGCTGCATGACCATTATTAGACAGTGGATCTCGCAGAATATCAACATACATGGGGAGATTAAGTACAGGNAATATTTACAGTCAGCATAACGTAAGTACTTCTTGCGAGTAAGAGCTGCGCTTCAAGACCACGTACGATATCAGAATCGGCTTTCTTAGTTTCGTTGCCACCTGTATATATTGCATGAATTTTGACAACAGGAACATTTAATGCTCTAAGTTTATCCATATTAATTATATTGACTTCGGACTATTTTGATAAAAGAAACATAGCATCCAAGAACTTATTACACTCTATTAGGTAACATCAGTAAATTTTTTTAAACGTAAACCTTCAAAGTCCTTCACTCCGATAACTTTCGAATACCTCCAACATAAACGTAATATTTATGAAGATTATTGGTACCAAAAACCTTCATTTTTATTAATAAAACGTAATACTCCGGAGGTTATTGATATCAATAACCTTCAATAACCTTTACTTTATCATAATAAACGTAATATTTGCGAAGGTTATTGGTCCGATAACCTTCAATAACCTTTGAAAATGAAATTATTACAATAACCTCCGACATAAAAAATTTCCTGATGAAGTTTTTCTTCGAATCGCGTGCCAAGTGTATTTCAGTTAGTCAGAGTAGACTCTCCATTATACAACCTTAGAAGAATACCTCTAAATCTCTCTTGTTCTTCAGAATTTCCAAATTGGCGTTGAATAACATCAAGCTTGTACATTTCTTTAAACTGTAAGTAAGCTGCATGACCATTATTAGACAGTGGATCTCGCAGAATATCAACATACATGGGGAGATTAAGTACAGGCGGAAGTTGACCAAAATCTCCAAACATGATAATTGATCTGCCTCCAAAGGGTTCATTTTTGTGTTCTGGAAAGGCTTGGCGTAGCCTCATATCAACTAAAAATATTATTCGACACCCAACCATACTTTTTTCATCAATAATAACGTATTTAACATCTTGTAATTTATTCTGTAGCATTTTCAACTGTTCTCCATTTATATTATAATTATTGTTATTAATTACTGGAATGCTGAGTACTGAATGGACTGTTTTTCCATTAATATTGAAGGCCGCTACTCCCGTCGGTGCAAGTATGAGTATAGGTGTCTTAGATCCAATTGTCATCTCGTTAAGTCGATATTTAATTGCTTTAATGAGATATGATTTCCCCATCCCCGCCATTTCCATTATGATAATTCTCAGCAATTCATCTTGATACCCTGAAAGCATGTTTTGATAATGTGATTCAATTCTTTTAAACACTGTCATTTGTTTGTTATTTAAAGTTTGATAATTCATCTTTTCACAAAAATTCTCATAATCTCCTTCTATCTGATCACTGCCAGAAGCTTGATTCACAAAAGTATCAGCATTTTCAAGATCGCTATTGGAGTACCGTTGTCTAGCATCATTAATCCAGTCATAATTCTGATCCATGTCGCGAGATCCTAGATTGGAAGAACTATCGATGATTGCCTTTGGACCTATCTCAGCTAGAAGTATCCAATCAAACCGGAATTCATCTGGTTCATCATCTTCAACTTGTTCATCATTTTCATCATCAGTGATATTGCCTTCATCATCATCTATAGGTTGTCCAAGCAAGTCAGTTGGATCTGAATCAATTTCTTTTTGGTGATGATTAAATAAAGTTGACCATGCAATGGTGTAATTTTCAGTTAACTGTTGAAGATCCTGATGCTGAACGTGGAGAAGAACTTTTAACTGGCAAAATTCCTCCCATTGAGGACTATTAAACAAGGGTGAAAGGCGTGGAAAGATTCGTACTATGCTTTCTTGATAGTTTTTTTTCCAATGATTTCTATTAAATTTATGTGTTAAATAAAGTTTAAATAATGAAAAATTCTCAAATTCAACAGGTTGATTCCAATATAGTCTTAAAGGTGATTGTGTCGTCTGTCCAGCATTATCAGTCCTAACAAAATCTTCACTTTCACTATTACCAGTTCTGCGAAGCCACCGTGGTGCTTCTTTATTTAGATTCAAACAAACAAATAAGCGACTTGAATGGTAAAGAGAAATTCCAAGCAGAAAATGTCATGTCTTTTGAGCAGAGATGTCACGTTCTGCAACACTTTGAAGTAATAACTTCTGGACTAAAGTAAGGAATTTGTCATCGGGGTTGCTATTATGAAGGATCTGATTCAACATTTTAGAATGGGCTGCTGATGTCGGTTCTGCTTTACTTGCATACTTCGAAACATATTGTAAAGCTGTGTAGGTGCTAAGAATCAGTTTTAGGTCAACATTTGCTCATCAACCTTGTAGCTGAAGTATGCTAGCATCAGTAAATTTTTTTAAACGTAAGCCTTCGAAGTCCTTCACTCCGATAACCTTCGAATACCTCCAACATAAATGTAATATTTACAAAGGTTATTGGTACCGAAAACCTTCATTTTTATTAATAAAACGTAATACTCCAGAGGTTATTGATATCGATAACCTTCAATAACCTTCACTTTATCATAATAAATGTAATATTTGCGAAGGTTATTGGTCCGATAACCTTCAATAACCTTTGAAAACGAAATTATTACAATAACCTCCAACATAAAAAATTTCCTGATGCTATGTGGATTTATTAACAGATCATTTCTCTTTGTTACCAGTTCTGATCGTTCATGTCCATCATCACACATAATTGTATGTTCAATATTCTCTTTAGGGTATCCAAATCTATAAGATTGTTGACGCGCTTTATTAACACAAAGGTAATAAAAGGGACTACATCTTGTGTGCCATTACAATTTATTANATTTAGATTCAAACAAACAAATAAGCGACTTGAATGGTAAAGAGAAATTCCAAGCAGAAAATGTCATGTCTTTTGAGCAGAGATGTCACGTTCTGCAACACTTTGAAGTAATAACTTCTGGACTAAAGTAAGGAATTTGTCATCGGGGTTGCTATTATGAAGGATCTGATTCAACATTTTAGAATGGGCTGCTGATGTCGGTTCTGCTTTACTTGCATACTTCGAAACATATTGTAAAGCTGTGTAGGTGCTAAGAATCAGTTTTAGGTCAACATTTGCTCATCAACCTTGTAGCTGAAGTATGCTAGCATCAGTAAATTTTTTTAAACGTAAGCCTTCGAAGTCCTTCACTCCGATAACCTTCGAATACCTCCAACATAAATGTAATATTTACAAAGGTTATTGGTACCGAAAACCTTCATTTTTATTAATAAAACGTAATACTCCAGAGGTTATTGATATCGATAACCTTCAATAACCTTCACTTTATCATAATAAATGTAATATTTGCGAAGGTTATTGGTCCGATAACCTTCAATAACCTTTGAAAACGAAATTATTACAATAACCTCCAACATAAAAAATTTCCTGATGCTATGTGGATTTATTAACAGATCATTTCTCTTTGTTACCAGTTCTGATCGTTCATGTCCATCATCACACATAATTGTATGTTCAATATTCTCTTTAGGGTATCCAAATCTATAAGATTGTTGACGCGCTTTATTAACACAAAGGTAATAAAAGGGACTACATCTTGTGTGCCATTACAATTTATTAACTAATTCAATATAGTCTGTTAAATCATTATTTATTTTTTCATTCCACTTTTGACATGGGTGGCGGCTAGGAACACTAGTCAAATGGAAAAAAATAGGATGGTTTTATTATGAATAAGATTCCGATTGATGGCTAAATTTGCTAAGATTTATTAAATATAGGCAGTCGATTTTTTTCAATTTATAAATAGGAATTTCCGATTTATGAATTTTCACAAATAGGATGTCCGATTTATGCATATTTGCGCCATCAATAGGATTCCGATTTTTGTTCATTCGACCAGTGGAACAGGTGCATTAAGCTATACGTGTTGCCCAAATCCCAAATAATTTGGGATTTGGGATGCCAAAATGCACAAATTACTAGTATTTGGGATTTGGAATTTGGGATTTCAGCAAAAAATATTAATTGTAATTTGGGATTTGGGATTTGGGATTTTGGTATTTGGGATTTCGGCATTTAGATTTTGAATTTGGGCGGCAGGTATACATTAAGTCCTGGGTTAATAGTAGTAACCAGAGTGTCAAAATACTGTATAGCTTCATTCATTATGTTTTCATCTTCCTTCATTCGCATCCATTCTATTTCAGGTGCGTTTCTTTTTTTTCTGATTCCGTGCACGTGGACACTATCACGATGTTGCCATTCAAACCTATACTACCATTCTTCTAAGTTCCAATATGGTTTCAGCACATCATTAAAAAAAACTTCAAACCGCTTATTGAAAAACCAGGTAGCAATGTGCAGATTATACATGTCGTCAAAACTAATTTGACTTTGACTCAACTCTTAAAATTTCAATTTTTAATTGCGTCTGATTCAATTAATTGCGTCAATTATAAAAATCAAAATTTGTTTTGACTCAACTCCAATTTTTCTCAATTTTAATTGCGTCTGACTCAAGTCAATAGTTTTGACGACATGTATAGTGCGGATTATCAACAACGTTTTGATGATGTCAATTTGCTGATTCCGATTCACCGTTAGATGGCATAAGCTTGTGAAGTTTAGGCCAATGTAAATCGGTAGTACTGAAAGTAAAGAAGACCAACCCACGTGAACTTATGCATTTAATCATGTCTGAGAGTTCAGAACGACGTGCCATCCAAAATTGTTGGGATCCACGCAAACCCTCTCCAAACTGTATAATACGATTAGCAATATTTGTATCATCTTGGAAAATCTTTTCTTGGATACATCAGGAATTAAATATAAACGTTCTAGTGTGTCCAAAATACACCGATCTATAGCGTCCTACGAATACTACCTACGTTTATATAGCGTATTAAATATACCGTTCTAGTGTGTTCTCCGAACGCTTCGTATATATAGCATACTAGAACGCACCGTTCTAGTGCGTTCTCCGAACGTTTCGTATATATAGCGTACTAGAACGTATTGTTCTAGTGCGTTCTCCGAACGTTTCGTATATATAGCGTACTAGAACACACCGTTCTAGTGCGTTCTCCAGACGTTTCGTATATATAGCGTCCTAGAATGCCTCTATATAATTCCGGATGTATCTGTGACAGTAAGTTGGGCATCATTTAGGCTTTGTCTAATATAAACTTTCCTTTCTTGTAGGGCCTACCATCATATCTGGGAATTCAATGCAAAGTATCTCCAGTGAGTATGACGTGCGAATCTCCCATCCTTATATTGGAGCAGATGTTTGAAGTATTCAGCTGGTTTTACTTCTCTAATTCGCACTGCCTGAAGATCAGCATTTCCTGTTGGATAAAGAACCGGAAATACACGTGTAATATAACCTTGCGTTTGGAACTCATTAATGAGATTATTATCAATATGTGACCACGTTATAGGGTCATTCTCATTTTGTATATGGTTGAGAGTATTAATAATGGCAACTTCTTCTCGTTGAGTCGATGGAAGAGAAGGAACAAAAGTACGTGTAATTATTTTATCCTCATTTTCGCCATTCAAGTTATTATTATTCAAGTTATCAGGAATTATTCTGAACTGGTCATCAATAGGGCCATCGATAGGTAAGGATCGAAGGACTTCGTCATCAATAATAATATCGGAATAATAGCAATTGTTTACCTTCAACCATAACAATGCTGAGAAATCTTAGACCATTGAACATTAAAATCTCTGAAAAATGTCAAGTTTGCAGACTGACGACGTACAACGAGCACATCTAATGAGGATGGATTTCGCGGAAGATTAGTAATTAATTCTTTTGTATCCTGGAGAAAGTTTATAACATTTCCACGATATTCAAGCTGTCCTCCGCAAAATTTGTAGACTGACATCACGGGAAAAACTTGTGCTATTAGCATTTCTTCTATTTCTGTTAGACTTTTTGGCTCTTCGGGTACTTCTCCTGGGTTCATATTATTTTCTGCTGAGAATTTTTTAGGTAAACTCTTTTCAGTGTAACAATAGCGGCATTCTCACATGACAAGCATTATTGATGGAAAGCATTCATTACATGTGGGGCAAAGTGTAAATTTGACGTTATTTATTTTGTTGTGAAATTTTCGTAGAGAATTTCATTCTAATTCATCAAGGACAGCAGTGGGAAGTGATGTAACATTTGTTGTTGCAGTATTCATTCTTGATGAATTTAGTTGGTTTCTTCGTTCACAGAGATTTTCAGCTTCTTCCCTTTGTTCATTATTCTTCTGTTTTTTTTGAAGTCGTTCGTTATTTTTTTTTTTTCTTTTTTTTCGTTTTTGAGCACGATCACATGAAAGACGTACCTCACGCTCTTCAGATGATTCTTGTACTCTTTTCTGTTGCTTTTTTCGCGATCACATGCAAGACGTTCATTACGTTGTTGAGGTGTTTCTTTTTTCCTGTTTTGACGCATTCGAAGAACTTTGCGAGAAATAGGCTGGNTAAACTCTTTTCAGTGTAACAATAGCGGCATTCTCACATGACAAGCATTATTGATGGAAAGCATTCATTACATGTGGGGCAAAGTGTAAATTTGACGTTATTTATTTTGTTGTGAAATTTTCGTAGAGAATTTCATTCTAATTCATCAAGGACAGCAGTGGGAAGTGATGTAACATTTGTTGTTGCAGTATTCATTCTTGATGAATTTAGTTGGTTTCTTCGTTCACAGAGATTTTCAGCTTCTTCCCTTTGTTCATTATTCTTCTGTTTTTTTTGAAGTCGTTCGTTATTTTTTTTTTTTCTTTTTTTTCGTTTTTGAGCACGATCACATGAAAGACGTACCTCACGCTCTTCAGATGATTCTTGTACTCTTTTCTGTTGCTTTTTTCGCGATCACATGCAAGACGTTCATTACGTTGTTGAGGTGTTTCTTTTTTCCTGTTTTGACGCATTCGAAGAACTTTGCGAGAAATAGGCTGGTTTTCCATTTAAAAAATTATGTTGAGCTATCTTAAAAGTTTTTAGATGTGATTCAGTGAAATTAAACATTTCTTTTATAACATGAAATAGTAAATAATTCTTGTGCTTCACAGGTAGGAAAAATTATTAGCTGATCTTGTGGCGTGTAACATATTTCGAAATTCGTATTTTTATATATGTAATTTATCACTCAAATTAATCAATGACACCATATCACATTGATTGTGATTATACATCATCAGGAAACTTTTCGGGGCGTAAATTTACAGAAAATTTACGGGACCTACAGAAATTTACGCCTAAAAAAATCAATTTTTTTGACTTTGATCACTATTTACAAGACAGGGAGCGATTTTTACTAAGATATTTCTATGACAGATCGAAAGATCTGATTCTTAGCTACAAGATAATATGTGTTTCATTTCTGTAACATTAATATTCGCAAAGATATTCACGTTTAAAGTTTCACATTTGTGAAAAAATTTCCGCGTAAATTTT
>PQFF01000472.1:17298-67717 GCA_003547095.1 Diversispora epigaea | reverse complement strand
AATAATCAAAAAATAATCAAAAAATAATCAAAAAATAATCAAAAAATAATCAAAGTATATTAATTTACCAAGTATTCCATTCATTCTTTCAAATGAAAAGCACCAAAAAGCATATAATGAACCAAAATCGTGCGAATATGCGCTTAAATGAAGTGACAAGTGAAGATTTGGTGTTATTACATTTCTTCCATATTTTTTCTCAATTAACGTTACAACATCTACTATTTTCTTATGAATTTCATTTAAAGATTTAGTTTCTAGAATTCGATTTACAAAAAGATGACAAATTCGAACAAAATATATAAGAATTTTCCTATCTATTTCTTCTAAATACTTCCAAAGTACTACAGTAGCATAAATTGAAATAAAGATTTTTCATTGATCGGTAGTAAAATTAGAAAAACCTTCTCCACAGTAGATTTTTCTTGGAATTCAATCCAAATCGGCGGGAACTTGAAATTCGTTTATTTTTTTTTGAATATTATTTAAATTATTTGATAATAAAACCCCATATTTACCCAAATTCGTTTCACGATTATACTTGCACGCAAAATTATTTTGGGGCCCCGAAATTGCAATTTTGGGGAAAAAAGTCGAAATAGTTTTTCATAGAAGACGAAATTATTTTACTTAAAACCCAAAATTTTTTGACCACCCAGATTTATTTTTTGATTGAAGATACACATAACTGGGTACTTTTTTTACTTCTATATATAGAATAGATTCTGCATAAATCTCAAAAAGTCGAAATACCTCAAAAATCCAAAATCAATTTTGGGAACATGTATATTCACGATCCATTTTGCAATACCCATAAATAAACAATGCATAGGATTAACTGTTATAAATCAAATTGGGTCAAAATAAGGTAGGCGCAACAATTCTGACCATCTTACTCCACTATTTTTTGTAAATTTCTTTCTAGCAGAATCCGAATTGCAACCTCTCCATTTTAAAGCATTTTCAAGATGCTTGGATGAATCTTTTGCAATAAACTAATTGTTCATATCATCCATCCCAGCGAAATTATATTGTCGATTTTCATAATTTGCTTTTTTTTCGCATCGATGACAAGATACTAATGCCGAAATGTGACCACAGATTTTTCTAGTAGCAGGTACATCACAAGAAACTAATATTAAAGCTGCCCAGATTTTCTTTCCATTCGGACAATTATCTGTCTTATTTAGAATAATTCCATTCCAAAGTGATTCCAATTCATCTACAATTGGTGCCAAATAATGATTTATTTTATGTAGGCTAACTTCATTTGGATTCGGCAATAGTTCAAGAATTAGTAGATTTTCGCATTTAAATTGGATATATTTGAGCAGATTACAAATTGCGGCATAAATTACTCCAGTACTATGAACAATACCAGCGTAAGGTTGAAACCAATCAAGATTTATCATTAAACCAAGATATGAATTCACTGTCTTATTTCGGAAGAACTTCGGCGAATTTTCGTCATTTGTTTCTTTGAAACTCTTCCAAATTTGACCATCATAAATGCCTGATAAAATTTCATCAGAGTTCGTCCGATTTAACCAATGTCGAAGGAAATTTTCGAAATTCGGACAATTATAAAATGCCATCAATTGTTGTCGAATTCTAGCAAATGGATAAACCAACTTGAATTTTAACTTAAATCTATCAATTGTTGGAACTTGTTCAGATAATATTGTTTGGCATTGGCGATTTCGTCTAGTTGCTGAATTTGGAAATTCGACGTGCCGACATTTCATGACAGAATTGGTATTATTTTCTTTATAATCTTCCACTTCTTGCTTATTATAAAGCTTATGGCATTTCGGATATGTAGGAAAAGAGTAAAAATCATTTCTTAATCCAAGTTCTTTTTTTGTCATATATATTGAATTAGGAAAAGTATCAAATTCGAAATTGCCAATTTCTGATAACAATAATTTAATGAACTTTATTAACGATTCTGTGGCAGTTTCAGGTAAGTTGAATTTTATCCGAAAGCTCATTATCCATAATAGAATCCATAGATATGAATTATTATTTGTCGATTTTGGATCAATCGGTTCATCAGGATCATAATTTAGTGATGAATAATTTTTAAAAATATTAGAAAATTCATCAGCCGATTCTTCTTCACTTTCGATACTTATTTCTTCCATTTCTTCCATTTCATCTTCAGAAGAAATATTTAAAACTTCATCATTAGTGATTATATTAGAAATTTCAACCGAAATTGGTTGATTTGTATGTCTTTTTAGACGTATTCTAGGCAAGAAGGTAAGATTTGGAATATCATCATTTTCTATTTCTAGTAGATTAACACACTGGTCGAATGAACAAAAATCGGAATCCTATTGATGGCGGAAATATGCATAAATCGGACATCCTATTTGTGAAAATTCATAAATCGGAAATTCCTATTTATAAATCGGAAAAAATCAACTGCCTATATTTAATAAATCTTAGCAAATTTAGCCATCAATCGGAATCCTATTCATGATAAAACTGTCCTATTTTTTTCCATTCGACCAGTGACATCTTCCGTAAGTGTAGTTGATTTTGATGATGAAGATTCATCAATTCATTCACTTTTTTCGATTTCTTGCTGATTTTGGAAAGATTCTATTGAAATTTCTGATGACTCGTTAGACAAATCATGAATCACCTTTGTGCGAGGATCTATTAATTTTCCATTACATTTCGGACAATTACATAAAACTAATCTACTATTATTTGATAGTTGACTTGAGGTTGATTCTTCACCAAGTATATTAGAAATTGATCTATTTCTACTATTTCTATTTCTATCCGAAGATATACTTGCACGCAAAATTATTTTGGGGCCCCGAAATTGCAATTTTGGGGAAAAAAGTCGAAATAGTTTTTCATAGAAGACGAAATTATTTTACTTAAAACCCAAAATTTTTTGACCACCCAGATTTATTCTTTGATTGAAGATACACATAACTGGGTACTTTTTTTACTTCCATATATAGAATAGATTCTGTATAAATCTCAAAAAGTCGAAATACCTCAAAAATCCAAAATCAATTTTGGGAACATGTATATCCGAAGATGTATCATCTTCATATAATACGGAAGCTAATGATTTTTTCTTACTATTTTTCTTCCTTTTTTTCCTAAATTAATATTATTTTTTCTAAATTATTTTTGAAATTTTTTAAAAAATAAAAAGAAATATTCTAAAAATATTCTAAAAATATAAAAAAAAATCAATATGTAATAAGATCAAAAAAAAATCAATAAGATTTCTGAATTCGAAATTATTTTGATGTAAAAATAGTGTAAGAACAGCATAAGAATAGTGTAAGAATAGTGTAAGAATAATTTAAGAATAATAAAATTTGCAAATAAAAGTGTTTTTTTTTACTCTTATTTTAATTCATTACTTTTCCAATTACTTTCTAAAATATACTTGATTACATTTTTTTCTATTTTTTGTTATACTTTTTTTATACTTTTTTTATTCTGCTTTTTTCTTCTACTTTTTTCTTCTACTTTTTATATACTTTTATATACTTTTTTCATTTTATTTTTTCGCACTTTCTCTTTTCTCCTTTTTTTTTCATTCTTCATTCTCTTTTTTTCTTTTTTTTTCATTCTTCTTTCTATTATTTCTTATTTTTTCTTTTATTTCTTATTTTTTCTTTCTTCTTTCTATTATTTCTTATTTTTTTTTTCTTTCCACTTATTTTTTCTTATAATGTCTCAAGAATCGCGAACATCGCAAATTCATATAAAAAGACGTATTGAGCTTTCTTCTTTGCAAAATGAACCTTCTTCTGTTCATAATGAGCCAGAATCTTTTGAAACTTCTAAAAAAAGTGTTGATATCTCTTCTTTAAAAGAAAAATACAATATTCGTCTACCACAATCATATAAGGAACAGACTTCTGCTCTTTAAACTGTACACTTTTCGGAAGAACTTGAAAGTACAATTCCAGAGACAGTAGACGAATTAAAAACTGGTAAATACTTGTATATATTCTATTTGTTGCATTGTTTCCAAAATGAGCTCTGTTTCACAAAATATGCTTCCGAATTTTATCTCATTTTCAGAAAATCAAGTTGAGGATGTTCCTGAAATAACAAAAGTTTCAAATTGGATTACATGATATGCAGCAAGCCTGAAAAAATAGTTAGCGGAAACATTAACAGAAGGAAGTAATACCACCAGAAATTTCAATAACAATTTTTAAGAAATGGAAGAAACAGCAAAATCCAGTATCGAAAAAGGTAAAAAAGTTTGTTTGTAGTAACAATAATAGTGTAAAACAGCAAAAAAAACAATTTTAAAAAAATAATGATAACAATGTTTCAAAATTTTGGAATCTCACTATATATGCGACCTCTAAAATCTCTATATCCAATATAATAAAGTTTTTATTGAAAGTTCGAAAATTTTTTATTTTTAAATAATGTTAATCGTTTAGTTTCCATATATCATTTTACAAGTTTTTAATAAAATTGCGTAATAATTTGGTCCAATCCATATTAGAGAAATTTTGGTAATTGTGTAATGATCATATATTGATCACCCAATTATATTACTAATTAATCTTACCGATTAGCTTATAATTTGATACAAATCTCAATATAAATTTAAATGTCAATAAACGTAGAATAATTGCATGGATTTTTATTTCAAATAAAATGTGTTGCACAAATCTTTAGAGTTATTGCACAACAATGAATTTTCTTTAATAATAATAAAAAAACACTTACATATTTCACATACATAGTCTAATTAATTCCATATTCCTAAAGGAGAGAAGCAGTAAGTATCATTTTTTTAAAAAAAAAATAAAAGCACCGACGTACAATGGGATAAGTATTTTGATTTGATTTTTTTTTAAAAAAAATAGAAATAGATCCTTCACCATCATATTCCTAAAAGAAGAGAAGAGGAAAGTATCATTTCTTTTTTATTTTAATTTTTTTTTAAAAAATAATATAAAAATAGACACCTTCATTGTCATAGTATCATTTTTTTTTTAATTTTATTTTTTTTTAAAAAAAAATAAAATAGATCCTTCACACCTACCCAACTAATTCCGTATTTCTAAAGAAGAGAAAAGTAAGTATTGTTTTGCTTTTTTATTTTAATCTTTAAAAAAAAAATAGATACCTTCATCACCATACATCTGCCTAACCGATTTCATATTCCTCATCACCATACATCTGCCTAACCAATTTCATATTCCTAAAAGGAGAGAAGAAATAAGTATATTCTTTTTTTTAAAATAAAAATAAAAATAAAAATAGATACCTTCACCACCGTACGCTTGCCCAATCGATTCTGTATTCTTAAAGGAAAGAAGTAGATATCATTTTTTTTTTAAAAAAAAAAAAAATAAAAAAAGATTCTTTGTTGCCATATATCCGCCCAACCGATTCCATTTCCTAAAGGAGAGAAGAAGTAAGTATCATTTTTATTTTTTTTTATTTTAATTTTTTTAAAAAAAAATAAAATAAAGATAAATATATCCATCCAAAGATTCTTCACTGTTATATATCCGTTTTCTAAAGAAGAAAATAAGTAAGTATCATTTTTTTATTTTTTTTTTATTTTAATTTTTTTTTAGAAAAAATAAATAAAAATAAATACCTTCGCTATCCATTCATCCAAAGATTCTTCGCTGTTATATGTCCGCCCAACCGATTCCATTTTCCTAAAGGAGATATATTTCTCTTTTTTTATTTTAATTTTTTTTTAAAAAAATGAACACCTTCACCATCCATCTGATTTTACGTTCCTAAAATAAATTCTTTTTTTTTTAATTAAATAAAATTAAATAATAATAATAATAATCCTAAAACATAATACCAAAGTACCAATCCGGATATCCAGATAGGTCTTAAACGGATCCCACCACTGAATTAATTTAATAAAATAATTTATTTCGATTTACTTTTTTTTTTATTATTTAAGTATTACCGTGCCGCGCTCATGATCACTGATAAAATTTGATTTAATTTTTTTTTATATCGATATAAATTAATAATTTTTTTTATTTATTTTTTTTGTCTGTCTATCCAATTATATCCTCAGATTTTGTGTATCTCTCTATAAACTAGGAAATGGTAAAACCATGCAAGTCCGGAGCGTAAGCAATTTATATTATAATATTGTGACATGTGATTGTTATCTAGCAATCATTATCTAAAATCGGACAGACAACCCCGTGCATATTTACGTTTTTGATATTTTTAAATCAAAGCATCAAAAACAAAACTTTGGTATCACTTTACTTGTCCCTTATAGTGTCCTACGCTACGCTCCGGACAAATAAAAATCTCCATATATGATAATTTTAATTAGCCTATTCTCAAAAAAATCGGCTGACTTATAGCCATTTTGACTTGAAACACTAGCACAAATACAGCTAATTATTTCCCCAAAACGATACTCCTATAATTTTTATTTTGTGCTAAAATGAAAATGATCATAAGATCTCAACATACATGGACATGTGAAAGGTACAAATATTTAAGAAAAAACTAGACAGGTGTGATATGTGGCTTTGGTTCACGCCCTGTTTAATAATTATAAATAAATGTAAAAATTTATATTAGACATTCGTGCAAATGTATTTTTTTCAAATTTTGACAATATAAACAACCTTTTCATCCAGTTAAGAGTTGAAAATTAGATCATCTGATAATGTGTCTTAGTTTGAAAATTATGGTGTGGCGTTGAAGTGAATAAGATAATTCTTTAATTGGGAAGTGACTATCAATTCTTGGCTATTATCTGGCTGTGTTTGCAAAAAATTGAATAATTCTAGATTGTTATGATAACCATGTTTTTTATTTAAGTGACCGTTGTTACCGTTGTTCTTAATTTTTCCTTCCATTTTTACTCCTATTTTATTTTTATTTTTATTTTTATTTTTACTTTTATTATTACTCTTTTCTATTCTTATTCCATTTCTATTTCTATTTTTTTTTTATTTCAAATATATTTAATAGTTTTAGATGCATTTGTATTTAATTTTAAATTTATATACATTTTTTTTAAATATCAAATATACTTAATAGTTTTAAATTTATGTTTGGAAATTTGTATCAAATTGTCAATGTGTATAAATAAAATAAATAAAATATCATTTTCAGTAGAACGTAAATAGAATATATAAATAAATGGTGCATAATACTTTATTTGGCAAATTTTTTAAGAAAAGAAATTGTTTATGTAGCATTGCTTTTATTTTTCAAAAAATAAAAAGATATCCGGATTTGGGTCATACAAGCAATCTCAAAATTGTTGTACAAATGCATGCATAAATTTATTTGATAATGTGATCGTTGGTAATATTTTTTTCAGATTTAAAGAAATTGAAGAGAGAAATGAAGAAGTTAAAGAAATTATGGAAAGAAATGAAAGGAATGAGAAAAGTAGAAGAAACAAAAGATACTGGCGAAACAGAAGAAATGAAAGGAACAAGAAAAACGGAAGAAATGAAAGATATTGGAGAAACAAAAGAATTGGAAGAATCGGAAAATTTGGAAGAGTAGGCATATTGTTATAATAAGCTTATTTTACAACTATAATTTATTACCTATAATAATTTGGATATACAAAATTATTTTCCTAATCAATTATAAACTAATCAATACAATATAAATTATATTACAGTTTGTAAGTATTTAGATTATATAATTTAATTAATTTGATTCAATATCATATAACAATTCTCTAATCAATTATCATAAACTAAAGTTAGTGAATATTTAGATTCATAATTATTGAAATCAAAGTTTCAATTTAATTAATTTAATTCAATATCATATAACAATTCTCTAATCAATTATCATAAACTAATCAATATAAATAATATTACAGCGAGTGAGTATTTAGATCCATAATTATTGAAATCAAAGTTTCAATTTAATTAATTTAATTCAATATCGTATAACAATTCTCTAATCAATTATCATAAACTAAAGTTAGTGAATATTTAGATTCATAATTACTGAAATCAAAGTTTCAATTTAATTAATTTAATTCAATATCGTATAACAATTCTCTAATCAATTATCATAAACTAAAGTTAGTGAATATTTAGATTCATAATTACTGAAATCAAAGTTTCAATTTAATTAATTTAATTCAATATCGTATAACAATTCTCTAATCAATTATCATAAACTAAAGTTAGTGAATATTTAGATTCATAATTACTGAAATCAAAGTTTCAATTTAATTAATTTAATTCAATATCGTATAACAATTCTCTAATCAATTATCATAAACTAAAGTTAGTGAATATTTAGATTCATAATTACTGAAATCAAAGTTTCAATTTAATTAATTTAATTCAATATCGTATAACAATTCTCTAATCAATTATCATAAACTAAAGTTAGTGAATATTTAGATTCATAATTACTGAAATCAAAGTTTCAATTTAATTAATTTAATTCAATATCGTATAACAATTTTCTAATCAATTATCATAAACTAATCAATATAAATAATATTACAGCGAGTGAGTATTTAGATTCATAATTATTGAAATCAAAGTTTCAATTTAATTAATTTAATTCAATATCATATAACAATTCTCTAATCAATTATCATAAACTAATCAATATTACAGCGAGTGAGTATTTAGATTCATAATTATTGAAATCAAAGTTTCAATTTAATTAATTTAATTCAATATCGATTCTCTAATCAATTATCATAAACTAATCAATATAAATAATATTACAGCGAGTGAGTATTTAGATTCATAATTATTGAAATCAAAGTTATATAATAATTAATTTAATTCAATATCATATAACAATTCTCTAATCAATTATCATAAACTAATCAATATAAATAATATTACAGCGAGTGAGTATTTAGATTCATAATTATTGAAATCAAAGTTTCAATTTAATTAATTTAATTCAATATCATATAACAATTCTCTAATCAATTATCATAAACTAATCAATATAAATAGTTAGTGAGTATTTAGATTCATAATTATTGAAATCAAAGTTTCAATTTAATTAATTTAATTCAATATCATATAACAATTCTCTAATCAATTATCATAAACTAATCAATATAAATAATATTACAGCGAGTGAGTATTTAGATTCATAATTATTGAAATCAAAGTTTCAATTTAATTAATTTAATTCAATATCATATAACAATTCTCTAATCAATTATCATAAACTAATAGTCTGTGAGTATTTAGATTCATAATTATTGAAATCAAAGTTTCAATTTAATTAACTTAATTCAATATCATATAACAATTCTCTAATCAATTATCATAAACTAATCAATATAAATAATATTACAGCTCGTGAGTATTTAGATTCATAATTATTGAAATCAAAGTTTCAATTTAATTAATTTAATTCAATATCATATAACAATTCTTTAATTAATTATCAATAATATTTTTTAGTATTGGAACATGTAATAAATGCCATCAAAAAAATATTGGATTCCATTGGTGCCATCCCTGTAATGCTAAACAATTTCAAAATGAATTTGATAAATGGACAAGTGAAGATAAAGAAATTGATGAATTTATTCAACAAATACAACTAAATGCAAATAAACATCAAGAAATTATTGAGTGGATTCCATTTGAGAAACTTGAGAATATCACATACCTTACTAAAGGTGGTTTTGGTACAGCATATAAAGCAAAATGGCTTGATGGACCTATTTATTCTTGGAATTATGAAGTAGAAAATTGGAATAGGTTTAAAGGACGAAATGTTTGCCTAAAAAGTCTTGATAATTCCACAAATAAAATTGATTTTTTGCAAGAGGTAAATATTTCATATTATTAAAATTTTACCATACTGACATCATATTTTAAATATATATTAAATATATTTTATTTCTGCTAATAAATATTGTAGATTAATAATCAACTTAAATTTCGAGGTAAAAATGTAATTGCTATATATGGTATTACTAAAAATCTAACAAAAAATGAACATATGATGGTTATGAATTATGCAGAATATGGTAATCTTCGAAACCTGTTGAATAACAAGTTTAAAAAATTAACTTGGAAAAAAAAATATAATATTTTATCAAAAGCTATAATTGGACTTACAAATATTCATGAAATGGGTTTAATGCATAAAGATTTTCATCCTGGTAATATAGTTAGTCAAACTTTATCTTCAAGTTTTATTACTGATTTTGGACTGTGCAAACCAGTTACAGAAAATGATCCAGAGAATGTTTATGGTGTAATTCCATACATGGCACCTGAAACCTTGAGTAGAGGAGAATACACTCAAGCATCTGATATTTATTCTTTTGGAATGGTAGTGTTAGAAGTTCTAACTAGTTATCCACCATATTATAATATTTCACATAATGAAAATCTTGCAATGGGTATTTGTGAAGGGCTTAAACCTGAAATTAAGTGTGAAATTCCTCAATTTCTCTTTAAAGTAATGGAAAAATGTTGGAATTTTGAACCTCTCAATCGTCCAACTGCTAAAGAATTGAGATCTCAACTTGAATCTTATGATGATTATAATAATATTGAAATAAGAAAACAAGTAAACAAACAAATTAATGTAGCAAATAAATTAAACAAGAATTTTATCCAATATGATCCAAATGTAAAACATTCAGAAGCAATATATACAAGTAGACATTTGCCTTTTGTGAAATCAAAAAAATTTGAAGCACATAGTAAGTACATATATTTTTTACAATAAAAATAATTTCTTATAAAATATTTAAATTAATTATTATTTAAGATACNTATAGTTAGTCAAACTTTATCTTCAAGTTTTATTACTGATTTTGGACTGTGCAAACCAGTTACAGAAAATGATCCAGAGAATGTTTATGGTGTAATTCCATACATGGCACCTGAAACCTTGAGTAGAGGAGAATACACTCAAGCATCTGATATTTATTCTTTTGGAATGGTAGTGTTAGAAGTTCTAACTAGTTATCCACCATATTATAATATTTCACATAATGAAAATCTTGCAATGGGTATTTGTGAAGGGCTTAAACCTGAAATTAAGTGTGAAATTCCTCAATTTCTCTTTAAAGTAATGGAAAAATGTTGGAATTTTGAACCTCTCAATCGTCCAACTGCTAAAGAATTGAGATCTCAACTTGAATCTTATGATGATTATAATAATATTGAAATAAGAAAACAAGTAAACAAACAAATTAATGTAGCAAATAAATTAAACAAGAATTTTATCCAATATGATCCAAATGTAAAACATTCAGAAGCAATATATACAAGTAGACATTTGCCTTTTGTGAAATCAAAAAAATTTGAAGCACATAGTAAGTACATATATTTTTTACAATAAAAATAATTTCTTATAAAATATTTAAATTAATTATTATTTAAGATACAAAACAATGGGATTTTGTAATTCCTGATGATATAAGTGAGTATTATATTTTTTGAATTATTTGTTTAATATATTTACTTCAACTATATAAAATTTTAATATTGTTAATTTATTTAAGAAGTTGAAGAAAATGAAATTCAAGAAAATTAATCTTTGAGGAAATTTATTGTATAGCTTTGATATTTTTTCAAATTATTTATTTATTCATTTTATTATATTTTATATCTTTTTTGTTTAATTTGATCACTGGAACCATAGAGTATAGCTTTTATTTAAATTAAAACAGACCAGTATGTAATCATTTAAAACAAATTAAATTACTATTGTTTAGATATTTTAAAAATCAAAATATTTGTAATTATTTATTACTTGTGTTTATAAATTGTGTAAAAATAAATTGAAAATTGATGGGTTAACTTTTTTTTGACTTTTCTAATTGATATATAAATGAACAATACATCAAAAACAATAATATTTTTATTGCTATCAATAAAAAAATAAAAAATATAATAAATGTATAATTGTTTTTTAAAACAAAAACTACCCATTTATTTTTTTTGAAGTATCCACCACATGAATAAGATTGGAATTGACAATGTTAATTAGTGTTACATTTGTTATATATTAATATATTGTTTAAATTCTTGTCACATAAAAATTATTATTAATAAATTTTTTAAGTATTATTTAATATTTAGTTGGGTTTCCTTTATTTTTTATTACTGCATTTACTCTTCTTGGCATCAATTTTATTCCATTCTTCTTTTAATAATTCAAAAAATTCTTTCTTATTTTTTGGAATAGGTCTGTGTTTTCTAACCTTTCTTTCCAATATATTCCACAAATTTTCAATCAGATTAAGGTCAGGACTTTGTGCAGGCCATGGAAGAAATTCAATTTTGTTTTCATTTTTCCAAGTTTTAGTTTTTTTTGAAGCATGACAAAGTGTATTGTCATTTTGAAAAATATGATTTTCTACTTCTAAATTATTTAAAAATGGAATCAAATATTCTTTAAGTATTTCTATATATCTATCAGAATTGAGTATTCCTTCAATTAACATCAAAGGACCTATTTTATTATTGCAAAAACATCTCCAAACCATAACACCTTCTGAATTTTTAACAGTTGGTTTTAAACAATCAACTTTGCATTTTTCATCTTTTTTATGCCAAACCTAATTTTGTGAATCATTATTAAAAATTTCAAATCTGGATTTATCACTCCAAATAATTGAATTCCATACTGTAATCATTCTACACCATTTATATCTTTTTTTTTCAATTTATTTCAGAAATAAAAGATTTTTTCTTGACAACATGTCCACTATAACCTTCTTGATGAAGAGTTCTTGTATTGTTCTAGAAGAAACTGGTTTATTTATTATTTCATTAAAATCTTCAGTAATTTCTTCTAAAGTTTTGTTTCTATTGTTTTTTGTTATTTTTATTAAATGCCTATTATTACATTCTAATAGAATTTTAAGTCTACCAGAACATAATATTGTAGAAGTCAAACCTTGTTCATTATATTTTTTTATAACATCTCCTACAGTTGACTTGGGATGCTTTAATATTTCAATAATTTGCTTTTGTGTATGTTTTTTTCCTTTATATAAACCTATTATTTCTCCACATTCAAAATCAGTAAGTTATTTTCCTTTAGGCATAATTTTAAAATTTTGAAATAATTATTGAAAATTATTTTTTAAAAATAAAAGTAAGATAATTTAAATAATTAATTTTGAAAAAAATTTACTATTTTATCATAAAAATATTGTTATTTAAAAATTATATTTTTATAATTACTATATAAAATAAAAATTAACAGTATATGCTGTTTTTTTGTTTTTTTAAAAAAAAATGTATTTTCAAATTTTAGAAAATGTTTATTTTACAAACTTTCTATTATTGCAGTTTTCAAATTAGTGTGATCATGTGATAAAATGATTTACTAATTAAAAACTGAATACCCGAATACTTTATAATGTATCAAATAAAAGTTTTTGTTTTACATATGATTAACAAATCAAATGCATAGATATAATAGATAAATCATTTGGTCAATTATTTGTTGTGTTTTAGATTTTTTTCAAAGACATATGGACTAATTTGTTTCATTTCGATGTTTTTATATCACATATGTGATGTCTGAAAAATAGATTGTTATTGGCTATTATCCATATGATTTAATGTAATAAAAAAAGGAAATAGACAAAACAAATGAAATAATAATTTATTAAAAATAAAGCATCATTATCTATTATTTAAAATCACTCGGATCACATGATTCTAATGTTTAGAGTAACTACAACAAATATGTATATAAGAAAATAAATAATTTATTATTTTTATAATAGAGTTATTATACAATTTTATTAATGGTTAAAATAAAATACTTTAATGACAGATATTTCATAAATAGTATATTGGATATATTGGATATGAATCCGTTTTATTGAATAATAGATTAAAGACAGTATTAAAATTAGAACAAAATAAGTTCAATAAATTAGAATCTTATATAGTTAAAGAAATAATCAAAAAGAATTAATTGAAATAATCTCATTAATATTTCAATAAGAAAACTTATCAAA
The DNA here is from genome assembly GCA_003547095.1 of Diversispora epigaea. Classification (NCBI taxonomy): domain Eukaryota; kingdom Fungi; phylum Glomeromycota; class Glomeromycetes; order Diversisporales; family Diversisporaceae; genus Diversispora; species Diversispora epigaea. The sequence goes on along the minus strand of PQFF01000472.1, from coordinate 53,751 downwards.
ATATATTTAGATTAGGCCATAGAATGATAGTATAATGGTATGGTAAAAGATTTATAACTTATTCTATAATAATGATAATTATAGCAAAATAGTTAGTATTAATTTAATAATAAATACAGAAGATGCCTTCAATAAGCAAACAATTCTGTAGTGAAAAGACTGGTAAGCAGCCTACAATAAGCAACCACTTTATTTATTATTATTATATAATTTAATTATTATTGTCTTCATTATTAATAATTTCATATGAAGGAGAAGGAAGTGTAAAAATTGATGGATTGGACATAAGATTTAGAGGATGAGTTGTGTCCCAAGTAGGATTTTCAATCCACATAGGAGGGTTGTAAGCAGATGAACATGTAGAAATCCATCGTGGAGAGAGAGGAAGATCGGGGTAAGGAACATTATAATAATCAAATTGGTAGTTAAAAAGAGCAATCGAACTACGAAGATGACTAATTTCATATTCATATAATTGAAATTGATAAAGAAAATTGCGGGAAGAACCACATAAATATTGAGACCATCCTCGAACAAGATTTCTTCTAAGATGGGAACATTCAGATACTAATTCTTCANATTTCAATAAGAAAACTTATCAAAATATATTTAAATTAGGTCAATAGAATGATAGTATAATGGTATGGTAAAAGATTTATAACTTATTCTATAATAATGATAATTATAGCAAAATAGTTAGTATTAATTTAATAATAAATACAGAAGATGCCTTCAATAAGCAAACAATTCTGTAGTGAAAAGACTGGTAAGCAGCCTACAATAAGCAACCACTTTATTTATTATTATTATATAATTTAATTATTATTGTCTTCATTATTAATAATTTCATATGAAGGAGAAGGAAGTGTAAAAATTGATGGATTGGACATAAGATTTAGAGGATGAGTTGTGTCCCAAGTAGGATTTTCAATCCACATAGGAGGGTTGTAAGCAGATGAACATGTAGAAATCCATCGTGGAGAGAGAGGAAGATCGGGGTAAGGAACATTATAATAATCAAATTGGTAGTTAAAAAGAGCAATCGAACTACGAAGATGACTAATTTCATATTCATATAATTGAAATTGATAAAGAAAATTGCGGGAAGAACCACATAAATATTGAGACCATCCTCGAACAAGATTTCTTCTAAGATGGGAACATTCAGATACTAATTCTTCATTATAACGAGATAATTGATAATTAGATGACCAAATAGCTCTATTATTATCAGTCAGAAGTTGGTAGCGATCTTGTAAAGTTTGTAATTGTTCACAAAGTGAAGATACTTCTATTTCAAGAGCAGTAAAATTAAATCCAACAAGGTGCTGATTAATATCTTTAATTTTTTCTTGTAGAAACATAATGACACCAATAATTGGATTGTTATGAGTAATGGCACGAATAAATCTATGTGTTCGAGGCATTTTAAAATTAATAAAAATTTATTAAAAAAAAAAGTCAAAAAAAATTTTTTGGAAAAATGGTTCTTTAAATAATTGTTGAAAAAAAAATACCCCTTAAAATAAATAAATAAATCCAAAAAAATAATAAATAAACAAGTTAAGACCGTGAAAGATACAAAAAAATAAATAAACAAATCTATAAATTAGAAAAGTTTATTTTGATTAACTAATTATAAATTATAAAATTATATAGTATCAATAATAAATCCAAAAAAATAATAAATAAACAAGTTAAGACCGTGAAAGATACAAAAAAATAAATAAACAAATCTATAAATTAGAAAAGTTTATTTTGATTAACTAATTATAAATTATAAAATTATATAGTATCAATAATAAATCCAAAAAAATAATAAATAAACAAGTTAAGACCATGAAAGATACAAAAAAAATAAACAAATCTATAAATTAGGAAAGTTTATTTTGATTAACTAATTATAAATTATAAAATTATATAGTATCAATAAGCCACAATATACGGAAGAACTTTTGTGTATAAATATAACCTGTCTTTAAACATATAATTTTTTTAGCCCAAGGTCATATCAATACGCAGCAAGGTTTAAAAAGTTAATCAGAAAAGGAGCCCCTGCTATGCAAAACGCAGAGAAACTTTATCATTTTAAGAAAGGCTTAAGAAAAGGAATGTTACCTATAATTAATATGCACAATCCTGAAGATATTGCAACAGTAATAGAATTAGCACAACATTACGAAGAGGCAGAAGATTTAGAAGAGGGATTAGAACCTGAGGAAAGCGAAGATGAAATCAAACCTAAACCTAAAACAAAAAAAAAGATCAAGAAAAAGAAATACGAAAGTGAATCCAGTAATGAAAAAACTCTTGTAAAGAAAAAGAAAGTCGAAAAGAAAGAGGTAGAAATAGACCCAATTAAAGAATTAACCAAGAAAATGAATGAACTCACTATCAAACTGGCAAAAACGGAAGGACCTCAATATAATAATAACATCAGACCAAGAAATTATGATATTAAATGTTATAATTGTGGAAAGAAAGAACACCTCAAAAGAGATCGTAGAAGTACAAATCAAAATAATAATTATAAAAATAATGGGTACTCTAATAACAATTTCAGAAATAACAATTATCAAACTAATTATTGGGATAACAATAATCGAAACAATAATGTACCAGAAAGAAATACCCCTAAAAATAATTTTGGGAATAATAATAATCAAAGAGGTAGTATATCAGTTCAATTTAGGAATAGAAATAATCAGAATCAAACCCCTGCACATTATGTAAGCATTGAAGATGGAAACGAATATGAAACCGATGAAGAAGATAGAGAAATCATTGCCTTATGGAATGAACAACTTGACAGTTTTGGAAATCCAAAAGAAACAAAGAAGAGACCTATTGAACCAGAATTAATATACGATTACAGAACTGACTCAAATAACAAGAAAAAGAAAGTCCAGATATCATCTTCAAAACCTAAACCAATGGAATGGACACCAACTAAAAATAATGTTAGGAAACTAATTATTAAAACCCCTGGAAAAGTAAAAAACGAAGAATATACACCTAAATTACTACAAGGACCAGAATTAGATATAGTAAAGAAACTAAGAGAACAGAAAATAGAAATAACTCTTCCACACTTATTCAAAATAAGTTCTAATGAAAAGAGAAAAGTAATTGAAGCATTAAGGAAACTGAAAGAAGTAGTAGCAAGATTCACAAATCAAGAAGATTCCTTAAGAACTACTACCTTGGAATGTGATATTATAGTTAATGGATACACAGTACTAGCCACAATAGATAGTGGAGTAACAACAAGTATCATCGCAAGGAACACAATGGAACAATTAGGATTTGACATCGAAGAAGCAACCAATTGTAAAATTATATCAGCTAATGGAGAAAAGACAGAATTGTTAGGAAAAATTAAAAACTTTCCCGTTGAAATTAATAATAAAATAATACCAATTAATATGGAAGTAATGGAAACAGGAGCATACCATATCTTATTAGGAAACGACTGGATGATGAAAGCTGGAGCATCATACGACTGGAGTAAACAAGAGTTAACATTAAATTGGAGAAACCAAGTTATAAAAACAACAGTATCGTATAAACAAAACAATACAATTTTAGAAAGTATCGAAGAAGAATACGAGAGTGAAGATGAAGAACAAATACAAGTTCTATTTCAAGAAAATTATATCAACTGACTACGCTCGGAAGAAATAAATGATGAAGAAAATAGCGATTTAGAAGACATAATGGAATTAAGAAACTCTTCATCACTAGACAAATACATATTAAAACCTGGAGATATCAAAAATGGAAAGTTAAATAAAGAACAACAAGAAACCTTCGATGAATTAATTAACAAATACAAAGACATATTCGCAGAAGAAATAAATCAATTAGGAAGAACAAATATTACACAACATAAAATAGAATTAGAAGAAGGAACCAAACCAATTAAACAACAATATTACAAAACAAATCCGATCGCAAGTAAATTTATACAAAAGGAAATAGATAAATTATTAAATAATGGAATTATCAAATCATCAAGAAGCCCTTGGACATCATCTGTAGTACTAGTAAAGAAGAAAGATGGAAAAACTAGATTTTGTGTAGATTATAGAAAATTAAATAGTGTAACCAAGAAGGACACATATCCGATACCTCAAATTAATAATATGTTAAATGAACTTGGAGGAGCACAATGGTTTACAACCCTGGATTTAGCAAGTGGATATTGGCAAGTAGAAATGGAACCAGAAAGTCAAGAGAAAACAGCATTCACTACCAAATATAGAACCTACGAATTCACTATAATGCCTTTTGGACTAACAAACGCACCAGCAACTTTTCAAAGGTTGATGAATGAAATATTAAACGACATGTTAAACAATGGAGTAATAGTTTATCTGGACGACATTAATATCTATACAGAAATTTTCAAAGAACACCTGGAAAAACTGGAAGAAGTTTTCAAACGAATAAGAATAGCAGGATTAAAAATAAAACCTAGCAAATGTCACTTTGCCAAACAAGAAATTATATTCTTAGGACATATAGTAAACAAAAATGGAATACTACCAGACCCTGAAAAGATAGAAAAAGTGAAGATCTTTCCAAGACCAACAACAGTAACACAAATTAGAAGTTTCCTAGGATTAGCATCTTATTATAGAAAGTTTATAAAAGATTTTTCAATAATAGCAAAACCGATTAATCAATTAGTAAAGAAAACGATACCATTTGTATGGACTGAGACCCAAGAAAATGCATTTAAAATCTTGAAACAAGCATTAATATCTCATCCAATATTGAGATACCCAGACTTTAACAAACCATTTTATTTAATGACCGATGGATCAGTAAAAGGATTTGAAGCAGTACTAGCACAAAAAGACGAAAATAGAAAAGATTTTGTTATAGAATTTGCAAGTCAAAGTATAGGAGATACTAAAAAGAATTACAACGCTACCGAATTAGAATTAAACACAGTAATATGGGCAATGGAAAAATTCTATTATTATTTAGGATACAGTCATTTTATATTAATAACCGATCACTCAGCAATGACTTATTTGAAAAACAATCCTATAAAAGAACTGAAAAGACGACTAGCAAAATGGTCTATAAGAATACAACCTTACAATTTTACTATTCAACATAGAGCTGGAAAAGAAAATACCAATGCTGATGTACTATCACGATTATAAAAATGGATGAAGAATTATATCAACAAATACTCTTATATATAAAAGATAACAAAATAGACGAAAACTTAGATGGAAAAGAAAAACAAAAGTTAATTAAGAAAACAAAGTATTTTCAAGTAATTAACGATTAGTTATACAAGAAACCTCGAAAAGAAAACCCTGAATTATTGAAAGTAATACGAAGATCAGAATTGGAAACACTAATGAAAATAATGCATGATCACCCGACTGGAGGACACATGAGAATAGAATCAACCTATAATAGAATAAAAGAAAGATATTATTGGAATCAAATGTTCGACGATATTAAAGAATACATCAAAACTTGTAGTATATGTTAAAGATTTGGAAAACCTAAAAGGAATGAACCATTACACTCTATTAAGGTAATACAACCTTACGAACGAATAAAAATAGATATAGTAGGACCATTACCTAAAACTAGAAAGAAAAATAAATATATGGTAGTAGCAATAGAATACCTCACAAAATGGGTAGAAGTCAGAGCTTTAGATAAGGCAACCGCAGAAAATGTAGCAGAATTCATATTTGAAGAAATAATATGTAGACACAGAGCACCTAAAATAATATTAACAGACCAAGGAAGTCATTTTAAGAACAAAATGATTGATGAATTGTACAACAAATTCAAGCTAGAACACAGATTATTATCACCTTATCACCCACAAATCAATGGATTAGTAGAAAGATTTAATAAAACCTTAACAACCATGTTAGCAAAAACAAATGACTTATTTAATTGGGATTTACACATACCATCAGTATTATTTGCATACCGAACGACCAAACACAGTACCACAAAATACACTCCGTTTTACTTAAACTATAGTCGCAAACCCGTATTACCCCTGGAAATAGACAACAAAAAGTCACTTGAAGATAACGAAATGAAATTAGAAGATTCAATATTAAAAAGGACATATGAATTAGAAGAAATGTTACCACAACATCAACAAAAAGCCAAGGAATTGATTAGATTATCTCAGGAGAAATCACAAAAACGTCACAGAAATAGAAAAATGAAGAAAGAAATTATCTATCAGAAAAGAGACCAAATATTAATGTATGACTCAAGATTAGATAAACAGTGGTCAGGAAAGTTAGATAAGAAATGGAAAGGACCATTCACAGTGGAGAAACGACTCGATAAAGGAAGTTATATCTTATCGAACCAATTTGGATTAATGAAGAAACTAATACATTCAGATAGATTGAAATTATATCGAAACAGAGAAACATGGAAACCTCACATTATCATATAAACAAACCGGAGAAGTTAAATTAAAAAGAATCTTGGAAGAGAAGTACAAACTTATCAGAAACACTTGACCAAGATAACAACCACCTGAAATAAACAAAGACAGATAAGAAAACAGTTGACCAAAACAAAGTAACAGAAGATAAAAGAGTCAGAACGCCAAAGTAAACAAACCAATACTTATAAAAAGGAAGTAAATTCGACCTTCTGAAAAATATTCAGATCAATGAAAAATCTACAAAACAAAAGACCAAAGAACAGAAACCAAATCTTTAAAGAAACAAACACTGAAACTCACCAATTGAAAAATATTAATAAAAACTTACAAAAAGAATCCTCAATATTAAAGAAACAAAATAATGTCTTACGGAAAGAGATTCGAATCCTCAAATTACAGTTACAAATGGCAATCATCGAAACTCTGCAATAGGTGTGGAAGGAAACTCGAACAACACAAATTCTCAACGAGTGTAAATAGAAAGTGCGACTATCCTAGGTATGTAAAAAATAGCTCAAGAAAGTGCGGATGCAAACGAACTCCCATATATGAAATGGCGTTACGACAGAAAGATGAAAGAGACCCAGACTACAGAATGGATACTCACTGTTGTTTCTGCAAAAGAGCAACCAGACTGGTAGATCTTAAACCCCTGAAAGTTGGAGAAGGATGGCATGAAAGATGCTATGGATGCAAAAAGAAAGGAAGAAACGAAGTACCTGAGAGAGAAGAATTATATGACTATAGAGGAACTCAATTAGAAAAACGTGAAAGATCTTACAGTTATGAGAGAAATTACGAAGGAGAGTTTTTCAAGAAAGCCAAAATCACCCCTGCAACGAATGTATATGCCAATGGACCAATCTATAATCCTGAATATAAAAAAGAAACAGTAAAGGAAAATATCGACTGGGCCAATGATACAGAAGAACAAATCTTAAAGAAAGCCGGACTAGACAACAAAGGAAAAGGAAGAGTCCAAGACTGGAAAGAAGCCGAACAAAGAAAACGAACCGAGTACTACACCCAACAATGTCAATTCTTTGATCACAAGAAATTAAAAGATGAAAACATTCATCTCTTCGACGCAAATGTAACCATGATTCACGACAAAAGAAACTGTCCCTATGGTACCCTGAAATACAATGAAGCAGGAATTGAGTACAAAATCTGTACCTGTTACAGAAAACAAAGTAAATATTGTTTCGAACATAATCACAAAACCAACCCCTGTAAATGTGCACCTAGAGTATTTTGGAAAATTAGATCTTTCGCCGGAGAGAAATGTAAATGGGAACAATGCATGAATTATAATGAATATCTACACTGCGAACACCTATATTGTTGGAAACATGAAAGATATTGGTTCAATAAATATTCAAAATGTGAAGATTGTAGAAAAGAAAATAAAATCAAAGAGGATAAATATTGGCAAGACCTCGCATTCAGATGTGTAATGCAATGGAAGACAACGACCCGAGAAGTAAAAATGGCAGAAAGAATATCAACCCCCCTGGAAGAACAAGTAATAAATAATGAACAAGCAGAAAAAGAAATTAAACAGATATTAGGAGTACTGATTGATGAGAAATCAAGAGAAACGCGAATCACAGAAGATACACTTCAAGCTTAGGAACAAGTGACCAACCTAGAAATGGAAATTGAAGAGTTAAAACAACAATTAGAACAATTACGAATGATAAACCAGGATCAGAAAGAGCGAATTAATAAACTAAAAAATGTAAATCAAAACCAACAACAAGAACTAAACGAAGAACAAAATCGAGTGAAAATACTTATCAAAGAAGTAGAGAAACATCAACCAGTAGAACCCATAATTTGGAAGAAGGAAACATCAGTATTTCACTGCAGAAATTGTAAAAAAAATGGGGAAAATTACGAATATTGTGTCCCAAGTACAATACTATATTACAAAGTCCTGTATAATAATAAAAGAACTGTAAGAGAAGAAAAAGAAAAAGAATTAAAAGAATACGACGACTTATTTAAGGTATACCAAAAGCAAGAAGAAGAAAAACAGGACGAAATAATAATTAAGGATCAAAACACATTTGAAGAAATATTAGCAGAATTTGACAAAATAATTAACCCAGAATTAGTTATTAACCCTGAAATTGTATGCTGAAGAGCTAAAATGAATACTAAATAAAGATTAAAACCACGTGAATAGCACGCGTACGGTGAAAGTCCGAAAATTATAAAAACCCTGGATATTCTACTCAGAAGAAAACAGAAATCGAAATGACAACACTCAACAAGATAAAAATAATTGAATATACAACAACAGTATTCTACGATAAGAAAACGAAGAAAATATGGGTTAGCAAGAGAACAAATCCAGACAAAGAATTTTAAGAACACTGGCAATCTCCTGGAGGACATGTAGAAGAATCAGATATATCAGCGAAATGGGCAGCAAGAAGAGAAGTACTTGAAGAAACTGGAATATATTTAAAGTTAGAAGAATTAAATTATTGGAGAACCTAACACTATTATAAGGAAGATCAATGGAGGATTGTCCACTGTTACAAAGCAGAAATAAAAGGAATACTAAACTTAACAGAACCACAAGAAATGACACATTGGGAATTAAAGAAAAGTAAAGAAATATTGAAAGGACCAATGATCGACTCATTAAAAGATATTATCAGATACCCCAAAGAAAATGAAANACACATTTGAAGAAATATTAGCAGAATTTGACAAAATAATTAACCCAGAATTAGTTATTAACCCTGAAATTGTATGCTGAAGAGCTAAAATGAATACTAAATAAAGATTAAAACCACGTGAATAGCACGCGTACGGTGAAAGTCCGAAAATTATAAAAACCCTGGATATTCTACTCAGAAGAAAACAGAAATCGAAATGACAACACTCAACAAGATAAAAATAATTGAATATACAACAACAGTATTCTACGATAAGAAAACGAAGAAAATATGGGTTAGCAAGAGAACAAATCCAGACAAAGAATTTTAAGAACACTGGCAATCTCCTGGAGGACATGTAGAAGAATCAGATATATCAGCGAAATGGGCAGCAAGAAGAGAAGTACTTGAAGAAACTGGAATATATTTAAAGTTAGAAGAATTAAATTATTGGAGAACCTAACACTATTATAAGGAAGATCAATGGAGGATTGTCCACTGTTACAAAGCAGAAATAAAAGGAATACTAAACTTAACAGAACCACAAGAAATGACACATTGGGAATTAAAGAAAAGTAAAGAAATATTGAAAGGACCAATGATCGACTCATTAAAAGATATTATCAGATACCCCAAAGAAAATGAAACAAAGATAATCATTATTGAAGGAAGTTGTGGAGCCAGAAAATCAACATTAGCGAAGAAATGCAAGGAATATTATAAGAAACAGTGATTATTAACGACATTAATAGATGAATCATTTATCACACAAGATCCTGAACAAAAGTTAAAGAAGTACGCAGAAAATTTAAAGAAATATAGAAAGAACGAAATTACAGAAAAACAAATGGAATTATTAGCAATAGAATGGGAAAAAGAAATCAGAAATAAATGGATGTCACAAATATACTTTCAAGTAACCAATAATCTAACAGGAATGAAACCAGCTATTATTATAATGGATAGAAATTTATGGTCTACAATAATTTTTATGAAAAACAAGATAAAAGAAGGATTCTTTACAGAAGAAAGTTTAGACAAGATCACTGAAAATTATAAATACTGGAGATTCTTTACACGAGAAGCATTAGTAATTTGGTGGAACACTCCAACCGAAGAAATTATAAAAAGACTGATAAAACGCAACAGAGGAGGAGAAGGAGATTTGGAATATTTCAGAAATTTAATCGAAACATATAAAGAATATATGCCAGAAGTATATCAAAATATTAAAGTAATCAACAGAGAAACTTTAGTAACAATAGAAAAATTAGACGAATTATTACCCGGAATACTGAATGAAAAGAGAATTAGAAATTGAACAAAATCTCAGCGAATATAACGATATGTTACCAAAGAAAAGAAAAAGAACCGAAAAAGAAATAATAATTGAAAACTATAACCTGGATGAAGTAAAAGCAACAAAAGAATGGACAGAAAAGACCTTCAAGATACTAAATACAAGAATTAAAGGAGATACCCTGGAAGAAAAAGCAGTACAGATATTGAGAGCACAAAATATTACCACAACAATGACAAAAGCTTATCTATTAAAAGAAGATGAAAGAAAATTGAGACTACGAAAAATCATAGGAGATGGAGGAATTGATTTATTTGGAGAAATAGTAATACAAAACCAAACACTGCAATGGATAACACAATGTAAGATGACAAAACAACTGGAAAATGGTACGATAAATGAAATGAAAGGATTACTATCATCGAGACCTAATACCATAGGAATCATTATTCATGGAGGAAATAAAAGTAAACAGATTGAAAGTATGATCGAAACAGCAAATAGTGACATATTTGTATGTCATATCGAGGAATTACATATGATAAGAAATCAAATTGAAGCAAAAAGTATACAACAAGGAATCCGTACAATAGCAATGACACAAATGAAAGTAGAAGAAATGGAAGAAGTCGAATTCGATATATTTGGAAGAATCACAAAGGCAAAACAGATCAAAAACGTAGATATACAAACATGGGGATCACAATCAAAATAATATATAAACCCTGAATTAAGACCTAAGTGATGAAAAGAAAATGGATATAAGTAAAATAATCAATAAAGAAAACCCAAAACGAAAAGGAACAATCAGAATGGAATACCCAACGAACGAATCGAATAATAGAAGAAGACGACACCTGAATTAGAAAGAGAAAAGACGAGAAAAAGCACTAAGGTGGAAAGCTTTAAGAATTGAGCTGACCAAAGAAGAAAGAATAGAACTCGAAAACCTGAACTTTGTAAAAGTAATCGCTAAAAGAAGAAGTATCCAATAAGAAGGAAACTCACAAGTCAAAATGAGGACATTTTGATTAAGTGAGGGAAAACTGTTACTGAAGAGAATTACCATGGTCAAAATATATCAAAACACATGACCATAATATTAATTAATCCTGTATTTTAATAGAAATTATTATATATTAACGGAAATAGTAATATCAATATAATAGTCTTATTTTAACATCTAACAATAATTAGCAACATTTATCAACATATATTTTAACAAGTCAAATAGTTTTAGTTACACAAATTATAGTAACACAAGTCACATGTTCACGTGATATGGTTACACAAATATTATATAATTATTAACATTTATCATTAATTAATATTACTTAGTATTAATTATTATTACATAGTATTCATTAGTATTAATTATTAGTATAATATATATTCTATATTTAGTAAGTCATATGGTAAATATATTAGTCAATAGTATTCGTGCACAGTAAGGCACAATAATGACACAGTAATGTGTTTGCCCTATATATACCCTCCGTATTCGACTTGATTCCTATAGTTTTTGAGTTAGTTTTGAATAGTTCTGAGTTGTAGNGTCAAAATACTAATCGTTGAGTTTCGAAAGCTTACACAAATATCAAAAAACGTAACATTAAACTTCGAAGGTTTTCGATTTCGCAATATACGTATCGAAATTTAATTGTAAATTTCGATTTCGGAGGTTTGCGACACAATCAAAGATCTTCGAAATCTAACGTTAACGATATAACTTCGAAAACTTTCGAATTAATATAATTACTGATGAAGTCAAATAGTTTAGTTACACAAATTATAGTAACACAAGTCACATGTTCACGTGATATGGTTACACAAATATTATATAATTATTAACATTTATCATTAATTAATATTACTTAGTATTAATTATTATTACATAGTATTCATTAGTATTAATTATTAGTATAATATATATTCTATATTTAGTAAGTCATATGGTAAATATATTAGTCAATAGTATTCGTGCACAGTAAGGCACAATAATGACACAGTAATGTGTTTGCCCTATATATACCCTCCGTATTCGACTTGATTCCTATAGTTTTTGAGTTAGTTTTGAATAGTTCTGAGTTGTAGAATTTTGTAAGAAATAAAAATTGTCTTATAATAAAATTTTAATAATTCAAACTCCAAGAAATCACTTATAAAAATTAACCTGTAAATAAAATATTGAAAACATTTATTTAATAAAATACTTTATTAAATAAACCCTGAAATTCTGGAATAAATAATCTAATATTATAATTAATTAATGAAAAGATTATTGATGTTATGAGATTTATTGCTTGATTGCTTAATTGTATAACATTATAATTCTTGAGTTAATAATAATAATATTACCTGGAACTCTTGGATAATATCATGGAAATAAAGGAGAAGTTGAAATGTTAACGTCGAATGTAAATGGAGAATTTTATTATCTTAAAGATAATAAACAATGTAATAATAATAACGATAACGAAACATTGGAGAGAAGTCAGGATACCGGATAAAGATCTTGTGAATAAAGGAATCTAAGGACAACAGAATGAAGAAATAACCAAATAACGAATAAAGGATACTTGGATATAAAAATCATGGAATAACCGATAAATAATCAACGAAAGGTCTGATTCCCTTTCTAAAATAACTGAATCAGTGGTGCCTTCTAATCAACAGTCTTGTACCTATCGGGAAAGGACTATAAACTCCTAAAAGAACCGTAAAGTCACTCTTAGAATTATGTCCTACAAAAAGGCAGGTGACACCGGTCAAAAAAAATCAACCCGGCTAAACCTATGTTTTAAAATCAACTTAGCCAGCTTAGTCAGCTAATACTGGTTGAATGAACAAAAATCGGAATCCTATTGATGGCGCAAATATGCATAAATCGGACATCCTATTTGTGAAAATTCATAAATCAGAAATTCCTATTTATAAATTGGAAAAAATCGACTACCTATATTTAATAAATCTTAGCAAATTTAGCTATCAATCGGAATCTTATTCATAATAAAACCATCCTATTTTTTTCCATTTGACTAGTATAAAGTCAAAATTTCTTAATATAGAAATAAAATTTATAAGCACGTCTTGTAAAAATCATGTGAAAGTTATGTGTGTTAATTAGTATTATCATCTTCATTTCTCCTATATTATTATTTTTTTTTCAATATCTAATGCTAAATTATTATTATTAAAATCACTATCATTACTATTTTCTATATCTAATATTAAAGTATGATTATCATTATTATTATTATCCCTCTCACCTATACGTGTTGCCCAAATCCCAAATAATTTGGGATTTGGGACGCCAAAATGCACAAATTACTAGTACAGTGAACCCTCTATAAATGCACCCTCTATAAGTGCATCCCTTCTTAAATGCACCCTTTAATCCAGTCCCATGTTGGGGAATTATTGCTAAGTGCACTCCCTCTTATTTTGCACGGTGCAATGATTTTTAGATCCCCGCTTATATTAACATTATCCTCCGTAAATGCACCCATGTGATTTTAAATCATGTGAGATGATAATCTAAATCAAAAAAAAAAAACTTCATTGCTCCGTTACTCTGTTGCTCTGTTGCTCTGTTGCTTCGTTCTACTTCGTGGTAAGTTTTTTTTTCTTTGAATTTGTTTTTCTATTCCAAGTTAAATATAATTAACTAATTATTTTTTTAAAAATATTTTTATAAAAAAAGAACCCACCGTTCCGTCATCTGTTTCGTCGCTTTTGCCATTTTGTCAATTTGCCGATTTGCCGATTGAGTTTGTATTTATTTTTATTATTTTTTAATTAAAAAAAAATAAAAATAAAATTATTTATTTATTTTAAATATAAAAATAAAAATAAAAATAGAAAAGGACCTACCATTCTGTCATCTGTTTTGCCGTTTTTGCCGATTTGCTGATTTGTCGATTTGCGGGTTTGTAAATGTTTATTTTTTTATATTTTCTTTAGTTAAAAAAAATAAAAATAAAAATATTTATTTATTTATTTTAAATATAAAAATAAAAATAAAAAATAGAAAAAGACCTACCATTCTGTTATCCGTTTCATTGTTTTTGCTGATTTGTCGATTTGTCGATTTGCGGATTAAGTTTGTACGTGTTTATTTTTTATATCTTTTCGGTTAAAAAATAAAAATAAAAATAATTAATTAATTATTCTTTTTTAAAATATAAAAATGGAATAAAAAACTTACTGTCAGATCTTTAATCCATCAAAATGAGTTCATCAAAAGTAGTAAAAAAAAAGATTACTTTAACTGATGCTCAAAAATATGAATTATGNCACAAAAACGACATAAATCAGTAACATTTCCTGAACTTGAACTAGCACTTAAGGAGTTTATTTTAAGCTATCAACATAGAGTTATTCTTAGTGATTCTATTTTAATTGAGAAGGCAAAATTACTGGCAACAGGATTAGGTGTTCCTGAAAATACATTATTATTTTCTTCTGGTTGGTTATATGGTTTCAAAAAACGTAATGGAATTCAACAAGAAAAGCTTCATGGTGAAGCAGCATCTGCAAATGAAATTGCTATCGAAGAGGCACTTCCATTATTACAAGATAAATGTGGAAATTATTCTCCCGAACGAATTTATAATATGGATGAAACTGGTCTTTTTTATAGGTATAATATAATTTTATTTTATAAACTTGATTATTTTATATTTTAACTTTATATAAATTTGTTATTATGTATTTATTTTATATATAGATTAGAACCAGATCGTACATTGGCAACACGTCGACTTTCTGGACGTAAAAAAAATAAAGAACGGCTTTCAATAGCATTGTGTACAAATGCAGATGGATCACACAAATTACCACCATTAATTATTGGAAAATATGCAAATCCCAGATGTTTTAAAACAATTAATATTCATAATTTACCAATAATTTATCGACATAATTCTAAAGCTTGGATGCTTACTACTTTATTTCAAGAATGGCTTTGTGATTTTGATCATAAAGTTGGAATAAAACATAATGGACAACGTGTTTTATTATTATTGGATAATTGTGGAAGTCATAAAATTGAAGGCCTAAATCTTTTACATGTTGATATTCAGTTTTTACCTCCAAATACAACTTCACGAATACAACCAATGGATGCTGGAATTATTATGTCTTTTAAAAGACATTATCGTAATTATCATATTCGGTAAGTTTTAGTATTTAAATTATATAAAATTTATTTAATTTATTTGATTAAATTTTTTAATTATTTTATATACATAGATGGATTTTAGAGCAAGTTGAAACTGGTCAATTTATACAAGATTTAAAAATGGATGTTTTGCAAGCAATTCGTTTTATTATTCCAAGTTGGGATGAAATTACAGTTGAAACAATTTGTAATTGCTGGAATCATACAAATATTCTTGTTTTTAATGATCTTAATGATGATTATTATGATAATAATAATGAATTAACAAATAATATTTCTAAAAATATTCAAGCACTTCACCTTCCTAATGCAATGGATGTAGAAGAATTTCTTTTTGTACCAGAAGAAGACATTGTTTATGAACTTTTGGAGGATGATAAAATTATTACAGAACTTGTTGACATTTTTAAAAATTCAGAAGAAAATATTGAAGAATCAGATGATAGTATTGAACCAGTTACTATTGATATTAATGTAGCATTAACAAGTTTAGAAAATGTACAAATGTTTTTATTTCAGCAGGAAAATTCAGAAAAATATATTAAATTAGCAAATACAATTGAAAAATTTATAAAAACCAAAAAATTTAATATGACACAACAATCTAGTTTAGATGACTTTTTTTTTAATCAATAATTGCTTTAATTATATAATAATAATTAAATAAATATAATATAATTAATAAAATAAATAATAATATCACATTAAAATATTTTTTAATAATATTTTTTATAAATGCACCCCCTTTATAAATGCACCCTAATGCTCATTCCCCGAGGGGTGCATTTATAGAGGGTTCACTGTATTTGGGATTTGGGATTTGGGATTTTGACAAAAAATACTAATTATAATTTGGGATTTGGGATTTCGGCATTTGGGATTTCGGTATTTGGATTTTGAATTTGGGCGGCAGGTATACTCTTACCTAATCTAAAGTATTATTATATCTAATACTAAATTTTATTATTAAAATTATTACTTTTATTTAATTCTAGATTATTATTATTTTCATTATGTAAGTTATTAAAATTAGAAGACAAATTATTTCATTGATTTAAGTCTTTTTCTTTTTCTTATTGTCCTAATAATAAAAATTATTTAATTATTTAATATTTAATTATATTTAATTATTTAATTATCCAATCATTTAAATATTTAATTATTAAATTATTTAATTATTTAATATTTAATATTTAATTATTAAATTATTTAATTATTTAATATTTAATAATTTAATATTTAATTATTAAATTATTTGATTATTTAATTATTTACAAGATAATTAAATATATTTACCTCAAAAAAAAAGTTCCAGTAGGACCATTATAAGATATAAATTGGTCTAGATTTTTCTTGGACCATCTACATTTCATCAATAATAAACTTGATAAGATATTTGATCAAAAAAATATTTGTATACTTCATCATTTTCATTGTTATTTTTATTTAATTAATAAAAAATAAAAATATCTCGCTACATTGCTAATTAATAAAAATTCCTCATGCTACTTTGCCATTTTTTTAATAAAAAAAATCGGCTAAAAAAATCAAAAAATTACCCTATATAGTATCAACTTGGCCGATTTTTTGAAAATCGGCTGACTAAGCCAGCTAAATCGGCTAAGTCAACTAATGACCTTTCGGCTTCGAACACCTGCAATCCAGGGACACGTAAAAATTATTTGGATTATTTCGAATATTTATTTGGAAAATCGCAAATATTTGGATAAATTTGGATAAAATTTTACAACTAAAAACCATAAATTTTATTAACCTAAGTTATAAAATACATCATGTTTAATATCTTAAGTGATTCGGTACTTAAATTTTGCCTATTATTACTAAGAATATTATTGTAAACTGAAAAACTCCGTTCTACAGCTNTTGATAAAGATAATTTCAAATAGCGTATAGTGGCTTTATTTTGCCAGCCAATACTTATATTACAAAACTTGCAAAAAAGTTTATTATTATCTGTGAAAAGATCCTCTGAAAATTCTCGTGCCCGTGAACAAGGGCGATTTATACCAATTTTGACAATTTTGATTGGCCTAAAATCATATGGTTAGTTTCGCCCTAAAAATATTTGGATTTACATGGAAAATTTTCAAATATTTGTATAAGTTTGGAATATGCTAGAATATTTGGATTTACATGGGCAAATTTGGTACCAAATTTTTACGTGTCCCTGCTGCAATCCTCTACAGATGAAGGTGTCCTCCGCTATGCTCCGGACAATAAAACCCATTCGGTCAAATTTATTTGATATATTACGAATAACAGGGGATAATATATGTGGGGGCAGAGACGAATAAAGCCTGCCGGAGTATCTTAAGGATTTGGCTAAAATATATATATAATCGATCAAACTTATACCTAATTTGATAACTTGGTTTTCGCCCACACTAGTCAAATACAGATCTGATTGACAGTATGACCGAAGAATTGCGTAAGTGTCATATGTTATATAAATACCCCAGACTGATAATTTTTTAATCTTAACATTTTTAGATTAGTTTATATCCGCAGTTCATCCGCAATTCATGATATATACAAATCGAAATGTCTATTCATTCAAACGGTCGTCAGCTAAGGTCATTATTTTATACTTTACTGAAAAATTAGGTTTAACCTTTGTTTTTTAACTCCGGATTCTTGCATTTGCAGAAATATGGCCGAAATAGTATTATCTTGTTTTGTTTTAGGTCCTAATTGTGCTTTATCAGTTGACATTTGCGAAAAAAATGAAATATCCCATAATCATTACGTTTCTATTAACAATCTCACCATCGATCATCTCAAGACACTGATATGGAATAAAATAAAGAATTGGCGTAATATGGAAAATGTCAAGGATTACAATGAATTAGTACTTTGGAAAGTTGAAGTTCCTCAGGAAAAACTTAATAATTCTCTTACCATACCTGAAATTGAACAGCTCGGAGGTAGGGAAATGAAGACTATTAGTAAGTTTAGGAAGTTTTTTCCAGAAGGATGCGTACCTCCGGNATCCGCAATTCATGATATATACAAATCGAAATGTCTATTCATTCAAACGGTCGTCAGCTAAGGTCATTATTTTATACTTTACTGAAAAATTAGGTTTAACCTTTGTTTTTTAACTCCGGATTCTTGCATTTGCAGAAATATGGCCGAAATAGTATTATCTTGTTTTGTTTTAGGTCCTAATTGTGCTTTATCAGTTGACATTTGCGAAAAAAATGAAATATCCCATAATCATTACGTTTCTATTAACAATCTCACCATCGATCATCTCAAGACACTGATATGGAATAAAATAAAGAATTGGCGTAATATGGAAAATGTCAAGGATTACAATGAATTAGTACTTTGGAAAGTTGAAGTTCCTCAGGAAAAACTTAATAATTCTCTTACCATACCTGAAATTGAACAGCTCGGAGGTAGGGAAATGAAGACTATTAGTAAGTTTAGGAAGTTTTTTCCAGAAGGATGCGTACCTCCGGATGAAACTATCCATATAATTGTACGTCCTGTCACCACTGGTAAGTAAATGTTTTACCTTTCAAACAAGAAAATTTGCAGTTACTTCATATCTCATCATTTTATTCGATCAGGAAAAAGAAAACTAGAAGGAGCGGACGAGAAAAGTGAAGGCCAAGAAAGTAAAAAAATGAAACTATTGGGTGTGTATAATTTTTAGAATTTCATTTTAAAACCGAACATCAATCATCTTAACATTCATAATTATTTCTTAGCAACTGCTAATAAAATCATGGAGGGCATAATGAAACTTTCCGATAATTTTGAAGTTTACTCAGACCCGAAAAATTTCCTTTCATTACCATTCCCATATCCTGGTGAAGTTAAACCAGTAGATAGGTTTGCTATTAACGATGATGGCTTTTTCACCTTCATGGGAAGAAAAAAATTCAGCGATGTTTTAAGTGAAATCATCACTTTAAAATCTGATACCGGTTATATGGAAATGTTTATTTATGGTACAGTTGGGTATGGAAAGTCTCACATTCTCACAGCAATAGCTTGCTTTCTTCTCCGGAGCGGAAAACGTGTTGTATATCTTCCCGATTGTCGCAAACTGGCTGTAAACCCAATAAAATACGTTAAATCAGCCTTATTTCTCACCTACGTGAATGATAATGCGAAAATAAACGAAATTAATGCCTTTAAAAGTTTTGATCAAATTATAGAATTCTGTTATTCAAGAGTTGAAAAGTTATATTTTATTGTAGATCAAATGAACGCTCTGGACGAATATAATGATACTGGAATTAACACAGATTCAAAGCAAAAAATTAAAGGGGATATTGATCAAATGTGCTGGAGCCATTTTTATATTAAGAGCTCTTCGGCAAACAACCATGCAGTATTTCATCTTAAGCAAAAACAGACTAATGAAAAGAAAATTACACTTTATGGAGGATTCGATAAGGTAATATTAAGATGCTATATGTTGTGAATCTTCTACGTATTAATGTAATATTCAATTTAGGAGGAGATGGAAGAGTGGTGGAAGAAGCATAATTCCGTTTTGCCAACAATGAATGAAAAGCAGAAGAATCAAGTTGAAGACATCACGGGTAGTATTCCGCTCTTCTTAAACATTTTGCTAGAATCTGGTCACAAAAATTTTGAAGAGGCATTGGGCTACTTAAATAATCAATTAATATCAAAGATAAAAAAACCGATGACGAACTTTTCGGACAATATAAAGGAAGGAAGGAAGGAATTGTATGTATTTTTGGTTTGCTTCGTGATTTGTAAACTGTATGAAAACTGACTTCCCTATTTACAGTCACGTCGGATTGATGTCATTGTTCCTGGCAAAAGGATATCCTCCAAGTGGTTATGGAGACAGTGATTTCGATCATCGTTTCTTCTACATTAAAGATGATGATGAATGTCATTACGTTTGTGGGATGGCACGAGATTGCATGGCTAATTATCTCTATGAAAAGAAGCGAATGGAAATATTCATAGATACAAAGTGGATCAGTTGCATAGAGCATTTCAAAAACAACCCATCGGTTAAAGGATTTTTTATAGAGAAGGCGTGTATTGCTAGTATTTTTAAGAATGGAATTATGGCGAATCGTGTAAATTTTAAACCTAACGATATGGAATTTTTTTATGATGAAAAAGAAATCAAATTTTCATCGAATGAAGGGAAATGTATACTTTACTTACCACGCCGTTGGAACCAAGAGGCTATTGATGGTTTACTGATTTCGAAATCAAAAAATAAATTGAATGTTGCCCCAATACAGATTACCTTTGATATGAGTAGTCATTCAGATTCCGAGGGTATATTTTTCTCCAGTATTTGGCCAAATTTAAAATCAAATTTATCAGGCTTCGAGGATGAATTAGAGATAATATTCATATGGATTACAAGTGAAAGTGCTACAGATGTGAAAGTGGACATGAAGTCTAAAAAAATACGGAATAAAACTTTTGAAATTAATCCCGAATACACTCAGGTAGTAATGGGATTTGGAGATGTCAACAGAGATATTAATCAGTATCTATCTTAGTCACAGTAGTTTACTTATTGTACGCCACACGCCCATTCACAAAAGTTAATAATGTTTAGAATATTTGATCTAAAAAATTCTACATTTATGAAACAATAAAAAGTTTTATTTTGTGTTGACCTTCTAATTTTTTCATTTATCATGATAAAACTAAAAAATGAAATTATAAAATGNGTATTGGGGTCGGAGGTGGAGATATAATTTTTCGTAGATAAATAAATACTACGGCGATAATAACGTAAATTATTGTATTTTCCGGGATAACAGAATAAATCATCTCCATTGTTATTATGCCTCGGTTGTATGATTCGTAAGTCACGATTACGGCAATGAAAATCGCAAATAAAAAATTATCGGGAATGTTGAGTTGCATTTTGCAGTAGATAAATTGGTTATTCGATTAATTGTTTGATTGTTATATTGCGCAATGATATTTTTGATGCTTTGTTAAAGACGAACCTGCGAATTCGACCCACTGAGATAATGCATGTTTTTATACATTAAAACCCAGAATCAGCTATCCATAGCATTGGTTCTTTATTTTTCGTACTAAATCGAAGTAATAAATTACCAGCGAACACAAAATATGACGACTTCGTGCTATATTGCAAATCGGGTGATCGTTCACCTATAAAATCATCTTTGCGTATATCGACAATTTCCCATGTATCACTCGAATTTTGTTTGTTACTTAATTTAGCGCAATGAGTCCTATTTCGGAATAACAGTCATGTGAATTGTCGGCGATTTTTGAGTAAATTAAATTATGCAGATCGTCGATCACTTTTTATATGATTTTTTATCGTTTTTGAACATCACGAATAAGTGAAGTGTGTAACATTATTAAAATACATAAATATTTAATTCATGAAAAATGATTATCGGGTTTCTAATAAACTTTGAAAGTTAAAAAATCCCGTCGTTTAAAAGGATCTCAAACAAAAAGTTCACTTATTTGTTGAAATTTTAATAATTAATTGTAACGAGAAAGATTTAATTTATATTTTATTAANTCTTTATTTTTCGTACTAAATCGAAGTAATAAATTACCAGCGAACACAAAATATGACGACTTCGTGCTATATTGCAAATCGGGTGATCGTTCACCTATAAAATCATCTTTGCGTATATCGACAATTTCCCATGTATCACTCGAATTTTGTTTGTTACTTAATTTAGCGCAATGAGTCCTATTTCGGAATAACAGTCATGTGAATTGTCGGCGATTTTTGAGTAAATTAAATTATGCAGATCGTCGATCACTTTTTATATGATTTTTTATCGTTTTTGAACATCACGAATAAGTGAAGTGTGTAACATTATTAAAATACATAAATATTTAATTCATGAAAAATGATTATCGGGTTTCTAATAAACTTTGAAAGTTAAAAAATCCCGTCGTTTAAAAGGATCTCAAACAAAAAGTTCACTTATTTGTTGAAATTTTAATAATTAATTGTAACGAGAAAGATTTAATTTATATTTTATTAATTCGCGGTTTGCGTAACAACCGGTCAAATTTATTTTAGGAAAAAGGGCGATATTTCCGATTTACAGTATATAAGATAATGAAGGGTCGTACAATAAAAATCTGGTGATTTTTATTTTTAAAGTAGACTTTGTTCAAATTAAGAAAGTGGTGCTATGTGAACAATTTCCTTTTCAAAAAAAAAATTCCCTAATATAGCATTTCTACACTGGCCATTTTTCTAATATTTCTAATTCTAAATTCTAATTAAAATTCAGAATTAGAATTAGAGGTAGAAATAGAAGGAAAAAATTTTACCTCAACGAACGGAGGTTAATTAAATATTATTTTTTTTTTCTTTGTTAAAACAAAAAAAAACAACAATAAATCATGAGATAAGAAGCACGAGAATTATTATTTATAAATAAAAAATAATAATAAATAAAATTATTATAAATAAATAATAAATAAAATTACTATTATAAATAAATAATAAGCGTGAAAGTAAATAATAAGCATGAGGCTTATTGTTACTAAATAAACAAAAAAATGTGGTGATAAAATTCATTTAAATAATTGATTTTCTTCAACAAAAAAAAGTTTTTTTTCACCTAAAAGTCAATTTTTTTCAACAAAAAAAAGTTTTTTTTTTCATTTAAAAAAAAAATTAATTCTTTTCTACAAAAAAAAAAGGTTTTTTCATTTAAAAAAATGTCATAATTTAAACACAATTTGTTATATTGATCAATACATCAAAAAATACAAAAACAAACTTAATGGTAAATGCTGTTGGTATTTCTTTTTTTTTTCGCATAATTAATAAATAAATGTAATGTGTTGTTTCGTTTTTTTTATTATACTCAATTTATGAAAAAACATAATTTTAATAGTAATATGCATTATTTCATAGACTCATGTTCAGAAAAAAATAATTGTAGTAGCGATTATACTTGCATACTAAATTATTTTGGGATCCCGAAATTGCAATTTTGGGGAAAAAAGTCGAAATAGTTTTTCATAGAAGACAAAATTATTTTACTTAAAACCCGAAATTTTTTGACCACCCAAATAAATTCCTTAATTAAAAATACATATAATTAGGTACTTTTTTTATTTCCATATATAGAATAGATTTTGCATAAATCTCAAAAAGTCGAAATACCTCAAAAATCCAAAATCAATTTTGGAAACATGTATAGTAGCGATATTGTTATTTCACAGACAATTTCTTAATAAATTTCATGACTAATTATATATATCAAAGTTCAAAGAAATTATCTTTTAAACTTAATTGCTCAATAGATAAAATTTGCAATAATAATAAAAAAATTAATGAAATTGTTAAAACTTGAATTTCAACTAGAAAAAAAAATCAATAATCACATTTGTTTTTAATTAAAATAACTTTGCATAATTTTCATGTATATTTTACTTAAATAAAAAATCCCAATAATCCTACAAATGCACTTGTAATTTGTAATTTTTGTATAAGAAAATATAGTGACTTAGGAACAACTCAAGTTAAATCTGATTGTTATACTTCAAATCGTGCATGTTTATGTCATAACTATTTGACAAAGTGTTCTAATTTTCATGAATATAATACACCCGAAGAAGTACAAAAAATTTTGAATTTATCAGTACCAGAGGATAAAAAAAAGTGTAAAGATTTAAATGAAAATAATGATGATATGTTATGTATAAGATAATTTTAATTTAATTAATTTATTATTTTCAATGATATTATAATTATTTTTTCTTAATAGATAATATTGAAATTAATAAAATTAAACGACAAAAACTTTTTACACAAATTACACAAACTAGTATTAGCAATTTTGTATATCATCCAATATTAAAAAATAATTATTTACTCTTTGAACAATTGTTACTTCGTATGATAATATCAAATAATTTACCATTTACATTTGTAGAAAATAAGGAATCGATTATTATTTTTGAATTTATTTCACCTGGAATTCAGTTATTAAAACATAAAGCTATATTAGGAAAAATTTTATAAAAGAGTTTTCAAATATTTCAAGAAATCATTAAAAATGAAATTATTACAATAACTTTCATTATAAAAAATTTCCTGATGTAATATCAAATCTTCCAAATGAATCTTATTTTGTAAATTTAATAAATTAATTTAATCACAAATAAAAAATAATAAATATAATTTGTAAATATAGTACCTCCTTCATATTTACTTTTGACATCAGTTTCTAATCAGTTCTATTTAATATTTTTTTATATCTTTTTTAAGATACAATCTTAATTTTTCATCATCTCCTTGAAACAAATATGCTACCACCTTTTTTCTTCTTTCTTTTTCTATTTAAAATAAAATTATATCAATAATATACCTGATAGCTGGATTATTATATTTATATAAAAATCCTACATTTGCTATTTCAGTATTTTTCTTCTTTCTTCTTTTATTCTCTTTTTCTTTTTCATTTATTCTTATTTTTTACTGTTAATGCATAGAGCAATGTCCAGTATACAGTATTTTTTTAATTTCAGTGTCTGCTACTACATATTTTTTTATTTAAAGTTTTGCTCAACTTCGGTAAAAAATCTTCTGTTAAATAAGTTTGTTCTTCCCATGTATATTCTGGTTTGAGTAGGTATTTCCTTTTATATTTAGACTTATAAATCAAAAATAATTCTTTCTATAATTACACAAATTTGTATTAGTTAATAACTATTCTGTACCCGATATATGCATAATATAAAAAATATATAAAAAAAAAAATCAATTCACTCTAATTCTGTCCTGATATACTAAATTCAAATATCTTATTATTTTTTTTTTCTTCTTTTCTTCTTCAGATGACAAAGATGATGAAAATTCATTATTATTATTATCATCAGAAAAAGAAATAGATAATAATGATGATGATAATGATAATGATGATAATAATGAAGTAGCATGAAAGAAAGATAAAGAAGATGAGAATAAAAAAGAGAAAAATGAGGAAGAGGCAGATTCTTTTTTATTTTTGTATTTATTTTTCTTATTTCTACTATTTTGTTTATTTTTACTAAATATTTTGGTGAAAATCTTTCCAATTGCTTGTATTCTATTAATATTGTATATATTAGTTATAATTAAAATTATTATATCATAATACCAAACAAATAATTAATTTATCTTTTTTTGATATTTTGTTTTTTGTTTTTTTTTTAACACTTTACATTAGTCGAAATGAGACAAATCGGCAATATCAAAATTTGGCCGACTTTCGGCTGATTGTCAAAAAAAATCAGCCTAAATTTGGCCATTAATAAATTTCAGCCAAAATTCAGAAATTCTGAATTTTGGTCGAAACTTAAAAATCAACTTTAAGTTAAGTTTCGACCAAAATTTGAAATTTCCGAATTCGTGCTAAAATTTGGTACAATATTTTGATATGCTGTTTTGTTGTCGAAATGGACATTTCGGAAATATAAAATTTCGGAACAATTCTGCCTAAATTCAGCTTATCCATTTCAAAAATATGATATTTCGACTTATTAATAAAATTCAGCAAAAATTCGGAATTTATTAAAAAAATTCTTNATGATGATAATAATGAAGTAGCATGAAAGAAAGATAAAGAAGATGAGAATAAAAAAGAGAAAAATGAGGAAGAGGCAGATTCTTTTTTATTTTTGTATTTATTTTTCTTATTTCTACTATTTTGTTTATTTTTACTAAATATTTTGGTGAAAATCTTTCCAATTGCTTGTATTCTATTAATATTGTATATATTAGTTATAATTAAAATTATTATATCATAATACCAAACAAATAATTAATTTATCTTTTTTTGATATTTTGTTTTTTGTTTTTTTTTTAACACTTTACATTAGTCGAAATGAGACAAATCGGCAATATCAAAATTTGGCCGACTTTCGGCTGATTGTCAAAAAAAATCAGCCTAAATTTGGCCATTAATAAATTTCAGCCAAAATTCAGAAATTCTGAATTTTGGTCGAAACTTAAAAATCAACTTTAAGTTAAGTTTCGACCAAAATTTGAAATTTCCGAATTCGTGCTAAAATTTGGTACAATATTTTGATATGCTGTTTTGTTGTCGAAATGGACATTTCGGAAATATAAAATTTCGGAACAATTCTGCCTAAATTCAGCTTATCCATTTCAAAAATATGATATTTCGACTTATTAATAAAATTCAGCAAAAATTCGGAATTTATTAAAAAAATTCTTGTTTCTTGCCGATTATTAGACATTTAGGAATTATATATAAAATAAGCATATTTCATTCACAATATTGTAAGCGAAATAAGGCAAATCGGCAATATCAAAATTCGGTTAACTTTCGGCTGATTGTCAAAAAAAACTCGGCTCTTAAAAATTTCAGGAAATTTTGAAGTGATTTTTAAGTTTCGATCAAAATTCAGAATTTCTGAATTCGTACCAAAATTTATATAGTATTTTAATGCTGTTTTATTGCCAAAATGTCAATTTCGGAAATATACTCTTTTCGTAAAAATTTATCTTAAATTCGATCGTTAATAAATTTTAGCCAAAATTCAGAAATTCAGATTTTAGTTTTAACCAAAATTCAAAATTTCCGAATTCGTGCTGAAATTTAATAAAATATTTTAATGTTATTTTACTGTCGAAATGTCAATTTCAGAAATATACTCTTTTCGCAAAAATTTATCTTAAATTCGACCGTTAATAAATTTTAGCCAAAATTTAGAAAATTTAATAAAATCTTTATCATTTCAGAAGAAAAATTACTGAATTCAGATGATTTTAATGCAAAATTTCTGATTTATTATTTATTTCTGATTTATTATGTATTTATGAAAATTTTAATAAAATTACATAATTTTAATTATTTCGGAATAAAATAAGAAAGATAATTTTTAGCGTAAATTATATTTTCTATTTATTGGATTTACTGCCAAATACTCTTTAGCATTTTTATGATCTGAAATTTTATACTTAACCATCCAAGAATATGATGAACTGGAATAATACAATCTCGGCTTTTAGGATAAAATTCAGTATTCCACAATTCGACATTATATATTTGTTCTTGATTTATGCCGAAATAGAACTGATTCTTGATTTTTTTGTATCAACGAACATATGCCAGATAATGATTTTCCATATTTATTCTATTTGTACTTATTTCATGAACAAAAAAGAACTGAATTTGACCTGGATAAATATTAATACTATCATCTTCAGATGCAAATTTAGCTAGAATATATGAGCTTTTTTGGTGTCTAGGTGAAAATGTTGAACCNTCAATTTCAGAAATATACTCTTTTCGCAAAAATTTATCTTAAATTCGACCGTTAATAAATTTTAGCCAAAATTTAGAAAATTTAATAAAATCTTTATCATTTCAGAAGAAAAATTACTGAATTCAGATGATTTTAATGCAAAATTTCTGATTTATTATTTATTTCTGATTTATTATGTATTTATGGAAATTTTAATAAAATTACATAATTCTAATTATTTCGGAATAAAATAAGAAAGATAATTTTTAGCGTAAATTATATTTTCTATTTATTGGATTTACTGCCAAATACTCTTTAGCATTTTTATGATCTGAAATTTTATACTTAACCATCCAAGAATATGATGAACTGGAATAATACAATCTCGGCTTTTAGGATAAAATTCAGTATTCCACAATTCGACATTATATATTTGTTCTTGATTTATGCCGAAATAGAACTGATTCTTGATTTTTTTGTATCAACGAACATATGCCAGATAATGATTTTCCATATTTATTCTATTTGTACTTATTTCATGAACAAAAAAGAACTGAATTTGACCTGGATAAATATTAATACTATCATCTTCAGATGCAAATTTAGCTAGAATATATGAGCTTTTTTGGTGTCTAGGTGAAAATGTTGAACCAAATATTTCAGAACCAATTCGGCAGCGATAATATTTATTTATTTTTAATGGAATTATTATTGAATTTAAAGAATCAGTTTCAAATAGTTTCTGAAATTTCAAGTTTTCATATATATCATTATAATAAGCAATCATTAGATCTAAAATTCCATCTGCCGAAAGTGGAATATTTTCTGAAAATGGTTTTAACATTTTACCCGGAAATGATTCTTTTCCAGAAATAGTTGATTCTTGAATTGTTCTCGAATATATCCAGAATCTTCTCATTTCATCATGACCAAATTGATCTATTTCTGAAAGAGATCCGACGGATTGACGAGTATTAAGAATTTCTAGGCCTTTTGTATTATTTTCAGTATATATCATCTCATTTATTCTATTGTCATTGATTAATCGACACATTAGCTCTGGTTCGATTTGCTGATGACTATTAGGTAGCAAACCTAATAAGCAAAAAATCAGAAAAAAATCAGAAAAAAATAATAATCAAAAAATAATAATCAAAAAATAATCAAAAAATAATCAAAAAATAATCAAAGTATATTAATTTACCAAGTATTCCATTCATTCTTTCAAATGAAAAGCACCAAAAAACATATAATGGACCAAAATCGTGCGAACATACGCTTAAATGAAGTGACAAGTGAAAATTTGGTGTTATTACATTTCTTCCATATTTTTTCTCAATTAATGTTACAACATCTACTATTTTCTTATGAATTTTATCTAAAGATTTAGTTTCTAGAATTCGATTACAAAAAGATGACAAATTCGAACAAAATATGTAAGAATCTTCTTACCTACTTCTTCTAAATACTCCCAAAGTACTACAGTAGCATAAATTGAAATAAAAATTCTCCATTGATTGGCAGTAAAATTAGAAAAACTTTTACCACAATAGATTTTTTCTGGAATTCGACCCAAATTGGCGGGAACTTGAAATTTGTTCATTTTTTTTTAAATTATTTGATGATAAAACCCCCATATCTACCCAAATTCGTTTCACGATCCATTTTGCAATACCCAAAAATAAACAATACATAGGATCAACTGTTATAAATCGAATTGGATCAAAATAAGGTAGGCGCAACAATTCTGATCATCTTACTCTACTATTTTTTGTAAATTTCTTTCTAGCAGAATCCGAATTGCAACCTTTCCATTTTAAAACATTTTCAAGATGCTTGGATAAATCTTTTGCAATAAACCAATTGTCCATATCATCCATTCCAGCAAAATTATGTTGCCGATTTTCGTAATTTGCCTTTTTTTCACATCGATGACAAGATATTAATGCCGAAATGTGACCACAGATTTTTCTAGCAGCAGGTACATCACAAGAAACTAATATTAAAGCTGCCTGGATTTTCTTTCCATTCAGACAATTATTTGTTTTATTTAGAATAATTTCATTCCAAAGTGATTCCAATTCGTCCATAATTGGTGCCAAATAATGATTTATTTTATATAGGCTAACTTCATTTAGACCTGGAAATAGTCCAAGAATTAGTAGATTTTCACGCTTAAATCAGATATATCTGGGCAGATTACAAATTGCGACATAAATTACTTCAGTACTATGAATAGTACCATCGTAAGGTTGAAACTAGTCAAAATTTATCATTAAACCAAGATGTGAATCCGCTGTCTCATTTCAGAAGAAATTCGGCGAATTTTCGTCATTCGTTTCTTTGAAACTCTTCCAAATTTGACCATCATAAATGTTTGATAAAATTTCATCAAAGTTCGTCCGATTTAACCAATGTCGAAGAAAATTTTCGAAATTCAGACGATTATAAAATGCTATCAATTGTTGTCGAATTCCGGCAAATAGATAAACCAACTTAAATTTTAACTTAAATCTATCCATTGTTGGAACTTGTTTGGATAATATTGTTTGGCATTAGTGATTTCGTCTAGTTGTTGAATTTGGAAATTCGACGTGCCAACATTTCATGACAGAATTGGTATCATTTTCTTTATAATTTTCCACTTCTTGCTTATTATAAAGCTTATGGCATTTTGGACATGTAGGAAAAGAGTAAAAATTATCTCTTAATCCAAGTTCTTTTTTTGTCATATATATTGAATTAGGAAAAGTGTCAAATTCGGAATTGCCGATTTCTGATAACAATAATTTAATAAACTTTATTAATGATTCTGTGGCAGTTTCAGGTAAGTTGAATTTTATCCGAAAGCTCATTATCCATAATAGAATCCATAGATATGAATTATTATTTGTCGATTTTGGATCAATTGGCTCATCAGGATTATAATTTGGTGATGAATAATTTTCAAAAATATTAGAAAATTCATCAGCCGATTCTTCTTTATTTTCGATACTTATTTCTTCTATTTCTTTCATTTCATTTTCAGAAGAAATATTCAAAACTTCATCATCAGCGGTTATATTAGAAATTTCAACCGAAATTGGTTGATTTGTATGTCTTTTTAGACGTATTCTAGGTAAGAAAGTAAGATTTGGAATAATGTTATCCTTTTCTATTTCTAATAGATTAACATCTTGCGTAAGTGTAGTTGATTTTGATGATGAAGATTTATCAATTCGGTCACTTTTTTCGATTTCTTGTCGATTTTGGAAAGATTTTATTGAAATTTCTGATGACTTGTTAGACAAATCATGAATCACCTTTGTGCGAGGATCTATTAATTTTCCATTACATTACATAAAACTAATCTACTACTATTTGATGGTTGATTTGAGACTGATTTTTCACCAAGTATATTAGAAATTGATCTATTTCTACTATTTCTATTTCTATCCGAAGATATATTATCTTCATATAATACAGAAGCTAATGATCTTTTTCTTACCATTTTTTCCTAAATTAATATTATTTTTTCTAAATTATTTTTGAAATTTTTTAAAAAATAAAAAGAAATATTCTAAAAAATATTTAAAAAAATCAATATATAATAAGATCAGAAAAAAATCAATAAGATTTCTGAATCCGAAATTATTTTGATGTAAGAATAGCGTAAGAATAGTGTAAAAATAATGTAAGAATAATGTAAAAATAGCATAAGAATAATGTAAGAATAGTGTAAGAATAATAAAATTTGCAAATAAAAGTGTCTTTTTTTCGTTCTTACTTTAATTCATTACTTTCCTAATTACTTTCTAAAACATCCAATTACTTTCTGAAATATACTTGATTACATTTTTTTCTATTTTTTGCTATACTTTTTTTATACTTTTTTCATTCTGCTTTTTTCTTTTACTTTTTATATACTTTTATATACTTTTTTCGTTTTATTTTTTCGCACTTTCTCTTTTTTCCTTTTTTTTTTATTCTTCTTTCTCTTTTCTCCTTTTTTTTTCATTCTTTTTTCTATTATTTCTTATTTTTTCTTTCTTCTTTTTATTATTTCTTTCTTCTTTCTATTATTTCTTTCTTCTTTCTATTATTTCTTATTTTTTTTTTCTTTCCACTTATTTTTTCTTATAATGTCTCAAGAATCGCGAACATCGCGAATTCATATAAAAAGACGCGTTAAGCTTTCTTTTTTGCAAAATGAATCTTCTTCTGCTCATAATGAGCCAGAATCTTCCGAAACTTTTAAAAAAAGTGTTGATATCTCTTCTTTAAAAGAAAAATACAATATTCGTCTACTACGAAACAGACTTCTGCTTCTCAAACTGTACACTTTTCAGAAGAACTTGAAAGTACAATTCTAGAGACAGTAGACGAATTAAAAACTGGTAAATACTTATATATATTCTATTTGCTACATTGTTTCCGAAATATACTTGCACGCAAAATTATTTTGGGGCCCCGAAATTGCAATTTTGGAGAAAAAAGTCGAAATAGTTTTTCATAGAAGACGAAATTATTTTACTTAAAACCCGAAATTTTTTGACCACCTAGATTTATTCTTTGATTGAAGATACACATAATTGGATATTTTTTTTACTTCCATATATAGAATGGATTCTGCATAAATCTTAAAAAGTCGAAATACCTCAAAAATCCAAAATCAATTTTGGGAACATGTATATTCCGAAATGAGCTCTGTTTCACAAAATATGCTTCTGGATTTTATCTCATTTCAGAAAATCAAAAATTAAAAAAGGAAATTGTCAAACTTAAAAGGCAAAACTTTCAAATGGAAATTGATTTTGAAGAAAAATTAGAAAAAAACCAAGAAAATATAAACCAAATGAAGGAAGAAATAGATTTTCTGGCAAATATAAATCAACAATTCAGTGCTAAAAATGATCNGTCTCAAGAATCGCGAACATCGCGAATTCATATAAAAAGACGCGTTAAGCTTTCTTTTTTGCAAAATGAATCTTCTTCTGCTCATAATGAGCCAGAATCTTCCGAAACTTTTAAAAAAAGTGTTGATATCTCTTCTTTAAAAGAAAAATACAATATTCGTCTACTACGAAACAGACTTCTGCTTCTCAAACTGTACACTTTTCAGAAGAACTTGAAAGTACAATTCTAGAGACAGTAGACGAATTAAAAACTGGTAAATACTTATATATATTCTATTTGCTACATTGTTTCCGAAATATACTTGCACGCAAAATTATTTTGGGGCCCCGAAATTGCAATTTTGGAGAAAAAAGTCGAAATAGTTTTTCATAGAAGACGAAATTATTTTACTTAAAACCCGAAATTTTTTGACCACCTAGATTTATTCTTTGATTGAAGATACACATAATTGGATATTTTTTTTACTTCCATATATAGAATGGATTCTGCATAAATCTTAAAAAGTCGAAATACCTCAAAAATCCAAAATCAATTTTGGGAACATGTATATTCCGAAATGAGCTCTGTTTCACAAAATATGCTTCTGGATTTTATCTCATTTCAGAAAATCAAAAATTAAAAAAGGAAATTGTCAAACTTAAAAGGCAAAACTTTCAAATGGAAATTGATTTTGAAGAAAAATTAGAAAAAAACCAAGAAAATATAAACCAAATGAAGGAAGAAATAGATTTTCTGGCAAATATAAATCAACAATTCAGTGCTAAAAATGATCAGCTCATAAAAAATCTTGATCGATTTCGAAAATATTGAATTTTGGAATCTATTTCGGTAAGATCCAGTCCAGGTGATTCTGGTACCGAATCTGAAATAATTCCTTCAAAACGTCCAAAAGGATGAAAATTAAAATCCAAAAAAATCGCCAAAACAAATAAAAGAAAAAGAATATTTGGCAATGATTCAGAAGAAGATACTGAATCAGATGATGAAAAGAATAAAAAAGACACTAGGATTAGTAATTCGGTTAGCATTCAGAATGTGGTTTTAAGCAATTTCTTACTATTTTTTTTTATTTTTTTTATTTTTTACAGAATGAAATGAAAACAATTATAAAAACAATTAATTCCAAATTTAGTCTTAACTACGACCAAACATTTACTAGTGCGAATAATTGCGAAATTCGTCGCAAATTAATTTCAGAATTATAAAAATCGTTAGCACTGAAATTTAGACCTTCGGTTACGCAGTTAACGAAATGGCTCAATAGTATATATAAATTTCGACGAGCCACTGCGCGAATGTGTAATTCTGGAAAACTTCCGAAAGATCTTCGTTGTGTACATGTCAACAATCGGCAAAATGATGTATATAATTTATGAGCGTCCTTATCCTGGACCCCCAGTTCAGGGTGAAAATTATGAACCCCCCAGGTTCAGGCAAATTATCCTAGACCCCGCCTTTTTTTAGTAATAAAAATTTCCAAAATTAGGAAACTAAGATTTGATATATGACATATTAGAATCGCGTTTGCACATTTCGTTCAAATTATTTATGATATTTATTAGTATTACTTGGTATTACTTGGGAGTCCTATAGTTTAATTTTTTATTTTCATTTTTATAAAGGTCTTAAATGTTTTTAATATAATTTTTATTATTTATTTTCTAGAAATAAATATAACTTTAAATTTTTAGATTAAAAAAAATATTCTAATAAATCAATACTTAAATAAATACATAGTTCTAATTATACATGTTCCCAAAATTGATTTTGGATTTTTGAGGTATTTCGACTTTTTGAGATTTATACAGAATCTATTCTATATATGGAGGTAAAAAAAGTATCCAGTTATATGTATCTTTAATCAAAGAATATATCTGGGTAGTCAAAAAATTTCGGGTTTTAAGTAAAATAATTTCGTCTTCTATGAAAAACTATTTCGACTTTTTTCTCCAAAATTACAATTTCGGGGCCCCAAAATAATTTTGCGTGCAAGTATAGTTCTAATATACTGTAGAAAAAATAATATCTTGTATTTGTAAGCTAAAAGAAAAAAAAAAACTTAGATATGTAATTAAAAATCATTTATTTTTTAGTATATTTGTAAGTCAGCTTAGCAAAAATCAATATTAAAGTAATAAATTAATACAATTTACTAGTATATATATTCTATACATGTCGTCAAAAGTAAAAAGCCATTGACTCAACTACTGAAATTTAGTTGCGTCTATGTAATTGCGTCAAAATAATTGTGTCAATTGCGTCAATTGCGTCAATTTTTCATATGACTCAATTTCAAATTTTTAAATTTTAATTGCGTTTGACTCAATTCAATAGTTTTGACGATATGTATAATATATTCACAATTTTATTTAATGTTTAATAAATCAATACAAGAAATATAATTTAGACAATTATAAAAATAATTAATGCTCAAGATAATTGTAAATACCACAAAGAAAAGTATATTATTTTTTTTTTAAAAAAAAAAGTACAAACCCCATGAATCTAATTTCAAAGAGTAGATAAATATCTACATTATTTTTTTAATTATTATTAATTATTACATTAAATATTCTTATTTTTACTTAAAAACATCAATCTATTGACTTAAGTTTTCCAAAGTTAATAAAAACAACCAACCAAAGATACTTCCAAAATAGTTTAACCATTAAAATAAACGAAGTACCACCTACCCTTAGATTCGTAGACCTTTCTTGAATTGTGAAAGCACCTAACAGTATTTAGTGCCCTATATACCCAAAGAAACAATAAAAAAAATTTAATATTACTTATATAAAACCATATTAGCTCTTTCTTGAACTGTGAAATTATCTTTCCTCTTAGTATAGATCTACAAAATGGTACTGTGCCACCCGATATGCTTAATTAAATTATAAAAATAGTGACTGAAAACAATAATTAGTGTCCTGAATACCTAAAGAAACAATAAAATAAATTTATTTGAAACTATATTAACCTTTTCTGAGTCTTGAAATACTTATTCTATTTTTATTAATTTAATATTGTCACGATTTCGCTCAACCAAACTATATAGCCTACATTTTGTCCTGTTCCCGAATATATAGCTTAAAAATAAATAAATTAGATTTGTTAGTATTTAAAATACACAGATATAACTGTATATTATTTTTTCACCCACGTTGTCCACATTAGCTGAGATATTTTTTTAAAAAAAGATTATAAACAAAAATACAAGAATTATTTATTTTGATTGAAAACCAACTTCGGTATTCCTAAATTAGGAAAGGGTCTAGATCTAATGACCTGAACCCCCGGGGTCTAGGATAAATTATCTAAACTCCCCGGTCTAGGTTAAGTTTTCTCATAATTTATTATTTACAGTTATTACTTTTATTATGTCAATTATATACTAAATTATATGATTATATTCTGAATTTAGAAAAAACTTCATCGTATTAAAGTGGCAAAAGAATTATTTAGAAAAAATGATCCTAATATTACAGACTATGATAAAGAATCATTATTGCGAATGTTGGCGGATCATACCTTTCATTCACCAGAAATGTCTGATACCGACGAAGAAGATCATTCGAAAACAGTAGTAAATGTTTATGATCTTTCCTGACGGTCTGCGGAGGTTAGTATTTATTTCTGAAATGTTACTGATTTATTACCGATTTATTATCGATTTATTATCAATTTTATTTTTTTT